>JARKHS020034225.1:107500-546579 GCA_030143305.2 Amblyomma americanum | reverse complement strand
ATAGATGGCGCCTCAGGACTGAGTTCAAGGTTATAAACTTTCAGTGTGCGCCGTGTGTACCCTGTCTGTATTGGCCTGCGGACACGTGAAAAAGTGATCTTCCTTTCCTCTCCCATTTCTATCTCTCCCTCCATTTCCCTTTCCACGTGTACGGTAGCATACAGGGCGTCGCCTGGCTAATCTCCCTGCCTCTCCGTCCATCTTTCTCTCTCTCTCTCAAGCATTCCATAATTCGTGGCAACAAAGCTGTACAGCGCACTGAACTTTAGAGAAAAGCCGTGCATACTATTCCCAACTTTAAGCATGTCAATGTCGTTTCATTTTTCTCCTATCCCCATGCGTAATGCAAAAAAAAAAAAAAAGTAGAGTGTGGTAGTTATAGTCCGCCATTAGTAACCATCTCCGAGCAAGATCACCGATCATGCCGCATGTCGTAATTTCGGCTGTGAGCACAGAGTCACGAGGTGGCAGGTCCGTAGGGATACTTGCCATTCAGTATCGATAAACTTAATTTTAAATATAAAAAATGTCGGAAAAATCATGGTACTTGTTTCTACCTCTTTCTCGACTTTTATGAACAGGTAAGTTCACAATGAATGGGAACACATTATGGGCATTCAGCCAGTTCAAACGCTGGTTAATGACATCCTGGTCGAAATCAATATGAAGAAATTGGCTTGGGCAGGGCATGTGATGCGAAGGCAAGATAACCGCTGGTCCTTAAGGGTAACGGAGTGGATTCCAAGAGAAGGCAAGCGTAGCAGGGGCCGGCAGAAGGTTAGGTGGGCGGATGAGATTAAGAAGGTGAGCAGTCAGGTTGATGATGATGATGATGATGATGAACCAGTTATAACTCTAAATACGAGAGACAAGCACATCACTTACTGTTTTACTTAGTAGTTATCCTCTGGACGTATATAATAAACCATCAGACAGTTTCAGCTTCAGTGCAGGTACATGAGGATTTGTTGTTGTTGTTGTTGTTGTTGACCTCACACAATGGATTTGTTCTCGTGTGTTAACTCTTTGTTCTCTTTTATACTGGAGCGAACCGTACCTTGAGCAAACAGTTTAGAAGGACGCAGTCTTCGTCACGCCCTGTTAGAACGATCAACACGTCGCTCGCATCATTGTAAAAAGTGACTACTTTGTTGACAGCACTGAATCAGTCCGTTGCTTTATAGTCGCGCTTGAGGTCCCTTGCACGTCTACGGATGGCGGGACGGAAGCTATGTACGCGTCGATTGATCTGTCCACGCTACCCACCATCGAAACAGCCCGCCTGGATAGTCAGTGCCTGACCCAAATGATCGTCAGTCAGGAACAAAAAGACGCTCACAGCGACGCCACGGAGTTCCCCGCCCATCTACACGGGCCTTGTCAACTTCTTGACACCCCCAGCGCGCTGAGGGCGTGGTCGCCCAATGTCCCCCGTTGCATCTGTCACAGCAGCGCTACAAAGACTCCGCTGCCCAGCGTAGTGCCTGTCTCGCGACGGACAGGTCGCGAACACGGTTGCCGACTTCCTGGTGGCGTTCGAGGACGGCTCCCACGGTGGGAGCACCCTGTGGGACCGCGGCAGCACCATCGCCGTCGCGATAATCACGACCACCGCACGCGTTGAGGGCATCGACTCCCCTGTGCTGAAATAGAAACTCTGGGCCGGCAACTGCATGCGCCGTGTAGTACGTTATGCGGACGGACCATTCTCGCTCGTCCATATGGCCCTATTCATACGCATATGCATTCTCCTCGCCGCTAGGGGGCACCACCGTCGTCCTCGCATTGTGCGCCCGGCTTTCTTGCCCAGCACCGCTTCATTTCTCTGCTTGTTCATTTACACGCCTCGCCGGCTTTTGGTGCACGCATGACGGACCACGTTATGACCGAATTGTCTTCTAGCCGGGGAAGGGGTTGTTGTCAACTCTCTCTCTCTCTCTCTCTCTCTCTCTCTCTTTATCTACCACTCGCTGTAGCCCAGGTTTTCTTCTAATCTCCTTTTTTTGTTTTTGTTGAGTCTTCTTGCTTCGCACACGCCAAAGTGGGCACTGGTCTCCCTTTTTTTCTCTTTTCTTTTTTTTTACTCGGTCCAGTCCGATACGGAGACGAAACGGGATGTTCTACACACATGCACCGTGTTTTTGTTTTCTTTGTTCCTTACGTTTACGGACGTTTACGGTTTCTTTTTTTTTCTACCCCGCACCACCTTTTGTTGTGTAACGGCGTTCGCCTCCTCTCCCTCTGCGCCTCTTTTATTCCGAGTCACATATGCGGCGCCCGGTATATGGCCTACTTAACATCAGGGGGCTAACAAACCCCTTATAGAAGGAGGCGGGAGCGTGGTGAATTCTGCCGGCCTTTTTCGCATTTAAACAGCCGCAAGGTCAGCAAAGTCAACTTTTTCACGCCGGTTCGTCAGTCTCTTTCAAAGAGCGCGGGAATTTGTTTATCTCTCTTTACTTTTTTTCTTGCGCTTAATTTTCAACGCTCTGCTTTTGCGCCTGTCCGAAGCGGCGCTGTGGTCGAAGCGGCGAAGTGGTCGCAGCAAGGAATCCCGAAAGACGCTAGTTTATCTTTCCATGGCGGAGTACAACGGAGCTCGTACAGTTAGTGGTATAGTGTTACATCAATTAATGGTGGTAGTGGTAGCATCTTACTTACTATTAGTAGTAGTAGTACCAGTAGTAATACTATAGAAGCAGCGGTAGTAGATGTAGTAGTACTATAGTAGCAGTGGTAGTGGACATAGTAGTACCAGATAAGTAGTAGTAGCAATACTATAGTAGTACTATTGTAGTAGCATTAGCAGTAGTACTATAGCAGTAGCAGCAGTAGTAGTACTATAGCAGTAGCAGTAGTACAGAAGTAGTAGTAGTAGAAGTAGTAGTACTACAGTGATTAGCGAAAACTTTGTTACAGCCTTCGTCAAAAGTTCAGAGCCCGGGAGGGGGGGGGGGGGGGGGGGAGGGTTGCTTCTAAGCATGCGCGTAAGTCCTAACCTTCGGGGGTGAGAGGACAAGATTTTCAAGATAAATGTACTAACTCTGTGGATACACAACGAGCCACATGGGATGACCGGGAAGCTAGCAAACCTGGGCCATAAACTTTCGGAAAAGGCTTTTACGGCCACTATCATGTTCATGAAACCACTATTCCACTGTGAGCTTTATTTTATTGAAAGCGAATCCAAAGGAATGAGATCGAGGACAGTTGCTTATTCAGTTGCTTCAGGCGCTCCATGTGAGTCGGCTACGTGGGTTCAAGCACCTTCCCGACGTAAAACTGATGCCGATTGCAGGCGACGCTATCTTATCTGCCGCTAGGTCTGTATACAGGGCAACCAGTCTCTGAAATTTATTTCCTTCGTTTTTTCCAGGATTATCGTAGGGTTAGCGCGCTGTCCAGTGTCCATGCCTGGCAGATACAGAGCCTGTACTTTACGGCATGAAACTGAACGGCTACAAGGAACGAAAATGGGTGAAAGACGAAGACAAATCATTCTATTTCTTGGCGTCGTTGGCGCGTAAAGAACTTTAGCGGCCGTACAGTGAATAAGTCGCACACTGTTACCTATTTTGTAAGAGTGTTGATTCGGCGCACATCACCTCTGCCTTCCGTCTTTCTTTTCATCTCTCTCTCTCTCTCTCTTGTTATTGAATGACTCCAGGTGATCAACAGCGCTTCAATACCATGCGCTTTTATTACCAAGGCGAATTTCTCTGCAGCGTATAGGATTTAACCAGAAGGGCAAAGCTTGTTCTAGTGCGATAGCTGACGCTATTTTTTTTCTTACTTTCACAGTACCGCTTACGTGGTTACGAAATTGAAGTACGCAACAGCCGGAGCATACTATTTCATTTATGCCGCGATTGAAATGAAAGCTGTAGCAAGCTGTAGACAACCCAGTGTTAAGGATCAAAGTGCTGAGTTTTCTAAGGTTCGTCACTGGATCTCACTCAGATTCGGTCACTATTCTACAGGTAGAATATGCATACTTCGAACTGCTTTTGAGAACTGTTGTGGGCATGTACTTGAGTGTTAATAATAGTTACGTAAACACTCGCATGTTCGAGGGACCACGATGTGTGACGAGTGTTAGTCACAGCATGCAGTGTTCCCAGTGCACGGCGATTTGCGTTCGACATGTGGCAAAGTCGTTAACGTTAGATTGTTTAGCGTCATAATGCTAAACGACACAAGAGCGGTCCAATCTTAGCTGAGACATAACTGGCTGTAAAGCCTTTATGTACCATTTCAGTGAGTGTGTAGGTTGGAATATTAAGACAAACAGTAGGTTTCCTAACTACCGATAGAAACTGCTAATATGGCTTGTTGTTCGGGTATATACAAAAAAAAAAGAAATAACCGGCAGATACTGTACCGACTCATTGAAAGTGCTCATCCGTCTCCATCCGTTGTAATTCATCATTTCATTAAACCCGAAACGAATCAAAAGTTAATTCAAAATATATCATAAAAAAATTTATGGTCAGGACAAGCTTCTTAGCCAATCGGACAGCTCGTATACATTGCAGAAAGATCAAAACATTGTGCAGTCAGAGAACTTGTGTTTCAAAGAATATAACACCAAAAACGGAAGTTTCCTACCAGGGATTGAAAATAAAATAAAATGCGCTCATTAAAGAACAAAGCCGAAAATGATGTTCTTATTTTCTTTACCGTTTTACATCATGGTTCTATACCCTATAATGCTTTTTAGATTGTTAGACTGAATGGTGGAGACAGAGTAATTTCGGGTTTTCTTTTGATGGTTTGTTAACGTTCGCTGCTTAACCTACTTCTGTGTTTTTCGTTATGTAACTGTTCTGTTCACCAGCGCCTGAAAACCATATGAATAATAATTTCGCGTTACAGCATAATTAAAGAGTTCAAATATGTCAAGTATAGTACGGTGCTCTACCCGTCTGTCACCTTACTCAAATTCTGTGCCATAAATTGTGCATGCTGCTGACAACATGATTCTTTTTACGATTACAATATCTGCAGTATGACGTAATTGCAATCACATATGCTATAATAGGTACTCTTATATAGGGGGGGGGGGGGGATTATGGAGCTTAGTTCATTTATTTCAGAATGGCATTTTTTTTTTCATGTGCTACACCATTTGCTTGCGAACGTAGGAACAAATTAATAAGCCTTAACGATATAAAACCATGCTTGTTTACGAGAACACCAGCGCTATCTTTTGATAATTTTGATGATTTTGAAACTAAATCGCTAAAGAAAGGAAAAAAATGAAAAATTAATTTCTCAAACGCTCTGACGCAGTGGAGAAAACACAATATTCCAGGTGGGAGCATCAGATTTGTGTTTAAAGAATAGTGATCCTGAATACTAACAAGAAGGGTATAAATCTCACGTGCTGCCCTGTAAGAGTATCGTGCCACGTGAAAAATGTATGTAACATTTTCATGCCTGTTATCGATTTTCGCGACCCAGATGGGGTGCAGTTTATCATACATGGCGGCGCTATACGGAGGGCTGCTTTTCAGGTAAACTGATACCGAAGCGCGCTTGTTTTTTTTTTTTTCAATTTCACGGTAAGCCCTGTGCCCCACAACATCCCGGGCTTGTTCGTCGATAGTGACAGCCACGTGTGAATCCAGCAGTCTCGATTTCTCGACTGTACAATGGAATGAACGAGAGATAAAGAAGAAATCGCTGTTTGGCGCTCGAATCCATGCGAAACAACGCGCTTCGGATGAAATTTCAAACCCTCTACACTCTAAACACTAGGGCACTCCCTTTTATGAAAGGGAATGCGCTTAAGGATAGCTTGCTCTTTTTTTACTTTCATACAGTCGCATCCGGGTTTAGATTGTATGACATCGGCATTGAAGACTCTTGTACAAAGGGCAAAGGACAAAACTATAGAAGAACGTATTTCGGCCTTGAGCATTACAGGGAAGCAAAATCGAACTATTGTCAAGCTGCTTGCTCAGAAAAACGTCGGTTTGTCGCTTGAGTTTTCACTGATAAAGCAGCAAGCATCCTTCTGCCTTTTCCGCGTTTATCTAATATGATTATGAAATTATACTCAAGCTTACAAGTGTAATGCGAGGATCGCATTTTGCGGCGCACTATTTTCATGGAGCAGTTAACCGCCATTTGTGAGCAAAGTTTGTTATAAGCAATTGATACTACTAGCTTTTCGTTGGCGACTGCAGTGCTCTTCACTAGCTTCTTTGGGTAGTAACTATCACTAATTCTACTTTTGCTACCTCCAGTTTCTAAGAACGTAGTCATCAATGTGACTAGTAACTATAGTTATTAGTTACTTAGTAGTGCTTTATTAACTCCAGTCGTAGTTCTGTGCATTCTTCCTCTTGTCCCTCGTCTTTTTTTACCTTTTTTTTGCCTATGTACCAACTGACCCTTATCTCAGCTCTTTTACTTATCCTACCTTTTTCCATGAGAGTGTCCATAAAGTTTCTTACTATTAACTAGAGGGAAAGCTGGCACCCTGCATATGGAAGTTTGCATGGAGCTTCCTCGAGACCACCTGTACCACCAAGGGCGCTCTAAGCATCATGGGGCGGAGAGCTACCGACTGCAGAACCACAACTTTTGGCCAAAAATTAATGAAAAAACAGACGTTGTCCAATAATTAGGAATGTCCTATCGTTCAATATCCTGTCTATAAATCGCAACAAACGAGCAGAAAAGCATATAAATGCAAATTTTGCTCATAATAGCGATGGCTTGCTCTCCTATTGGCCAAGTATTTCAGACCACAAAAGCCAATATTTCGGGCTTAACAGGCGTACTTTTAAAAAGAGATGTTTTTGAAAAAAAAAATGCGGTCGCTTCAATATTTTAAAAGGTTTTTCCACAGCATTTCGGAAAACAAAAACCTTTTATTGGCGTCGTGTGCTGTTGCGTTTTCGCTACTGTGGTTTTTGCGCACTACTTCTACGCCAAAGTCGCCTGCGCGCGGAGCGCGCCGTGGATACGGAATGGGACATCTCTGTAAAAAAACCTACTGTCCCGCACCAAGTAGCTCATCGTCCCATGATGCTTTGCGCGCCCATAGAGGTTCAGGTGCAGCGCCGCCAGCTTTCCCTATATTTAATAGTAAGAGACTTTATGAGAGTGTAGTTCTAGATCTACGGAAGTGTCATTTCTCTTGCGCGGGACTTAGATGTGGGACTGATCGCTATGATGACGATACTGACAGCGTCGTAAGCGTTACAGTCTCGCAAGCACATCCGCGTGTTGCCCGTGCTGCCGACTAGCGGCAAGCGAGGAGGACACGGTGGACGTCCCGCAAGTGCGAGCTTGGTCCATATATCGTCCATCTCTCGGCGGTCTTCAATTTTCGCAACGCTCAAACTGGGCCAGAGGATGTCCTGCGGACGGCCCTTGTGCCGGGCAGAGCAAACATCGCTCTGCGGCAGACACGCATCGCTCGCTGCGACAGCGCTCGAGTTCTTTTTCTATCTCACTCGTTTCGTTGTGGATGCGTACTCTTTGTTCGAAGTTTCTCTCTTTTTTTTTGTGCTTCACGATATAACAAGCGTGCCTGCATTTAATTTACTGCCTGCCTCTTCCATTCGGTCGCTCCTGTTTTGAGAGCACTCTTTGTGAGTTCTTTGCCGCGCCGTCGCGTGCGGAGGAGGGGTTCATGACCTTCGCTTTACGAACCTGCGTTGAGTGGTTTCTTTGAGGAAGGTTTGTTGTTATTCGAGTTCGCACAATTCCAACGTTAACGCCTGGGGCCTTGCTTTCTGACTGGGAACCCAGCAGTGGTCGAGTCTATTGTGATCAGGGAAAAGTCTGTGAGTATGCTACAGTCGGATGCTACTCAAGAACGCAGCGGCTTTTCCCCTTCAGAGGACCCCCTTCCAGTCAGTGGCGTCGGCCGATTCTCATGAGCCTGCTAGCGTGACAATGCAGGGAGTGGCAGCTGAAAGAGAATAGTCCCCTCCCTGCTTTGTCACACTAGCAGGGTCATACAAAACGGCCGACGCCGTTGGCTGGAAGGGAGTCCTTTGACGGGGAAAAGTCGCTTCGTTCTTGAGTTGTATCCGACTATGGACTAAACAAGTGCAGTAGGGTGCCAGGTGTACAGGCAGTTACAACCACCTCGAAGAGTCACAAGCTAGAAGAGTATTTCGAACCTTTTTCTCGGTGGATGTTACGGCACCTTGCAGTCATGGTGGCAGCAGTACGTTGCAACAAGTCGAACAAGGCGTTTTTGCATCAATTCGTTCGGCTTGGTCGACGCCGGGAATATAGCGATGCTTAGACATTTGGACAAAAGACTTACGTACGTGAAACAAAGGTGCTACCTGGAGGAATACATTTCGGAAGTGCTCTGTAGATAATGCGAGGCTAGTGGCGTGGGGTCATGGAGAGTGACACATCGTTTCAGCATCAATTTCGTAACGTGAAAGCAAGGGCAATTCTGATTATACACATACTATATATGCTGGGACATGTTGATATGATGAAAACTATACAACAATGTGCGCATCCTGCATTCTACTAGTACATTAGCAAGGTTGGCAGTCCCGTGTATGATCGCAGTGCGATTCCTTGCAAATCGTTCATCGTGATCGGGAAGGCTGTCAACAACGCGATTGCATCCGATGCTTGCGCATTTACCACATGTAGGCGGCCATGATTGGCTCTGCGTGACTATACTTTGCGTCTTCACCCGCTTGACTAACATTCTTGCCAATTCTACAGACTATTTATGCGTTTGTCGTATTAAACTCCCCAGGCCTGTTCTCTAGATAGACGCGTCCGCGTTTTATATGCGGTACTTCTTGAATTCACCTCTCGCTATCGGTTTGCCCGTGGCCACTTCGGACCTCTGAGGAGGTAAATAGAGTTAAATTAATGCCATGTTCTAGCGGGAACTGGTAGAAAGTATTGGTCTCCGTCAGTGGTGATGTGGGGTGGTGATTTGGGCGGCCGAAGCAATGCAGTGTCTCAATAAAGGTGTACACCTGTACCCCGCCGTGAGTGGGGGAAGGGGAAGAGAAATGGTTTAGATCGAAAAATGCGCCATAGTAGAGGTCTTCGGACTAATTTAGACCTCCTGGGGTTTCCAACATGCACTGGAACCACACAGCACACTTTAAGAATTTGATCTTTGGCGCCATATGCTGCGTCTAAGAGACAATAACCGAAGGCCTCTAGATAAAAGGAGTGGTACGTTGATAAGGGAACGGGGAGCGCAGCAGTGATAATTCGGCATAGTGAGGAGAATACAAAAAAAAGTCACTGAGCGAAAGTGGTTGGCACCGCAGGACATCACAAAGGAAAAACTTCTCGTAATAATCCTCACCAATACGCTTATCGACAGATAACGTGAACCCAACACGCACCTGGGCGCCGGCGTATACCACGTCGACGTCAATCCAGTCCTGGAAGGGATGGTCCGTCAGTACTGTCTCTGGACATCCGGGCCTCTCGACCCATCGCAAGCACGCACACACGCCCAACCGCCGCTGTCACTGTCGCCACTCTTTACCACGGCAGTCGTCTCGGGCGTCAGCGCAGTCTCTCGTCCGTACACCTCCCTCGTGGCCCATCAACTGTGAGCCACGTGACGAGTGGTTTCATTTTTGGGGGGCCCGTCGGACAGCTGCGTTGTTGTGGCGCCCCCTCCGCAGCTCCCCTTCTCTCCTTTCTCGTTCCCTCCCCCTACTTCCATTAACCGCCTTCTCCTCGCACGTATTCGTTTATAACCGCGCTTGTAGCACGCCTCGCGGCGTACAGACGTCACGCTACGCTTGCCGCGTCCCGTGAATGGGGCGTCCCCGCCGACGGGCCGAGAGGGGGGACAACGGTAAAACGGGAGAGGAGGCGGAGAGGTGGTGGGAACCATATTCGAAACCGGGAAAGTGGACAGGCGGACGATGGGGCCAACCTATTTGATATGCGAGCAAGATGGGGACGCCAATTTGGTCGACGCCGCTGGTCCGTATACCTGGCTCCCACCAGTATTCCGTAATGAAACGGCGCCGTTACAGCAGCAGGGCCGCGCTATATAGCCATTGTTATTGTTGTTGAAGCCATATTCACCGTTTGCGGTCTCTGGCGTCATCCCGCTAGTGTCTCTTTGTTAAGCGCACGTGACGTTTATTTGGCGATAAATGGACCAAGCATGGTACTACAGTCTAACCTCGTTATAACGAAACGGTCTATGACGAATTAATCGATATAACGAAGGAATGACGATTACCCTTGGAAGCTCGGTCAACACGGGCTATAACGAAGTAATCGCTGGGCCCCTTTAACTTCATTACAGCGAGGTTCAACTCGAGCTTCGTTATAACGAGGTTAGAACGAACGAAACGGTTTACAACGAATAAATGGATATAGCGAAGGAATGACGATTCCCCTTGCAAGCTCGCGGGCAACACAGGGTATAACGAAGCTCGGCTATAGCGAAGTAATTGCCGGGCCCTTCCAAATTCGTCATAACGAGGGGGGGGGGGGGGTTGGAAAGGATCAACAAATTAACTATTATGCATGGGTTCGCTGCGTTTGCACCTTGAAATGTTTTTCCTAGGTTGCATGGCCGTACAGTCGTAGTGCTACGCATACACTAAACGTTCAACTTCGTTCGCCAACTAGCAATGCGTTTTTGTAGCCTATGGGTTCAATTCCCCGCGCCTTCGGAAGGAATGTTTCCTTTGCTGATGACGTAAATGGCTGTTTTGCGGACCAGTTTTCCTGGACGCCGACATCGACGGCGGGTTTTGTCGCTGATGGGCCATGTAAGGCTTTCGCCTGATTAAAAAAATGCGGCATTGAAACTGCATAGGTCACCGCCGGCCAAGCGCGCCGACGCGCCGATGGCCTACAGAGCAAATCATTCCGTGCAGAAGTGTAGACTGAACTAAGCGTCTAACGTAGGCGAAGTGCGGCGAGCGCTATGCAGGGGCAACGTCGAAATCCATGCTGCTGCGTATACGGTCGTAGATCAACTCACAGCAGCGATTTGAGAAGTTTGGATTACTTGCTGGCCTCGCTGGTGAAGTGGTACGCCCTAAACAGAATCGATTATGGAGGTTTAACGTCCCAACGCGACTCAGGCTACCTAAACAGAAAGTAGTAAGAAAGGAGTAAGTTGTCCTCTAGCGCACACCCTTTTGTGCGCTAGAAGCCAGCTTACTTCTTTCTTACTCACGTATAGGCGTATTCCTGTTGAGAGTGTATGTGTCGCCTGCCTACTCGGCGCCACATTTTGTAGCGAAAGCTACACTACTATAGCCACTTCGCGAGGTCAGCGTGGCTGCACGCTGAGCCGTGGCACCACCGCCCCTCTAGCTGTGCGCATGCGCGGAGAACCCGCAGCTGGTGTGCGCGCTGCGTGCCTCGCCGCTGCGCCGGCGGCGGAGCAGACACCGCTTGCCTCGTCAGTTGTGCGCATGCGCGGAGTGACGTCAGAGCACGCAGCTGGTGTGCGCGCCGCGCGCCTACGCTAACATTTCGAGTCTTCAGCGTGGCGGCACCGTGGCAGCTGCCAGCGGCGCGGCGCCGGCGAAACCGCGCGGGGGAGGAGTGGAGAGGGGGGGGGAGAGTGAATCCACGTCCAGGGACGAAGATGAAGAAGGAACGCCCAGCGAAACGCAGCGGCGAAAGACTGACTTCGCAATTCGACTGAGCGAGTTCCACTCGGCCAGCCGTAGCTATCGCGTCACTCCTGGTTTAACCAGAGCTAAAGCACCGCCATTTTTTTGCTGCTATCGCGTGCAGACAGCGCAGAGAACAGGCAGTGCAGCTGATACGTTCTGTACGGACGTGTGCTGCGCTGTACGTTTATCACTGCATTGTCCATGCGGGACAAATGACAATGTCGAAAGCCCACGTATCGAAGAGATGCGTGTAGATTTGCAGCAGCAAGTCATCGTTGCACAGCTGCATGGTCGGGTGTCTGCTGGGATGACTGTCATGAAGCCATCGTACGCGAGGTACGCGCAGTCCTGGACCGCGAGGAATCCGATTAAGAAGGCCGACCTGCCATCAGCTGCCGTCAACACTTCGAAACCGCGATTACTTATATCGCGCGCCACAGAGCATATTGTTTTCAATAAAGACGATCGAATGCTTGGAAAACGGCGCGATAGTGTCTGCTTCGAAGAAACAGGCGCATATAACTCGAATTTTTTAAAGAAATGAACGCCACTTTTGTCGGACTTAGTATTTTTCTGCATTAAAACGGGGAGTCCATTTGCTACGAAATTCGGATAAAGCGAACGCCATCCGCGTAACCGCCAGGTTCGTTATAAGTGGGCACGACTGTATTCTCAGAGTTTCGGTCTTGGGGTTAGCCATAACGACCTGAGACCACGGAATGAGACCAGTCCGAGTGGCTATACTTGCGTTAATATACTTTGGGTCATAAGCAACACTGCTCCCATGCATCCGTGTCTTGACGTGTAAACAGCACAGAAAACATAGGCCTCCCTGACTGAGCTCGGTTACCGCACTGGTTTTCGAAGTTCAATGTTGCTTGCCCGCTGTCCTGTGCTGATTGTCGTCCTGCGGTCCGGCAATGGAGATTATGTCCACTGTGTTGGACAACGGAACAAGCAAGCACAGTATGCATTAAACGAGGTTTGGGTCCGTAGAAAGCTGTTTCTCGATCGGCTATATAATTTTAGAGCATGTGGTGTTACCGAGTGTGTATGGCCAAACTCGCATCGTTTCTCTGCTCTTGAGGAGCTCCGGTCAAACTCGCCTCGTTTCCCTGTTTTTGAGGAGCTCCCAGGAACGTGAGAGTCAGCGAGAGTAATTTTTACTTCAACATTAAAATATACAGGGCGTCCCAGCTAACTTGGACCAAGATTTAAAAAAAAAAAACCTAAGCGTTCTTCAGAAATGAAATCGCGTGGATGTTGGTAAAGTTTATCTAAATTTACAGTACCAATTTTTTTATCGTCCTACTTAAAATATTAGTCGAGATAAATTAATTAACTTTTTAAATATAGCTTTAAACGCTCAGGCGTCAATCGGAAATTTGTGGAGCTCCACAAATATTGTAGAACCCAGACATTTCCACCGAGATAGACTTAGCGTGGCCGTTTTAATTCGGGAAAAACGAAATCCCGCGGAGTTTAAAAAACACCACGTGACAGCGCGCTCCGCGCGCCCGAACGCGCCGCGATTACAGCGCCCTCATTCGTGCCTTGTAAAAAACATCGCTCGCTTCGCGCCTTTCGTGTTGCACACGACAGAGCTTCGACTTGAAGTTGGTTCCAAGATAAGCGCCAGTGGGTTCGGGCGGCAGTCGAAGGAAGTAATAATAATAATAATAATAATAATAATAATAATAATAATAATAATAATAATAATAATAATAATAATAATAATAATAATAATAATAATAATATTTGCTTTTTGGGGGGAAAGGAAATGGCGCATTATCTGTCTCATATATCGTTGGACACCTGAACCGCGCCGTAAGGGAAGGGTAAAGGAGGGAGTGAAAGAAGAAAGGAAAGCCGGCTCCCGTTTCTGCGGCGATAATTGCGCTCTCACGCTAGCAGATTGTCGAATGCGTCGACAGCCGCCGCCGGTAACGTCAGAGCCGAGCAAAGATAGAAGCCCTTTATAGTAAGCTAAGAGAAGGCGCGACGCTGGCGATGTTTTTTTACAAATCACTGGTGAGAGCGCTGTAATCGCGGCGCATTCTGGGGCACGGACCGCGCTGTCACGTGGTATTTTTTAAACTCCGCGGGCTTTCGTGTTTCCCGAATAAAAACGGCCACGCTAAAGCTATCTCGTTGGAAGTGCTTGGGTTGGGCATCATTTATGGAGCTCCACAACTTCCCTATTGACGCCTGAACGTTTCAAGATATATTTAAAGAAATATTTAATTTATCTCAAATAATTATTCAAGTAAAAGGAGCAAAAAAATTGTACTGAAACTTTAGGTAAACCCTAACAGCATCCACGCGATTTCAGTTCCGAAGAACGCTTATGTTTTTTTTTTAATATCTTGGTCCAAGTTAGCTAGGACACCCTGTATATTAAGATACGTAAACGGATTCTCTCTCACATTTAAACACACGGTAGAGCACCTTTAAGCTCCTCTTACTGCTTGCAGCAAACCAACTAACGCATAGAAACACCCATTTTGATGACGAAGGCTCTAGAGTTTGTCTGCTTCAGAAACTTGATAGTTGCTTTTCATTTTTCATATTGCCCAGCACACAGCCAATAGTTCGAAACGTATCGGGAAATATTTCAGTGATGTTAGTCCGGACTCAAATCATCATATCCGTAAAGTTTGAAAAAAATACGTCACACAATTTCCACTCCTCTTCCCATGAGGATACAGCCAGAAGGGCCGTATTTGGTTGGAAACCATTCGCGTCGCTACTGAAACCGTTCTATTTGAATAGCTATTCGGTTTTCATTCGGCTCTAACTTAAAAGCCACCGTTTGGATGCATCTACTAGAAACACCTGATCGAAAGTACGCGCATAGAAACCATCATCGAAAGTTGACGCGCAACCCGCCGCGGTGGCTCAGTGGTTAGGGCGCTCGGCTACTGATCCGGAGTACCCGCGTTCGAACCCGACCGCGGCGGCTGCGTTTTTATGGAGGAAAAACGCTAAGGCGCCTGTGTGCTGTGCGATGTCAGTGCATGTTAAAGATCCCCAGGTGGTCGAAATTATTCCGGAGCCTTCCACTACGGCACCTCTTTATTCCTTTCACTCCCTCCTTTATCCCTTCTCTTACGGCGCGGTTCAGGTGTCCAACGATGTATGAGACAGATACTGCGCCATTTCCTTTCCCCAAAAACCAGTCGTTATTATTATTATTGTTGTTGTTGTTGCCGTGCAGATGTTCACTTCAGACGCTGTGTACTGTTCTAGATAGAGCGATGAGCATGTGGAACCTTTCTTTCTGGAATGAATGGCCTCCCGACGACCAAACATTCCTTCGTTCACGTGCCGGAACTAGCGTTCCCGAGAAAGAGCCCGCATAAGGTGATCACGCGATACAGGGGGGCGAGGCCCATGTTGTCGTTACAGTGGGCGTTCTCACAGGAAGAGGGCGTAATGAAATATTCGCTACTATTTCTTTTCACCCCGCATGACGGAGAAAATGCTCACTTATCGCTAAGTCCTTGTTGTTGCTGTTGAAGGTTAGCTTCTATCAGCTCTCGAGCAACATTCTTGCGGATATTGGCCGACCAGAGCCAATAACGGTGCTTTATCGCTCAGAGATTCCTGGTCATTATCAGACCGTTCTTGGGTGCTGTCCGTGAAGTCGAGCCGAAATTGGACAGCGTCGCAAGCGGCTGCCGACAGATATGACCGGTCATTTATAACGTCGATTTCGTTGTTGTTGTGCACTGTTTTGTTTGTACACAGATCTAGCACAAGTTAGTGTGCTGTTAATCGCCATGCCAACAGGATGGCTGTCGCCAAAGGCTTGTTGTCGTGGTTTCTAAGATAATCCTTGTTCTACACAGCGCATAGATTTGTTCGCGTAGCGCTCGACGAATTCATTTCCTTGCTTTCGAGCCTTTATTTCATTTTCCTTTGCCTGGGCCAAGGAGATAGCTCCATGGTGTGCCGGGCCCAAGAGCGCTTTTTATTCTGCTTTATTTTTGAACTTCCATGGCGCGAAGTACCAACGGTGTGACGTCACCTTTCTGGAGGCGTGGACACAGCCACCTACTCGTGCTGACGTTGGTCACTAAATATTGGGAATACTGGGTAAATGTCAGTGTGGGAGTTAGTGCAAGGCTGGCATGACCACGAAAGTGGTGTTCGTGTGCGCGTGCGTACTTGCATGCGCGCCTACGACCCGCTGACTAATTTAATTATTGGTCGTGTAAGGAAGGGTAAGGGACGAGCTTCTTGAGATCAACGAGCTTCAAAGTGGCGGTAGCGCTTCACAGATTGGTTGATTGGGTTATGGGGGCTTAACGTCCCAAAGCGAATCAGGCTATGAGAGACGCCGTAGTGAAGGGCTCCGGAAATTTCGACCACCTGGGGTTCTTTAACGTACACTGACATCGCAAAGTACACCGGCCTCTAGAATTTCGCCTCCATCGAAATTCAGCGGCCACGGCCGGGATTGAACCCGCGTCTTTCGGGACAGCAGCCGAGCGCCATAACCACTGAGGCACCGCGGCGGTGATTGATTGATTTGTCAATTTTCATGAGGCAAAGCTAAATGCATTGATTTGCTAAACCCAGCACTCGTTCCACATTCGGCTTCAGGTAACGGTAGTTGGTGCACTCATTAGAGAGCTGGCGAGAGCTGCAGTCGTTAGCGCAGCAAGTCCCGTGTTTTCTTCCGCGGGACTTGTTTCGTGCAGATGCCGGTGCAAAATATCCCCGAGGACACGTCGGTCGCTGCCCTGTAACCGTGAGCGCGGCAATGTCTTACCGATGAACGACGAGCCAGTGTCCTGGCTTTCGAGTTGTAGCGACTGCTTTCGCCCCGCCGCGGTGGCTCAGTGGTTAGGGCGCTCGGCTACCGATCCGGAGTTCCCGGGTTCGAACCCGACCGCGGCGGCTGCGTTTTTATGGAGGAAAAACGCTAAGGCGCCCGTGTGCTATGCGATGTCAGCGCACGTTAAAGATCCCCAGGTGGTCGAAATTATTCCGGAGCCCTCCACTACGGCACCTATTCTTCCTTTCTTCTTTCACTCCCTCCTTTATCCCTTCCCTTACGGCGCGGTTCAGGTGTCCAACGATATATGAGACAGATACTGCGCCATTTCCTTTCCCCAAAAAACCAATTATAGCGATTGCTTTGTCGCGCCCATCAATCAGCTCCCCTGCAGGGACAGCGATGGCTGCACGGCGCTGTGCGTAACGCGGACAGCCGTGCAAGCACGTCGCGCTCTTGATTTTGACATTGGCTCTTTGCTCAGCGCAGCGATAGAAGAAAGAAAAAAAAGCAAACAGACACACCTCTAAGAGGGAGGGAGAGAGAGAGAGAGAGAGAGAAACTTTATTTGGTCCATTAAGGGTTTAGCGTTCGGTCTTCGTCTGCATCGCTGCAGACTCTGCACCTTCAAGGCACGGTTGGGCCCCTAGTCCAGGGCTCCACTGAGTCGCGCTGCTTCGCTTGCGTGCTGCACCATTGCCCAATGGTCGAAGATAACGCTTCCCATGAATAGGTTTCGTCACCGGTTACAACTTCCACTGCCAATGCTTTCTGTCGCAGATGTAACGGTAGCATGCGCTCAATCGACACGATAACCAGCGAGGGAAAGGGGAGTTTCCGTGTGACACTGAGATATCACATAACTTGCACACTTGTGAAATCTTGTGCTGTGCGGCGAAATGCAGGCGTCGTACATGCAGCCTTTGGAAAGTGCACCTGAAATTGTCACGAATTTTGTTTAGACAGGATTTGGGACGCGTTTTGCTTTCTGCAAACGCCGCGGTGGTTTATAGAGGTCAGGTATCGTTGTTACTGTTTGGTTTTTGACGTCTAAGCTTTTGTTTTTGTATATTGTGGCCCTCGCCGAAGTCAGGCAATGAAAAAAAAAGCGGCGGCCCAGTGGTTATGGCGCTCGGCTGCTAACCCGAAACACGCGCGTTCGATCACGGCCGCGGCGGTCTAATTTCGATGGAGGCGAAATTGTCGAGGCCCGCGTACTGTGCGATGTCAGTGCACGTTAAAGAACCCCAGGTGTTCGAAATTTCCGGAGCCCTCCACTATACGGCGTCCCTCGTAGCCTGAGTCACTTTAGGACGATAAACCCCCATAAACCAAACATTTAGCTTTCTGTTCAAACGCGAGCTCAGTCTCAGAACTGACAACTCCAAAGCAAGAATTTCGGTCAGCATGAAACAAGTCGGTTTATCGCGGACAAAGAAAAAAAGAAGAAAATAGTCTTCGGAACGAGCGCTTGTTTTTGATCCTTCTTAACATTCAACATAACCGCATGTAACATGCTCTGTGTTTATGTAAAAGACATTACATTTTCCTTTCTTCGTGTAGTCCGGTAGCGGCCTCAACTTTCAGGCCGGTGTTTAACGCAAACGCCTCTCTGCACTCACCTATACCCCGACCGCGGCGGCTGCGTTTTTATGGAGGAAAAGCGCTAAGGCGCCCGTGTGCTGTGCGATGTCAGTGCACGTTAAAGATCCCCAGGTGGTCGAAATTATTCCGGAGCCCTCCACTACGGCACCTCTCTCTTCCTTTCTTCTTTCACTCCCTTCCTTATCCCTTCCCTTACGGCGCGGTTCAGGTGTCCAACGATATATGAGACAGATACTGCGCCATTTCCTTTCCCCCAAAAACCAATTATTATTATCACCTATACCAATCAGCTCGCGTGGATAGCGATAAGCGTATATTTACCGACCTGGTCTAAATCGATTTCGTCCTCCTACAGGCCCGAGTAATAAGAATTGTTCGCGTTTGAATCGAGCCCCGTTGCACACGCATTCTTCACACCACGTCCCTTTCCCTCGGTCGCCTATCGCCAGCGCTTCGGCCGTACGCTTTGAGACGCCAAGCCCCTCACCCATGCCCGCTCTCCGTCGGGCCGAGCGCGTACCAAGAAGACGTCTTATCACGGGCGCCACAGCTGCAGAGCCCAGCCCTCTCCCCCACCTCCTTTCCCCCATCCCGATTGCGGCTGCCGGACCGACAATGGGGCGGTGACAAGCGGCCGTGTCTCGTCTTCGGCAGGCGCCGAGCTGCGGAGTTGCCGCAGCAAAGCTGCCACAGGATACGCAGGTGTGGGCCGACGGAGGCTTCCCCTTCCTCAGCGGAAAGAGTGCGCACGCGTGTGTGTGTGTGTTCGCGAATCGCCGACCGCGAGACCGACTATGGATTCGTCTTGCAGCACGCTGGACGACGTCGGCGTCACCGTGCTGTCAGGTGAGGTGCGTAAATTCACACCTCGGCGTAGCGGCGACACGTGAGGAAAGAGAGAGAGAGAGAAAGGGAGAGAGAGTGCGGAGGCAGTAAACACGCCTCTGCTGATCTCAGGTAGAGGCGGTGTGTTTGGAGTCCGAGGTTGTCGTTCCGTACGACGCTGGAGCTTTCGGCGTAGGGATTACACTAGAACATTTACTGGGCTGTGGTTGTCGTTCCGTACCACGCTGGAGCTTTCGGCGTAGGGATTACACTAGAACTTTTACTGGGCTGTGGTTGTCGTTCCGTACCACGCTGGAGCTTTCGGCGTAGGGATTACACTAGAACTTTTACTGGGCTGTGGTTGTCGTTCCGTACCACGCTGGAGCTTTCGGCGTAGGGATTACACTAGAACTTTTACTGGGCTGTGGTTGTCGTTCCGTACCACGCTGGAGCTTTCGGCGTAGGGATTACACTAGAACTTTTACTGGGCTGTGGTTGTCGTTCCGTACCACGCTGGAGCTTTCGGCGTAGGGATTACACTAGAACTTTTACTGGGCTGTGGTTGTCGTTCCGTACCACGCTGGAGCTTTCGGCGTAGGGATTACACTAGAACTTTTACTGGGCTGTGGTTGTCGTTCCGTACCACGCTGGAGCTTTCGGCGTAGGGATTACACTAGAACTTTTACTGGGCTGTGGTTGTCGTTCCGTACCACGCTGGAGCTTTCGGCGTAGGGATTACACTAGAACTTTTACTGGGCTGTGGTTGTCGTTCCGTGCCACGCTGGAGCTTTCGGCGTAGGGATTACACTAGAACTTTTACTGGGCTGTGGTTGTCGTTCCGTGCCACGCTGGAGCTTTCGGCGTAGGGATTACACTAGAACTTTTACTGGGCTGTGGTTGTCGTTCCGTGCCACGCTGGAGCTTTCGGCGTAGGGATTACACTGGGACTTTTACTGTGTTTTGAAACGAGTTGTTGACGGGAAGCTAGAAACCGGCTCTTCTACCACACGGCACATAGACTTACGTCGTGCTCGCGGCGTTATTTGATTCCCACGATCCGACGGATATGTATGCGGCTAATCAGATTGTTAGCTGAAATGTGTTCCGGTTTTTCACCGACGGCAATACAGACGCAGAAAAAAAAAGGGGGGGGGGCGCAAAAGCGGCTCGCAGCTGCTTTTTTTGCATCGTGTCGTCTTTTGAGGAGCGTTTGCTCTCCAGAGATGTGAACAGACGCTATCTTCCGTAGACGCGCGCTTACGAAGGTTTTGTTCGCAACTTCCTCATGGCTAGGATTCTTAGGTGCAACTTCACCCACTGTTTGGATGTAGAGCCATTAGGCTGCGAATAATGCTACCAAGGGAAGCACAAGAGCTGATGTGTAAAATTAACGTGTTGTGAATGCATCTGCAACGTTGCCGCTACATCTCCGTGTAGTATACTGCTGGGCAGTGATAAAAACTCGAAACGATAACGAAAGTTAGGAGAACAGTCTTATCACTCCAGTTATTTTTGGGAGGCGCCGAAGAGTGGTATCCTTGAAACATTTCATTATCGCAGCGTTTATTGACGGCCAAGGACTTCTGTTGTGGGGATCCGCCCGGTATCTCAGTATAAACAAGATACGGGTACGTCAGCTCCGCTTTTATCTCTGGTGTCTGTTTGTGCCTTGTATTTTCACTGCTGTATAACAACGTGTTGTTGTTGTCATTGTCATTTATGATGCGTATTATAATCTTATTTTGTTATTACACCAAAAGGTCTCTCAGGTGCATTGCATTCAGCAGGTGGAGGGGAGAAAGGTTACGTACAGTCTTTGTCAAAAATATTCAGCCCAATGGATTTGCTTCCAAGTCGTGTAGCGAAGCCCTTAAGCACATCTGACAGTCCTAAGCCTGGGAGTGTTGAGGACTTAGGTTCCTTCCGCTTTCATAAGATTAGGTTCCCTGAGTATGAATGGGGAGCCGCGCTGCAGAGCTCAGAAGCAGACCCCTTGGGATGCATACTTTTGACAGAGACTGTACATCTTCGATTATTGGTTTAGCGGTCAGGAGCCGAACGCATCACGGCGTCGGTTGTATTGAGCATTCTAGCGGAATGCTCAGAAGGGGTTTGCTTACAGAGCATGCATGACTCTACTCTTACTGACACTCGAAGCAATAGGTGGTTTGCACAGGTGATAAGAGCATAATTCAGACATGAATGATATAGATCTAGCGGAGAAAGAAAAATTTATTTCCTGGTGCGGTTAGATTTCGAGACTGGGATGATTTGCTTTCGTTCTGGGACTTGTAGCACTTTGTGTTATGAAACTAATCAGGGTACGTACTTGGGCTAAGCATATTTATGCGCACAATCTATTTTATTATCCCATAACTGCCACCACACGGCTTTCCCACTTTGCGTGTTCGCGAGACGCGCGACCAAATGGTTCTCGAACGACCATTATCACACGCCAGAACTTGTACAATGTTCGCACGATTGTTATCGCTATCTGAGGCACGCTTTCTTGAAAGTACCCAGTCGTCTTGAAGTAGAACGCTGCCGTTAGCGATTGGCATTCTGGTCCCGATGGGGCCGATCACAAGTTGGCCCAAATAAACAGTTTTCCTGTGTGTTAGCATCCCTGTCTGCCTGAATGACGTCACCGCTACATGACAGTATAAGACTTGCTGCATGGTTATGTATTTGTAAAATGAATTTAGGAACGTTAGTAAGGTGGAGTCCCAGACAGCGCAAGTTCATTCGAACTTGGGTCTAGCTAAGGTCTAAATAGGCGGTCAGTTTCATGAAAGAGGGATTGACAAGTCGCATGTTACGTCTTAGATAACCACGCACACGTTTCCATAGCCTGTTAAGCGCGTAATAGGCTGCAGTATGTGAAAATAAAATAAAAACCGCATGCGTTGTTATAACAATAATAACTAATATGATGAGCATCACGGTTTTCAGACGTCTGTAGGCACTAAGTGGAAGACACCAGGAATATTGGTGAGAGCTGCATATGCTGTATAGTTTGTTCGTATGATATATGACTACCGACCACAAAATGAGATTAGTGTCGTCTTATTAACATTCAAGGACATTGGAGATATGGCGCACCGTTGTTCGGCAAGATTCTAAACGCTCTGAAGATTCTAAGAGTGCGGTTATCCACATATACAGTACATTATCATTCAGTGCGTTATCCACTGTGTAAGTGACTGCAGTCAATAACGCCGTCGTCAGTGGGACACCGAGCTCTGTAGGAGAGATTACTGGGCCTTAACCCGTGCTCCGATTCACACAAAAGGTCACACAGGACGTGGAAGACGTGTGGTTGTTGGCCCATACGAACAGCTGGCGTTTAGTCACCTATTCTCTGAAGCAGTCGATTTTTAGTGCAAATGCACGGCTTCGCATGCAATCCTGAAACAGGCAATATTTGTCTGAAGCCTCTCGGATTCCTGCAGAAATCAAATAAATAATGCCGCTACTGGGTGTCGAACCAGCGGCGGCGCGAACAGGTCACCTTCGCTGGCCACTGCACGAGAGCACTCTGCTATCGACGCAGCTGGTCACGCCTCGTGTTAAACTGCCACACTTTCGCGCTGTTGCTGCCCCTGAACAGAGGTGGGCATTTGACCTAAAAAATCTGGACCTCACCTCAACTTCAAAAAGAATTTGCCGACCTCAACCTGATCAGTTGAGGACCTCAGAAAACAAACGAAAAACAAAACAAAGAAGATTAAGAAGTTTTTCAGTTAAAAATCATTCCGAGAATCCTGTGAGACAGGCAAGCCAAAATGATGTTGGTATTATTTAATAAGGTGTGTACAGACACTATTCATGTGCACGCATTAAGAGAAGCTTATAATCTGGGATGAACCCTTATAGCTAGTACATGGCCTGCGGGCAGGGGTGTCCCATACGCGGTTACCACCAGTACGTCGGTGAGTACTTTATATGTGTCAATATTTGGAAACCTGCTTCGTGTATACTTGTTCGTAATGGAAGCCTCTCGCTCATTCACGCACGAACCGGCAATTGACAGACACAGTCCTTCTACACCATCTACCAGAAATTGGGAGGAGGGGGGAGTAATTCACGGTACTCTTTTCAGGCTTGAGAATAGTTACCGAATATAAAGAAACTGGTCGTCGATGTACTTTCCAAGGCGACGGTTATGCAGACGCATAACCGTCATTATATCATTATATTTCGATTTTCTAGCTCTACGGAACAAGGGGTGAGGGTTAAAATTAATTAAAGAGTAATAAAATAAACTTAAACTAGCCTCCTACCTCGCAAAATCGGCAGGTGGACGTGAAGCCTCTGAGACGTTACAGATCAGATATGTGCACTATTGCGAATTACTTTACAGGCCACAAGACGTTGACGCAGCATAGGTGTGAAAAAGAAATGTGAGCTACGGTCGTTACTGGTCAAATTCACTGTGTGTATATGTGAAAGCAGTGAAAGAACTGGCATTGGCGTTGACAACGTTGCAGACTCCGATGATTCTCAGGAAAGTAAAGGCGCATAACTGGCTCCCTGGGTCAGTGGACACCGTAATCGCGTTTTGAGGTACGTGGCGGTGGTGTCCACATTGAAACAAAAAAAAAACGGGCTTTCGCACAATATTTGGTGCTTTGCAATGCCAAACCGCCGGCCAAAATTTTTAAGAGCGTTAGCTCTTACTCACCACATTTCTCGATTTCTTGGGGTCTGCTGCCACCTCCCTTCGGCGTGAAATTTTCCAAGTCCGAGGAATTCAAGATGGCGGCCCCCATAGTAAATAGATATAGCAACCCAATTGGTGATTGATTGGTGACGTCACTGGTATATCCAATTGATGATTTATTGGTGACGTCACTTATATATCCAAGATGTCGGCAAATAATGGTAATTAATTGGTAACGTCATTAATTAATCCACATATAAATTCTAGTAAACCAGACACCTAACACTCGTTACTTTAACGTCTTCCATAAGGTGGCGGCATATTTTTGTTAGCCTAGTTGCGTTAAGGAGCCAACATGCTCAGAGACTTCAGCGAAGGTCACTCGAGAGCATGTTTCTAGCGGAGCAAGTGCTTCCCTGGAGCCAGTCGGCAAGGAAAAAACAGTCTCTGAAGGCAAAATTTTGTTCGCAGGGGAGGCCTCTGAGGGCAGGATACGTGCAAACGTATCGTAATAGATTTGGTATTGTCCTTTTGTGTCTAAATACAGTCGGCAGTAGTCTGCATGTGCGAGACAGTAGCGAAACAGCTCTGACCGCGACCATTGTGTCCTTATCGCTACATGGTCATCTTCTGGCTGTAGCCACGACTGTGAACTGAGCCACAAATCCTGAAATGTTCGTAGATGGCGCATGATTTTGATTCATGGTTAGCAAGTGCCAAGGTTTGCCATACTTTCAGCTTAAGATTACAAGTCTTTCTAACTTTGAATAATGCTTTGAGCAGACGAGACTCTCAAGGTGCTCAAGGCGAGAAGCGAGAGGTCCATCGCCGGGCTGTAATCCGCGTACCTGTAGAAATAAACTAACCCTTCTGGTAATTCATTACCAAAGCGGCTTAACTGATAGCCTTTTACTGCAATATGGTCTACATTTTCTGTTACTTTGACATTAAAATTGTTACTTTGTTTTGTTTGGCTTTGCCTCCCTCCACAGCTCTATCTCTGCCTTCTAAAATCACTTTCCTCCCTTTTATATCTCACCTTTTGGTAATTCATTACCAAAGCGGCTTAATTGATAGCCTTTTACTGCAAGATGTTCTACATTTTTTGTTACTTTGGCATTAAAATTGTTACTTTGTTTTGTTTGGTTTTGTCTCCCTCGACAGCTCTGTTCCTGCCTTTTTTAAAATTATTTTACTCCCTTTTATAGCTAACGTCGATCGCCTTATGAGTCGTTTCTTTCGCGTGGTTCGAGGTGGTAGTAAACTTCAGCCCTCTTTCGCCCCCTTTCGGAGGCCATAAGCTACAGAGCTGTGATGACAGTGGTTCGCCACGTCATCTACGTCATCATGGGTAACATCTAATTTATGCTGAATATTCGGCGTCCTTCTGCAGGTCCACCATCTGAGCAACGTGCAATAAATGCAACTCCTGAACGATGAACTAAGTTCTTTAAAAGAACACTAATTTTTGTTTTCTTAGTAAAAATTCATTCTGTGGCTCCCTCTGCCTATGCTGATGTTTTTTTCCGGCGGCAAAACACGCCTTTATTGCTGAGGAAATTGCATTCAAAAATTTCCCCGCCACTCGAGTCAAACATGTGCCCTCTACATCAGAAAAGGCTCCGAGATCACCGATATGAGGTGAATGGACATTTAGCATGGCCTTTGAGATCTGTGTTTAAGGCTTCGACGCGTAGCTGTTCTTTAGCGAAATCGCCCACTGGTGGCGACATCTGTATTTAATTTTTGGCTCTTTCTACTCTATCAAAGTCCATTTTAAGATAACTTGTAGTGTCTTTGTCGTTAGCACGCCGTAATCTGTCCATGCAGGGAAACGTTAATTTGTGTTTTTAGCGTCCCTTTAGGAGGCAGCGCTCATCCCGGACGGCGCCGTCTGGCGTATTATTATTTTCGTTCGCAAGGCCAACTCTCAGCACCTTCCTGGTGTGCGGTGTGCATGTAGGGAATACAATGTTATCCAGATGGACCTGGAAGGAGAATTCGAGGTAGACTGAATAATATGTTGTTCATGTGGGCCTCTAGGATTCCGAGAAATAGAAATGGACAGAGAAAGAGATAGCCTCGATAATTCATCCAGTGAAGTCTGGAGGCTATCTTTTTTTCGGTCTGCACATCTATATATGTCGTGCCTTTGTGCGTTTCGTACGATATACACGGAGACTTCATTTGCACGGCTAAACTGGATCAGGCCCTATTTATTCCTTTTACGTTGCATTTTGTTTATTTACACTCGTTTTTATACTACGCTCTCAATATACTAGGGAAGAAAGTGAAGCCAGCTCCAACGTCTCAAAACACATCCAAATAAAGGTAAAAGACAGCCTCGATAGGATATCGGGGCTTCTGTTGGTGCTATAAGCTCGAATCACTTTCGGTGTGTCATCATTATCATCAGCCTCACTACAACCACTGCAGGGCAAAAGCCTCTCCCATGCCTCTCCAATTAACTTTCTCCTTTGCCAGCTGCGCCAACCCTATGCCCGCAAGCTTCTTAATCTCATCCGCCCGCCTAACTTTCTGCCGCCCCCTGCTACGCTTGCCTTATCTTGGAATCCACTACGCTACCCTTAAGGACCAGCGGTTATCTTGCCTTCGCATTACATGCCCTGCTCAAGCCCATTTCTTCCTCTTGATTTCGACTTACGTTACGTTTATTTGTACTCACCTTAAGCCCATTTTTTCCTTTAGACTTTGATTAAAGTTACGTTGATTTGTGCCAACCTTAATTTCTGCCTGAAGTTTCTCTCATATCCAGAGACAGCCAGCTTTTTCTGTTTTTTTTTCTTATTAACCTAATGTATGCCGAGATGGAGTGGCCACTTGCAACAGCGTGAATAAACAAGAAGCAAACAAAACTACACTCGCTGCGAACCCGACTGCATCGGCTTCCGCGTACGGTGCCATGTGCGAAAACAAACGACTGTTTTGTTCGCGACGTATGCAGGACGCAGTTCATGTCTTCCTGGAACCTCACTGCGCAAGGCTGGCAGAAATGTGTTCCGACTCTCTGATTTGCGCTGCCTTTATCGCCGGGGACACGACGCCCGCATGCTAAAACTATCTGCACACATACTTAAATGCGGTATAGCATTTAGGTCATATTTATTCGCCTTAGCTAAAGCCAGGTTTTCTTTCTCAGTACTGCTCTGGAAATGGGATTGGTGAGGTGAGTGGGATAAGCCACGTCGAAGAATGCACAAAAAAAGTCTCTTTAAATTCCGCTCTTTGCAGCATTTGATTGAGAAGCAAGTATAGATGAGGCCCATAAGATATGCATGCACGAATGAGGCTCGGAACTTTTATTGCTGGCCTCAGGCATCCGAGCCCGAGGTCACGGGTTCGGTACCGATCGCGGAATCGCGTATTTCGATAGAGGCAGAATACGAAAATGCTTGCTGAGATATCGGTGCGTGTCAGGTAACACCACGTGATGGAAATTATTATACAGCTCTGCATTAAGTATACGATGCATCTAATACCCACTATGTTTTGTTCTCCCTAGCGAAATCAATCAATCAACCAATCAATTATTTATCGATTAATCAATCAATTGATTTATTACTTAATTAATGAAATCGTTTATTCAACCAATTATTCCATCCATTAGTTTTGTGAAGTTAAAATGATGAATTTACACTCGTCCTATACAGAGTTCCTTATGCAGGAAACTAGCTTCAGTGGTCGGATTAGTTAAACGTTGACATGAAGCATGGTGACTGTGCAAAAAACAAAAAGGCCGAAATGGCGGAGCCGTTATTTAAGCTTGCAAAAATGGTGTTTTAAAGGATGTAAAGACGGTTTTTGAAATTAATCGTTAATGAAGACAAACTCCATAAACTACCGCTGGTGATTTGATTTTGTTGCATGTCTAAGAACCACCACCAGTCTGAAACCAACCCGGAGCTCTCCTTTAATGCGTACATTTAGGCTCAGGAAGTGAAATTTTCGACCCTTTTAAACAATACGCATTATCATTTGATGCCATAAGGTGAACGTTTTATTAGTTACACCTGGGACAACAGCTGTGGCGAGGTAGAGCTCGGCATTTTAGTTTCAGACTGCAATTGGGCATTATACTTAGAATCCGCAGAATGCATGATTAATTCTGGCAGTGGATTCGCAGATTTTATGCCCATGGGAAAGAGGACAAAGTCGTCTTCGTTACCTAGAAAATGGGGGAAGCAGGGCTTTGAAGAGGGGACATACAAAAAAAAAAAAAAACTGGGAGAGATGACTGCGTCGGATAACTTCATGCTAGGCTGGTAGTATATAAGAGACAAGGTGTACAAAAAAAATTGGCTGGCGGTTTAGCATTGCGAAAGCACTGTTTTTCGCAGGTGGATACCACCGCCACGTACCCTAAAGTGCGGTTGACGTGTCCACTGACCCAGGGAGCCAGTTATGCGCGTCTTCAACTTATTTCATCCTCACTGCCAATTTACCCAATGTACGCAGGTGGCCTGTTCTCCATTGCCGCATTTCGGCCGCAATGTTGCCAACGCCAACGCGTATCGCTCTAGTGCCGTGTTTCTGCCACAACTGTGTCCACGCCAGAGCAGCAGCGCACATATCTCTTCTGTCACTGGCGCCACATAGCTCAAAGCGCGAATGTTAGTTTGAGAGTATCATGATTTGATGAAGAATACGATGTGCAATGCACAGCGTGAGAGTGTGTTGCAGTTTAACAGGAGACGTGATCAGATGCGACGATAGCCTAGTGCTCTCGTGCAGTGGCCAGCGAATCTGATCTGTTCGCGCCGGCGTGGGTTCAAAACCCAGTCGTGGCATTATTTATTTACGGTTTGCCCCAGGTCACCTTCAAGGTCAAGCACCACAGAAACCTGTGAGCCGATTTGACCTCGTGAAGTGTAATGCTCTCGCACTAAAACAAGGATGGCGGCGAAAAAGTGATGTGACACACTCCTCTTAGAGTCATCTAGTCACTGCGTGGCCACTAAACGCCAGCCCATGAGCTCGTGTCGTACAATGTCAGTGCGCATTGAAGCACCCCATCTGGTAAAACTCAAGCTTGAACGCCTCCTACGACGGCGTCTCTCTGAGTAGGCGTGCAGCGTCGGATTGTTAAGTCCCGCTCACTGTACTGCAGCAACGCTGACTCTAAGTAAAACGTTCTTGCGGGCTATAGTTCGTTCATTGCAGAAAAAAAGGTTAGTACTTCGCGAATTAGACACCGCAGACACGCGGATTAGACTGCGCCTGTGTTGTGTTTGTTCCTGTTCTCCTGTCG
Organism: Amblyomma americanum; assembly: GCA_030143305.2. Lineage (NCBI taxonomy): Eukaryota > Metazoa > Arthropoda > Arachnida > Ixodida > Ixodidae > Amblyomma > Amblyomma americanum. Next base: position 517,816 of record JARKHS020034225.1, on the reverse strand, counting down.
TGTCTAATTCGCGCAGTACTAACCTTTTTTCTGCTGACTCTAAGCAGAGCAAGGTCACGGAGATAACAGCTGACAAGCGTGTCAGCGCACTTTTAAATGTGGAAGGAGTCTGATATGATCCGTGTTCGCATTTCGGAGTACCTGGAGATAATGCTAGCGTCACCGAATATTACCGCACAGCCGATACGTGGCGTTTCCGTGTATCTGGTGCTCATGCTGTTATCGTGTTGCGCAGGGGACTGTCGAAGCACCGTCCCGTCTAGGCAATGTAAAGGCGGCCGCAGGAAAGCGGTATAATGTACGCGTCAATCAAATGGGACAGTGAACGAAGAAATATAATGCGTAGGTGATCGTACGAGCTGATGCGACGAATCTGCGTTAGCAGTATTGGTTGTGCATTTCGCTGCTACAATAATCGCCTTCCCGTTGCGGGTTTGAATTGTATTTCGCCGTTGCTTTTGCGTGGGTGCTTGGTTTTGGGTAAGGCTTCGGTTGGGTGGAGGTAGGTTGGTTGGTGGTGGGTGGCGGCTTCTGGGCGGTGAAGGTTGGTGGGTAGTGGGTGGAGGCCTTCTGGAGAGTCCGAAACCACACACGACCAGATGGGCAGATTTTAACGCGATGGCGTTAAGGGCCCTGTCGAATAAAAGACGTCGTTCGCCGCGGGCGACAAATCCACGAAAAATCCCCAGAGAAGCAACCTAGGTGGCAGGTGGGCCACGTAGGTCATGTGACCTTGTGACGTCATCACAACCTGCCCACCGGATTCTAAGCAAGCTGCCCACCATATAGTTTCTTCACAATCATCAGTAGCAGTAGCCTGACTACGCCCTCTGCAGGGCAAAAGCATCTCCCAAAAAGCTCCGATTAAGCCTGTCGTGTGATAGCTGCGGCCACCTTAGCCCCGCAAACTTCTTAATCTCTTTCGTCCACCTAACGCTCTGCTGCCCCCTGCTACGCTTATTTTCGCTTGGAATCCACTCCGTTACCCATAAGGACCAGCGGTTATCGTGCCTTCGCATTACATGCCCTGCCCAAGCCCATTTCTTCCTCTTGATTTCGACTAGGATGTCATTAACCCGCGTTTGTTCGCTCACCCACTCTGCCCTCTTCCAGTCTGATAAAGTTATTCCTGTCATTTTTCTCTCCATAGCTCGCTGGGTTGTCCTTAACTTAAGCTGAACCCTTTTACTTAAGCTGAGCCTCACCGTTTCTGGCCCGTAGGTGAGTACCGGTAAGATACAGCTGTGGGATACTTTTCTCTTGAGGGATATTTGTAAACTGCCACTCATGATCTGAGAGAAACTACCATATGTGCTCCACCCCATTCTTATCCTTCTAGTTATTTCCCTCTCATGATCCGGATCAGCTGTCACTACCTGCCCTGAGTAGACATATTCTCTTACCACTTTCACCAGCACTCTACCTGTAGTAAACCGCTTTTCCTTTCCAAGACTGTTCAACATTAATTTGTTTTTCTGCATAATTTTTAGACCCACCGTTCTGCTCTGCATGTCTAGGTCATTGATCATGCTTTGCAGATCATACCTTGAGTGACTTAGCAAGGCAATGTCATCAGCGAATGAGCGCTTTAGCGATGGCGTAGAGGAAGAGCATCCGCCTCGCGTTCAAAAGGTCCGGAGTTCGAATACCGGTGCCGCGCAATTCTCCATGGGAATAAAAAAAAAACAAAATTCGCGTGTCTGCGGAGTTGCATACGAGGCCTGGTGTGCGGCCTGTTTTTAGTGACAAGAAGGACAGTGCATTCTTTTACCAGAAAGGATTTGACCCCCCCCCCCCTCTTCCTGGTGTACTTGGCCGCAACCTCCTATATGAATACACCAATTAGAGTTTCTTACGGTTAACTTGAGTGAAGGTTGGTGGCGCTGCCCTTCATCCACCAAGGACTCCCGGAGCATGCCGGGAATACTAGGCTTCGGATTGACATCTGGTAGATTGCAGAGTGTTCTACGGATTCGATTTCCTGGTTCAGTTTCGTTTCCTTTGATGTTTTGGGCGTTTTGTGGTGGTGTAGCTGCACACTCAGTTCGTTTCAGATCCGTAACATCCGAAGGCGCTTGACTCGACGTGAGCTAAGCACAGTGTCTGGTGCCTGCAGGGCCGGAAATCCGTTTGCCTTGTCGCTTGGAGTCTTTTACACGGGAAGCTGGGTTTGTGCAGCGGGAGCCTGTGCACTGAAAGTTCAAATAAAGTTTCTTCGTGAACTTGAAGCTTAACAGCTTGCTGCTGTGACCACTCTCCACAAGTCTTGTAGAGTCCCAGAGACACTTATCTTTCAAAAGCCCGAAGCACTTCGACAAGCGCCACTTATGTTAATCGTACTCTTCGACGACAGATATGGAGAAAACGGTGACGTGTGTGAAGAAAAATATGCTGGATGGTGTTTTGCTCGCGACGCGCGCGGACGCATTTCGCGAACACATTAGCAGCTGTGAACACTAACGAAGCCTGTGTCATGTGTGAGAATAACACTCATACCTTTCATTACCTGTTGCAGTACCGCTTGCAAACCGAGGAATAAGTGGACGTAGATCGCTCACATAAGACGAAAGGATGCAAGGAAGTCGCTGCAAGAGACGTTGCAATCATGATTCACATGACTGCTATGAGCCCCGAGCATGTTGCGTTGTGGAGTAAGCACACGAGACAGCCAGAGAAAAAAATTTGTCCAACTTTACGCTATGCCGGGTAATGCGCTAAACTCAGCGAGAGATGGGCTGCATGCGTGCACTTTGTAATTTTTTTTCGGCATCGCGTGACAGTTGCTGCACACAGCGCACATAATCAGCACTTCCCGGCGCCTTGTCTAGAGTTCTCGAGCACAAACCTGCGCGACAGCGTCGTATGTTCCACCTTCGCCCATGCCTTGAGGCGAAATAACAAATGTAGGTGCTGCACACCACTCCTACCCCCACGTGATAGCTTGCCGCTCATTAGCGCACACGATCGCGACATGAACGCCATCTCTCGCCCTCCCCTTCCAGCTTCCATCGTGTTTTTCCTCTCCCAGCTGAAAAGCCGAGCGCGCGCCGGTGTTGCGAGTGTTTCCTCTCCCAGCTTCCACCCTCTCTCTCATCTCTCTCAGTGCGGACAGCAAGCTACGCGTGTGTGTCAGGGGACTTCGAAATAACAGCTCTCGCTGTATAAATGGAAGAGCGACAGCCTGAGAATGGGCGCAAGGTCATTTTTAACGAGTCCTTGGGAACATAGTGCAGTACTGAGTAGAAGCACTCTGTGCTGATTTATTATCAGGCGACTACGTCGAACGAGAGTACACGAAACACGTGAGTGGCCTAGCTAAAGCTCGGGGCAAATTTGGCGCATTAGTCCCGCTGTTGCTCGCGTGCTAGTCCTGGTGTACACGCGAGCGACCCGGCAGGCCCATCAAAGAATTTGGGCTCAGTCATCGAATTGTCCAGCCTGTGTTGTTTGGCCCACCGCTGGCTCTATGCCGAGCATTCGGGCACGGGGGTGCGGCGTCAGTGCAACTTCGAAGATCGGTTCGACGGCCGCCGGTCGGCAGGCAGCAGGGTGTAGCCGTCTTCGATGGGCGTGCGTCGCACCAGCGTCCTTCCTATGAATACGAGTAGAAGGGAGAGAACGGCCAGCGCTGCCAGAGCGTAGTGGAAGAGCATCGGCTCGCGCTCCAGCTTCGCTCCGAGGCAGAGCGGCGCGAACGCCGAACTCACTCCGACGGTGAACACCGCGAGGGTGAACCTGCCCACGGAGACTCCCGAATGGTCGTGTAGGAGCAGCAGCGTCGACGGCATCACCGGGGCCATGCAAGCAGCGGCCAGAGCCGTGCCGATCCACATCACCCTCGTCTGGTAGCCGAAGACGGAGCTGAAGGCGGTCACTGCCACGAGGAAGACGTTGCTGCACAGGAGGACGTTGAAGGAACCGTGCTGCTTCAACCACGTGATGGACACGCCGCGCACCGTGCTGTACGATGCCCAGAAAAGCGACGTCACGTAGGCGGCCACGGTCTTGTTGTGTCCCAGCAGGAGGGCAAAGGCAGCGATCAGCTGGCTGTATATGATCTCCATAGCGACTGCCAGGAATAGGTAGAAGAACAGCACGACTACGAGACCACTGAAGGGTACGGCGGGGCACTGTGTTTCCATGGGCCTGAGGTCCTGGTGACGAGGGTCGACGAAGAAGGCGACCAGAGCCAGGAAGATGATGAGGAAGACATAGATTCCCACGGCCCAGTAGGCGTAGGATATGTAAATGAAGTCTTTGTCTTCGAGACTGGTCAAGTAGGCCAGTTCCCGCTCAACGGGTGGTGGCAGGTCGGACGGCGGCTGCAGCAGGCTCCGGCGAGTCATGAATGGCTCGCTCAGGATGGGCGCCAGGGTGCAGCCGATGCAGTGCATGAAGCTGAGCGTCTGCAGGAGGAAGCCACTCGCGTCCCTATGCAGCGCCGATACCCAGAGGACACCCACTGCGTGTACACGATAGGAGATGTGCTCAGCCGTCAAAGCGGACAACTACAATGACATATAGTGACAATAGTGGGTATAGTGGAAATAGTGATTATAATAACAATAGTGTCGGTTGTGGCAGTAGTGTCAGTTACGGCAATATTGTCAGCTGTGGCAATAGCCTTAATAGTGGCAAAAGTGTTAATAGTGGCAATGATGGCACGAGGCCCCACTCGGGCCTTTAGCTTAGATGGCCAATTCCTAGCCGCCCGATTCTATTAAAGAATAGCGTGTCGTTGGTTATAGGCTTCACTTCACCTCAACAAGAAAACACGTACTGTACTTGAATTCCAGGCATCTGGATTTCAACCGTAAACGTTTGATATTGCGTGCCATGCTCCGTTGTCAAAGCGGACGACTACAAAAACATTGGGTTTTGAAAGACGTGCCTGAGGTTCACAACGCTTACACTCCATCTCACAAGCTGTTGAAGTGAAGTTTAAGCTGCTAGAGTCACTCTTTGCAATGACTATATAAGCTGCAAACCCGAGGCGACATCTTTCGTTAATGTGCGGTTGGGATGTGGGTTCGTGAGGACAGCACAATTACAGAGGTTACCGCATCGCATCTTCCACTAGCTCTTCCACTTTCTGAGAAGAAACCTTTGAATGAACCTCCATCGAGTCAGAAGGTTTAGGACTTGCAAGAATGTTTAGGCAAATGGGTTAAAAGGAAACGAGGGGTGCGGCAGCACTGGGTGCGGCGCTAAGTGGGCCTGCAGATGCAGGGCTGGAGGAAGATGGAGGTGATAGCAGCGGTGACGCTGCGCTTGTCACTCGAGTCTTAATGTTCGAAAGGTTGCAGATGCCGATGAAAACGCGTTGGACCCACACTTTCGGGAAATTTGCCGAGAAAACCTCTTCCGCACATATCGATACACGTCATATTGCTATGCATATCGACAAACGCGTTTTACATGTTCAGTCAGCGTCTACACTTCTAGTCACTCTATTTGGCCTGTAGCCGACGCGGTGGCTCAGTGGTTATGACGCCAGGCTGCTGACCCGAAAGACGAGGGTTCGATCCCAGCCGCGGCGGTCGAATTTTGATAGAGGCGAAATTCTAGAGGCACGTTAAAGAGCCCCAGATGGTGGAAATTGTCCGGAGCCTTCACTACGGCGTCCCTCATAGCCTGGGTCGTATGGGACGTTACACCTCCATAAACAATAAACCATCTGTTTGGGCTGTCAATTTTCACAGCACTTTGCAGACATGCATCCATGCAGTAAAACGTTTTCTCCGCTTATTTCTTCCTTGGAGCAAAGTTTTGTGTGAAAAGTCACGTGCTCCTTTTGGCGCATCTCCCAACAGAATTATGTGAATGCATTCACTGAATAGCTTTATTTATGTGTTATTTCACTCGATTATCGTTACATGGTGCAGAGCAAGTTTCTCATAGAAGTACGACATGAAGACATAACGTTCGAAGAGAGAGAGGGGTGGTGGGGGGAGGGGGGTGACGCGCTTGGCCACCATATCGGGTGCCGCTCATGACGCCATGCTGGCTTCTGGCGGGACTAGCCTAGCAATTACTGGTTTGGTTTATGCGGATTTAACGTCCCAAAGCGACTCAGGCTATGAGGGACGCCGTAGTGAAGGCCTCCGGAAATTTCGACCACCAGGGGTTCTTTAACGTGCACCGACATCGAACAGTACACGGGCCTCTAGTATTTCGCCTCCATCGAAATTCGACCACCGCGGCCGGGATCGAACCCGCGTCTTTCGGGTCAGCAGCCGAGAGTCATAGATAACCACTGAGCCACCGCGGCGGCTTCCAGCAATTACTGCCGGCATGGTACGGTTACTTTTACTTCGTGTTAATGCGTTATGACAAAGACTGTCTTGGTTGCAGCACTGGTGTTTTTTTAATTTCAGACAGTGTCTCTGGCCTCTTATACTGACACTTGAAGCTTCAAATCATGCAGTCATTTTTTTTTAATCTCACCATCCATACAGGTCCGTCCTCCCTTACTCTTCAGCCTATTCCAGTTTAGTAAAGTGAAGCCTTATACACTTGTGCTTCGGGACTGCCGTTCTGCAGACCGTGTCCTCATGTTCACAACGATAGCTTCGACAAACACGCAGTGTCAAAAGTTTACGGTCGGAGTCCAGGTGCCTGAAATTCAAGTATGGTCTGTCTTCTCTTGCTGAGCTGAAGTGAGGCCTATAACCAACGGCGCGCGTTTCTTGCAGAGAATCGGGCAGCTAAGCCAAAGGCCCGACTGGGGCCTCATGCCATCATTGCCAACATTAACACTATTGCCACAACTGACAATATCGCCGTAATTGACAGTATTGCCACAACTGACATTACTGTCATTATTGGCACTATTGCCAGTATTGTCACTCTTCCATTGTTGTCAGTGTTGCCACCATTACCACTAATGCCTATTGTGGAGGCGGACTCTTAATTGTTCACGGAAACTAACCGATGTTAATGGCTCCCAGAGCGAAGCCCCCGAGCCCGAAGACCAGCTGGCTCTGGAAGAGCGTGTCGAAGTAGGACACGCCAAGGCAGGCCATGGCCAGGAAGAAGTCGAGCACGATGAGCAGAACTTGCGGGTTCACGGGCCTCAGGAGCACGCCACCTGGACACACAGCAGAGCAGCGCGTGACACACCATCGTCTTCATTACTCTAACAGCTACGTCCTTTGCAAGATTAAGAGCTCTCCTATATCAGCCCTGTCCAACGCCAGCTGCATAGGGCCACGTTGTCCCCGCAGATTTTTTAATCTCATCCGCCCAACTGATAGTCTGCCACTCCATGCCACGTTTGCCTACTTTTGAAACCCATCGCGCTACCCCAAGGGACCATCGGCAATCCTTCGTTCGCATTACATGTCTGTCTATGCCAATTTCTTCTTTATTTCAGTTAGGATATCATGTTTCTTCTTGCTGTGTCCTAACGTCACGCACCGTCAAATCGAAAATGCACATGGACGAGGAAGTGCTAGCTTCTTTTAATAGTAATAATAATTAATAATAACTGGTTTTTGGGGAAAGGAAATGGCGCAGTATCTGTCTCATATATCGTTGGACACCTGAACCGCGCCGTAAGGGAAGGGATAAAGGAGGGAGTGAAAGAAGAAAGGAAGAGAGAGGTGCCGTAGTGGAGGGCTCCGGAATAATTTCGACCACCTGGGGATCTTTCACGTGCACTGACATCGCACAGCACACGGGTGCCTTGGCGTTTTTCCTCCATAAAAACGCAGCCGCCGCGGTCGGGTTCGAACCCGGGAACTCCGGATCAGTAGCCGAGCGCCCTAACCACTGAGTCACCGCGGCGGGTATCGTCTTTTCCCGTTGTTCGTTTATTGGGGGGGGGGGGGAAGGTAGGCGGGCTTTCGAATACACGTGCACAGACAGTAAGGTCTACTTACCAACGAGTCGGCGCTTATCGCCCTGCTCATACGGGCAATTCCGCTAAAACCTTTCACTCGTTTGGCAATCTTGCTTTGCGCGTGTAACTTCGCCGAGCGAACAACGGTGTGAAAGACTGTGCAAACACATAATAAAAATAACTGGCTTTCAATCGACCATTACTGCGGACTTCGTGAGGTCACTTAGCAACGTAATATTAATGGCTGTCCTTTTGGAGTAAACGGTAACTGAAACTAACCTTTCACTATCATGCGCAGCAGTGGATGTGTAGCACAAGGTTGCGGCGGCGCGGCGTGCGAACTGGGTAATCGAAGCTGAACACGGGCTTGCACGTGTGGTGGCTGGAGCTTTAGTTTGTCGAAAGAAAATATTGGGCTCGTTGATAAGGGATGTCCACAGTATACAACGTCTTGTAGGCCGAACTGTACAGCATTCCCACTGGCCAATAACAGAACGCGGTAGTGCTTGGTTATGTCATAACAAGCTGACGGCGTTTACCCCATTGCAAGTAGACTATACAGCAACCGTTCACGGGATATTCTCGTGACGTCACTAGCCTCGCTTGAGTGCCATATTGCGGTAAAGCGTGCGGCATGGCTGTCGCCGTTGCCACAGCAGTTATCCGAGGCTTATATTGTCCGTCCGCCCTTATTTATGATCACTAAGGGGGGTATTTTAATATTTTTATCTTTTTCTGAGAGCGTCTGTTACGAACTTAATAATCAGCACATACGGTGCTCAAATCTCGGCCTGTTTGGCCGTGCGGAAGCAGCACGGCTAGACGTGGCGCTGCCATCGCGCCAATGAGGCCTAGCTCATTGATCTCTTATATTGTGTGGACGTAACCCAAAGAACGTCGCTAGCTGCAGCACTACAAAAAATGGCCGGTTCTGTGACGTCGAGTCTATGCCTTATAACGTGAGCACGAGCTGTTGGTTGCTTACGTCACACCACACGTCACATGTGAGCATGCGAATGGTCCATTGGGGCCATAAAAACCCTCACCGGCCACGGCTCCCAGAAAGTAGCCGATTCCCCTGGCGGCCAGTAGGAATAGCGCGTGGTATAAGTCGACGTCTAGTGTCACCGCCAGGTCTTGCAAGGTTGGTCCGAACATCGCGTAGTACATGCCCTGTTGGGTGGAAGAAGGGTGGAAAGACGGGCGAACGCGGAAGCACAATTGTGCAACTTTGTTTTATTTTCTAGAGCATGGCACAGACTGCGTTTGTGATGTCGATCAACTCAATGTTATTTATGCTGGGGTTACAATGAACTGGCTGAAGCCACTAGTCGAAATAAACGCGAAAGATTCATGGGGAGCGGTAAAAGGTTAAATGCGAACTTCAAGAAGGGACAAGGAGGAGACAAAGAGCATAGCACACACAAGTCAACGACAACGGAATTCGTGAAAAAATCTACACAGCTTACATCGTCAACGTAATCAGTCGATTTGGGTGGAATTTCCAATTTTTTTCCTCTTTCGCGCTGACCGATGGGCGCCATCATGTGTTTGAGCGGATTTCATAATAATAATAATTAATAATAATTGGTTTTTTGGGGAAAGGAAATGGCTCAGTATCTGTCTCATATATCGTTGGACACCTGAACCGCGCCGTAAGGGAAGGGATAAGGAAGGGAGTGAAAAAAGAAAGGGAGAAGGAGGTGCCGTAGTGGAGGGCTCCGGAATAATTTCGACCACCTGGAGATCTTTAACGTGCACTGACATCGCACAGCACACGATGTCAGTGCACGTTAAAGATCCCCAAGTGGTCGAAATTATTCCGGAGCCATCAGCTTATCACTCTGTACGACTCTGGACCACCCCGGCTGCGCTGATATTCATCGCGAGATACTTAGCCCTCTTTCTAAAAGCATTGTTCTCCATGTAGCTTGGCCACATGAGTAAGCACTCGGAGAATATTTCGTTTTCTTTTTTGTTAGAGTTATGGGTAAACTACATGAAATGTGCATATTTCGTGTGTGCAGTCCCAGTGCACTTCATCACATACTTATTCCCTTGTTAAGTCCCTCTCCTTATCTCGATATGTCTCCCTCCTCTATCAACTATCATGGTCAAAAAAAGTTGCACTGCGTCAAGTGATACTGATTATTGTGTTGATATGCAAGTCACTTTGTACGGTGGTCTTTGGCGTTAAAACAGTTATCAGTTTCTCAGTATTTCACAGTTTGTCAACATTTTCTTAGCATATTCTCAACAGTTTCTCAACAACAGTTTCTCAATATTACCTAGAGGCAAAGCAGGCTGGACTGCACTTTACCAACCATGAGGTTTCGTATTTGGCTTGGCTGTTGTTGGGCACGAAACATGGATTAGGCCACAACACGCCTTTAATCGCAGCAAACCTCCAAGAAATCTCGTGAAAGTTTCTATTCCAGCCTAACACACTTATGTTAAAATAATTTCTTGTGCGTGCAGCGGAGCGCATCGCAGCCACAGCGGCGCGAGTATACCGATTCAAAAACAGAGTCTACGTTTTTTGCCAAACACTAGATAGCCCAAGTAAGACAAAACGGTAGGGTTTTAACGTAGTTAAACCGAGTAGACATGCGACAGCATGTGTTTAGCCTGATTGGCTCATGGTGTTCCTTTGCTGGACCTTCGGCACGTCTGGCGACGATATTAGACACAGGTTAAGCTCTAATCGATGTTGAGCTGCTCTGATCTGTTCGCGCTGCATATGCATGTTGACGAAAACAGCTACGTGCAGTTCACAGCGCGAGAGTGTGTTGCAATTTAATGCGAGGCGTGATCAGCTGCCGCGACAGCAGATATAGTGCTCTGTACGCGCCGCCGTGGGTTTGAATCCCAGTCGCGGCAGTATTTATTTTATTTAACATTTATTTATTTATTTCACACACAAGAAATTTGACGTGGTGTCGCCGTTGCTAGCCAGGGGCTCAAGACCGTAAGATCGGTTGACAAGATTCGTGGTCGGGGTTGGTGAGTGTATGAGTGATTTCTCACTAAAACTCATCATCCCGGCATTGCCGCAGTGGATGAAGTGCTCTTAAGAAACTCGCATAGACGGTGGCGCCAGCTTTCTCTCGGGGTAATGTTAAGCAACTGTGCGTTAACATGGTCAGCGAGCGGAACTTGCAGCGCTTCACGGATGGCTCACCATTCCGAAGAAGGTGAGGTGGATGCTGAAGGTCTGTGCGGACTTGACCAGTCTCCCTCTGCGGCCGGCCTCCAAGTCGGGTTTCCTGGCTGGTGCGTGCTCGAGGAATCGATCGCGTTCCCACTTGTGTTCCAGCGCGGGCTTTTCCGCCGCAGCCGTGACGTCACCCACCGTCGCAGACTTCCGGGCCGCCTGTTGCGCCGACGTAGGAGCACCGGAGGGCGTCGCGGTCGGCTGCGAGTCCGATTTAGGCGTCTTCCCGGTTGCAGGTTCGGCGCCTGCTGAGTGAGGAGGAGAGCCAGCTTTTAAGCACAGTTAACAAAATGAAAAAAAGGAAAACATGGTGGACAATTAGCGGGCTTAGGCCAAATGCGAATTAGGTGCGCTAGCATTCCTGTTTTTACTTCGGTTTCGGTGTTTGTTTTACTGGTGGGGATGACACTTAGGCTCCGCCTTCAGGGTATGCGACGCTATAGCGATAATGCGTTAATTGCCCATATGTGCGGAATCAGTGATTCTCTACTGTACATTCATAGATCCCTGGGAGTCCCCGTACCTCTTCTGGAGCAGTGATGCAAAGCTTAAACAGTGCGCCACTGCCAAGCGATGGCAGGTGCTGCTGCCGGTTGGGGCTTGGGAGACCCAGGTTGTTCTTCCAGAGCAACCTGTTGCGACCAATCATTAATTGAACTGCCACCTGCCAGTGGGCAGGCTGTGATGACGTCACAAGGTCACATGACCTAGGTGGCCCACCTGCCACCTAGAGGGTCCACCTATAGGGCAGGTTGCCCACAATCCGATGGACACACAGAGGCACCTCACAGGCAACGGCTAAGCGGCTGAGTGGAAGTTCTACTGGTACTGCTGTACAGCAATTTGGCGTTATTATTAGGCTGGTCCGAAGAGGCTCTGTCGTTCTGACGCATCCTTGTCCCTGACCAGTCACAGTTGTCTTGTTCTACGGAGCACGACAGAACGCGTGTGCACGTGAAGTTGCAACGAAGAAGTCGCACACCTGTCACTGCCACTGTCACCGTCCCGCGGATCAGAGAAGCAACAGCAATTGGTGCGTTGCTCCCACCACTAGACCGGCCACTCCGGAGCCCGCCTGGATCGCATGGCCTTAGACGACACCTTCTGTGCAGTGCCTACCGCCTTTACAAAAATGTCCGTAAACTGGCTATAGAGTCTCTATAGACTGCCTTAGGCCCGTCTAAAGAAATTTTTGCGAGGGCACGACCGACCTATATAGCGTTTATGTCGCAGCTGCTGCCGGACGGCACCTACACCGGCCGACACGTCAACCCAGGAGTCCTCGCTTACGATTAAATGTGACAACTGCGGTATCATTTGCTCCCGAGAAGGAAATACAACTACGCAGCTATTGACGAAGCTATTTAGCTGTAGAGTTGGGCGCTGTTAGTTCATGTTATTCGCGTTGTTGGTCCTTTCCAGTCAAATTCTGTATATATCGCGATGTTACAGCTTGAAGATAGGAAAAAAAAGTCTTTAAGATTTTGTTCTTTTTTTTCTGAACTGAACTGTCTGGATGTCATTCTCTTTTATTGCAACTCTGAGCATCGAGTCAGCGAGTTATTCGTAAAAGACGGACCGCACCCTTCATCCCATTACGGGGCGGCGTCGCAGCGGACTTCGGCGGTGTCACGATGGCCAGGGGCGGCGTGGCGATGTACGGCGACGACAGGTGCGACAGCCAGCTCCGCGTCCCGGATCCCGTAGGCGGTTTGAAGTGCGTCTTGGCTGTCCCGGGAGAACCCCACTCGAACTCGGTGACAGGGGGCAAAGTGGTGTGCGGTGGCGTGGCCGGTTCCTTTTTCAGCTCATGCGGCGGCTGGACGATCGGCTTGCGCACTGACGCCCCGCCTATCTGCAGCGGGGACCCTTCCGTCTTGAGCAGTGCCGGTGCCGCCGGTTCCGATGTGAGCATGGTGCTACGCAGCACCTGCAAGCGCCCGCCATCACAGATGAGGGGATACAACGTACTCGTATACAAACTCGACCTCCTGGAAAGGATTAATAAAACGTTGTTCGTCTATTTACTCCGTCGCAGTGGCGGCCGAGTGGTTTGTGCATCCGCCTCGCGTGCGGAAAGTGTAGGGTTCGATCCCCAGTGCCGCCGGGTACCAACCAGTGATACAATGAGTACAAGTTTTCCCCTCGCCTAATGATCGACTTATTTAGGGTGAAATGCTTGGGAAATGGATCTTTGACCCCACCTTGAGAAGACGAAAACACCTTGTGTGGTGGCACTCTTTGGCACCAGATGCCGTTGCGCCACAAAATTCCACAATCATCATCGTGTATTTGCTCCAGTCTAGTTCGCGCCAGCGTCTCACTGCGCAATGTATATGACCAGCCAGAACAAAGCGCATGTTTATGGCACTAAGCTATCGAACACAGTACCACATTGGTGTGCCTTGCCGTGGCTAGGAAGGCAAGTGTGTAGTTGTTCCGGGAAGGACAAAATACTGCATGCCCTCGGTGTCGCGACCGGCTGGAGAGTAGAAGCCTAGTCCCCCTCTGCGGTGGGCCAGTGGCTACGACCGTGCGGATGCTGAGTGAAAGGTAGAGGGATCGAATCTAGGCCACGCCAGCTGCATTTCGATTGAGGCGAAATGCAGCAGCTCCTCTGTGCAGTGCGACGTCACCGTGGGATGAAAAAACCTTGGGTAATTAAATTTAACATTGAGCCCTTCCACTCTGGCGTCACTTAAAGAGCACGTTAGAGGGCAGGAAGATGGGATTCTGGACAACACAAATCAAAATGAGCAAGGCTATGGGGGGACCTGAGTTCGCTAGCCCTCATTTCGCCCAGGCGAAGACAAAGTCCTCTTGTCGAAACGTTAGGTAGTGGGTTAAGGCTCCCGTCCAACCCTTGTTTATTTATTTTGTGTTGTCGTAGCGCATACGTGTAGCTTAGGAACCCTACATCCGACGTAACATACTGTGTGATGCGATACAATGTCATACCGACGCCGTGTTCGACACTGTACAATGGGAGACATGCAGTTAGAAATAGGGAAAGTTGAAACACGAGACTGCTTCACATGCCGCACCTGCGACGCCTGCATAATCGTTACTGTTCCTGCTTTCGATTCCTTCGTTTTACTGCCAGACGCGGGGGCTCAGTGGCTTTGGCATTCGGCTGCTGATTCAAAGGTCGCAGGTTCGATTCCGGTGTCGGTGACCGTATTCTGATGGAAGGGAAATAAAAGGCGTCCGTGTGCTGTGCGATGTCATCGCACTTTAAAGAACCACTGGCGGTCTAAAGAAGTTAAATCCTGTCTCTAAAACGGGGACAACGCGCTGTTCGTGATTCAGTGTGGATTCATTTTTCGGCTGGGAACCATGAGCCGCACAAAAGGCGGTCGTCTGCATTTGATATCCGTGGGACGTGCGGAACCAGTGAAGAACGGCGTCTAAAGTTTCCTCATCGGTTCGCATTGCATCATATTGTTAGCGCTCGGTCGTGTCCGAAGCGTATTCACTTGTACCTCGACAAGAAAAACTCGACAGTATAGATATCTCACGTGAGGGTGGAAGAGAGATATCTGCGTAGAAACTGTCGCGTTCACCTCTGGCAAGGCCTGCTGGTCTTTGGGAGCTGAGGGATCTGGCTCGTAGGTGATCATGAGTCTCTGCTCTTCTTGGGAGCCCTCCCGCTGCGGCGGCTGCTTGTCGGCCATGGCGTCGCTTCTCGGGGCTGGCCTAGCACGCGATGGCGGGTGGACCTCACGGAGGCCCCTCCAGATATGGCTCGCCCCACTTGCCCCCACCCGCGGCAGCTGCTCCGATGGCCGCCCCGCCCCGTGGCAAGCGGCGAAGACGACGACGCTGGAGTGCAGAATGGCTCCTCAGGAGGACACTTGAGAACGCGGTTTATGCACCACTGCCCGGTGCTATGGCATGTGCCGGTGGCTGGACATCGGCCAGTTGCGTTGCGTATACGTTAGCGAAGCGTGTGAGAATGGCCACTGCACTGTAACCCTGTCTTTTTCTTCGTCTTCAGCGCATTCTTTGAATCTGGGGAAGTGAGGTCGTGGATAGAACTTCGGATTGGGCTATTTGGTACATGACTTCTAACGGAAAGTGGCGAGTGCAAACATAAGACAATTCACGGAGCCATCCCCGTCGTGGTTAATTGTCCCCTTCTCTGTGAACGTTCTTGCGTTTGCGCTCACTGCTTTCAGTAAAAGTCAGGTCATGAATAGAATTGCGGCTTGTGACAGTTGGTACAAACTCAGATCATCAATACTAAACCCGGTTGGGATAGTTGGTACATGACTTTTGAGTATACACAAGACAATTCACTGTGTCGTCCCCGTCGTCGTCTTCCCTTTGTATGTGAACTCAACCGCGTTTGCGCTCACCGCTTAGTGGAAAAGTGGGACCACGAAAAGTACTGCGCAGGTGAAGAAAAGGTCACTGTACTATATGAAATCCTTTAACCGGGGGGTGGATACTTGGCAGCGCGGGAATTGTCCGTCTTTACGAAAGATAATCAGGCAACGGGGTTTGTTTGGTAGCCATGCAGTGGAACATTTAAGGCACCCCTCAGGCTTTAAATCCGTGTGAGGTTAGCAGAACCCTTGTCTTCACCATTCGAGACCTTGTACTCTGTTGGGGTGCCATAAGAACTTCACTATACGGATGAGTAACGAGCAAAGAGGTGCAGTCTCCGTCAAAAATATACAGACCAAGGGGTTCGCTTCTAAGCTGGTTAGCGGGGCTCCCTAGGACATCCAGCAATCCAAAGCCTGGGATGATTGAGGACTCGAAGCCATCTATCGTTCGAGGGATTACAGCCTCTGAGTATGCATAACAAGGCACGCTGAAGGCTTCGGAAGCAAATCCCTTGGGCTGTACGTTGTTTGACGGGGCTGTACCTCTGCCAGTGGTCATGTCGTTTGACGTCTACCAGTTCAGACGCTCACAAAAATGGACACACGCAAACCAAATTTCTTGAAAGCGTAGAAAACTTTGTGTGCATAAGGGATAATGTGGACAAAGGGATCAAATAACACGAGCGCTCGTATGCGTTCATCTCTCTCGTGCATGTGTGGTGTTACGCTATTTTATAAATCGTGTGAGGCATGCAGGATTTCTCTTCACCTGGGTGGCTGGTCAGCTTCCCAGCCCTACATTCAACAAGTAAGAATTCCGCTACGCTCGATGCCGCTGTCCTGCCGCCCTTTTTTGCATTGACGAGGTGTTGCGGCAGGTCACCTACGTGAATTAACACGCCTACAACGTGAAGAGCAGCTCATGCCAATGCTGCGTGCTGGCCCGAATAAAAATGCATCCTCTTTCATTTACATTTTCACCTATAGCCGAAAAAATAAACACTGTTGCTCGCCAGCATAGCACTCTGCCATCTTAGAAGTGAGTGTTCCGCCCTTTCCTGTTAATGCCCGCAAGGAAATGAATTAGATTTGATGTTTAAAATGAACAGCATTTCCCTGCGTCCAATTCTTCTCTTTCATGAAGATTTATGGATTAACCATCATGCCGTCGTAAGATTCTTTAGATTCCGCAGTGCAGTTCACCTGTTCATAATGTCCTGAATAGAGCGCATTTCAATAAAAGAACGATATTAATTTTAGATTTATAACCCGGCTTGGCACAAGATGGCCTAAGTAGCCAATGTTCCATAAAACATGAAACTCATCTTGATTACAGTATCATCAATATTAGGAACGTAGGCTAATATTCTCGAGCAAGCGCTGCATCAACATCAAAATTAGAACTCATTATATCACACGATCGTGGTGGCAATATCCTTTGTAAAAATTTTGTAGGTTGTTTTGCTGGGATGGTTTTCATCATGCATTCCGCACCTTTGGCAGTTGATACTTGGTTTTGCGGGGGGAAAATGTTGGAAAATTCTGCTGGCGCATCATTTTGAAGAACTGGTACTCCTACGGGCGAAAGCGAAAACCAATTACCTTTGTAGTCGCTACCGCACGTGATACGCAGGCTTTTACAGGCTTAGCTTTCTCGGAAAAAGTACTTTTATTTATTCTTTATATATGTACAGTTTAACCTCGTTATAACGAACTTGAACGGGCCCGGCGATTACTTCGTTATAGCCGTAACTTCGTTATAGCCCGTGTTGACTGAGCTTCCGCGGGGAGTCGTCATTCGTTCGTTATACCCGATATTTCTTAATAACCGTTTCGTTATAACGATGTTCAACTGTATCGCGAACGCAGCTTCTGTAACTGCTATACTTGCGGTCTGTATACCACGAACGTCGCCTTTCCTCCGCTGACTGCGCAGTCAGCGACGACGACCTTGCGTTCAGAATTTAGTCAACACTGGCGCGAATGATTCTCTGCGTGCAAACGGCTGCTGGGCAGATCAACCTAGAAGCGTAGTCGCGCGTGCCACATCACGTGATCGCCGGCTGCACAGCTTCCGCGTGGAAAACTCCCGTGCAGGTCTCTCTCGGTGTCGGTGGGGCAAACAAAGCCTCCGCAAGCCCGCAGCTGCCTTCGACAAGAACGGACAAAGGGAAGGAGATAGAAATGTTTCCGTACAAAAGACGTACACGAGGACTGTGCGGCGGTCGGAGTTTGGCTGTATTGGTGACTTTTTTTATTTTTGTTACCGCAATGGTTGAGTGACGGCCTTTCTCGGGGTTTTTTATATACTCCTTTGTCCGGTACGTCGCAATGTGAAGCTTCTATGTTCACCAAGGAGGATCAACCACATCATCCATGTTACCAATGACGCCATCCATAGGGCATGTATGGGCCATGTTCGCAGTGGAGGGGGCGCCCATAAGAATGTTCCTATAGGCATGGCAGTAGTAGTAGTAACAGCACTAGTAGTAGTGGTAGTGGTAGTAGCTGTGGTAGTAGTAGTACGGGTAGTTGTAGTAGTGGTACCCACTGCTACGCATTACCCCCTCGGTAATGCGAAAGCCCTGCGGGTAAAATGAATGAATGAATGAATGAATGAATGGTAGTAGTAGTAGTAGTAGTAGTAGTAGTAGTAGTAGTAGTGGTGGTAGTGGTAGTAGTATTGGTAGTGGTAGTAGTAGTAGTTGTTGTTGTTGCAATATAGTAGTATAAATACGTAGTAACTGCTCCCTCCGTAGTAGTAGTAGTAGTAGTAGTAGTGGTGGTAGTGGTAGTAGTAGTTATTGAAATATAGTAGTAGTAGTATTTGTTGTTGTTGTTGCTGTTGTTGCAATATAGTAGTATAATTAGTAGTAATAGCAGTAGTAGTAGTGGTGGTGGTGGTGGTAGTAGTAGTAGTAGTAGTAGTAGTAGTAGTAGTAGTAGTAGTAGTAGTAGTAGTAGTAGTAGTAGTAGTAGTGGTAGTAGCAGCAGTAGTAGTAGTAGTAGTAGTAGTAGTGGTAGTAGTAGTGGTAGTGTCTGGTTATTTGAAATAATTATTAAAGGAACGAAAGCATGGGTGACGGTTCGGAAACGGTCGTATACATTCCTCAGACGCCAGATCTGCACCCAGTGGAGAAGGCGCACAGTAGAACAAAAATTTACGGGACAATCAGAAAACTGATGCGACAATTCTGCGATTGCTGTTGGGTTCACCCTCGATGCTTACTGTGATGTTTTTACTCTGAGCCGAGGCTTCGCACACGCGACAGAATTTTTATGGAGCATGATGGTGGGTATGTATGAAGTGGTTCTTCAGGGGGGTGGTAGATGGGGTGGTGAGATTGGTCGAGGGTGGCGGTGAATGGGTGGGCAGCCCTCCTACCTACTGGGTGTCGATGGTGGGTGTCGCTTCCGGAGGGTGGCGGCTTCGCTCTCCGACGCCGGCATTTTCACATTGTGACGCTAGCAGGGCTTTCGCAGTAATAGGGAGTTGAAATCGAGAGGAATGGTATGAAAAATAGCGCGGGTGATTATATTTACTATCATGGTAATGATAACATGCGCACGACATTCCCACAAGGTGTTAGGAAAAATGCTCGTCCGCGTGTGTCCTTTCACAGTAGCGAGCAGACCTGGCGGTGTACAGTCGGTGGCATTATAAGAAGGAACATTATAAGTTAGAGCATTCATTTAATGATTACTCTGTATTTGTGTGTAACAAGCCAGCTTTTTTTTCCTGTTTTATAACTACTTTTCTTCTTCTCGCATGATTTTCAAAAGTCACTCTCAGGTTTAATGAAGAAATAACCAGAAAATTCGCAATTTTGAGCAAGAAGTTTGTTTCTTCTGATACCGCTCATGACTGCACGTTCATTGCTTAAAGATATACTGCCCCAGGAGAGGAGTAAAGTGCGCGAAAAATTTCCGCAATTACTTATTATTAATTTACAATGCTGAAGCATTGAAGCCAAGTGCGTAGAGAAACTATACCGTGGCGAAATTTGCAATGCAAGTGTATATTAGTCTAATGCATTTATTTAGTTTTGTATTGGTCCTCTTTTACTCTCCTATGGCTATTAACCGGTCTAAAAGGGAGCGGCATGTAAAATTTGAAACAAGGACAGCACGAACTCATTTAAAGCCATCAGTTAGTACCGTCTTCAATTAAGAGAACATCACAGGCAAGCCTGCTTAGTTTCACACGACACATACCGAATTCTACTTTACCATCATGAGGCCGGCACGCTGCAGCAACGTCACAGACGCTCCGGGAAAGTTTTATGCTGGCGCCATCTAGTGCCTAGAAGGTCAACCGTTTCCACTGTAGCAGAGAAATTAGGTTCTGAAAGCTGCTCGTTCATGGCGCCAGACGCCGCTAGTGAATGCGGCTTCGCGTTAGGCGTGGTCAGCGAGAGCAGTAAGCGCGAGGCCAAGCAGGCACAGCAGGCGCTGGACAGTGCGTGTGGAATGGATAAATTCGATCAGGAATAAGTCGACTGTGGGGTTATATAGAAAAAAAAAAATCATTATTGAATCGTTTTATTATAATTCTAGAGGCAATGCTCTGTAGTATGAAGTAAGATCAGGGTATCTTGTTTAGAACATACCCTTTAAAAAATATGCTGTAAAAAGGAAGACGGGCAGCTTCGCCAGCACACGGCGCGAAACATTTGCGTTGACTGTCGGAGCTCGGACTGCCATTTTGACTAGCTCGCCTCAGGCTGTTTTCCCAGGGATTCAACCCTGCAAATCCCGTTACAACACGGTGGGGGTGCCGGGGCTCGAACCCGGGGGCAAGTGTTGGCTCACGTGCAGTGAGGGATTTGTTTGAAGGGACAGTTGAATAGTTTCTTAGAATTGCGCAATACGATTGCAGGTGCGAAAGCTGGTGTCATAAGCATTCCTGTACCCCTGAAGTTCAATGATAGAGAAGGTAATGTGACGGTATCCATGCTAGACGTCAGTAAGAAACAGTTGTTCGTGTGGTGACTGAGTCACGTGGACTGAACAACAGGTAATTAGCATAAAGGGATGATTATGGAAGTTATATTCGCTATAGCGTTAACTGTATGAGGATCTTTAATAAAAAGGTTAGGAAAAATGCTGAAGGATAAAAGCAACGCTGATCCGGGTGGCGCGTCTTGAAATGGACGCTGTTCCAACCATCTATTCCATCTATTTCTTGATCACCCATGCTTCCATTTGTTCAGAGATAATAGATGAAACTCGAACCTCCACGAACGCATCCTCGGTAAAAAGTAGCAAACGTTGGCTGGAGGGCATGTGACGTAAAGAAACAAAAACGTAATATAGTTTCGGAATCACTGAGAAAAATTGAAGTGGGGAGCTTAGCCGCTCCCTAGCTCCTAATAAGCGAGCGTTCGTTATAACTTCGGCAGTTATAAGTGGGCTAAACTGTATTACATCCTGAAAGTGCGTCCTTTTCAATCATAAGACTCCAACTCCGTGCCATGTTCGCGCCAGGTACAGTCCTGAGCAAAATAAAATTAAACAAACCTTTTCACAAAACTGCGTATGTCTGCTTATTTTTGCATTAAGTTTCAGAATTACTTTTAAATATTACGCGTCAAGGCGAAAACTAGTTAGAAAACAAAAAAAAACTTTGCTTATCACACTTAACTACGGAGTAATCAATAAACAAATGATCAAACTTTGTTCTCTCTGATATTGCTCACGACTGTATACCTGGCTGAAAGATGTGATCGCAGATGATTTCCTAGATTCTCTTTACAAACTCTGCACGATATTGTTATGCGCCGCCTGAAGAATGAACCTTCTCCATAGACCTCGCCATCATTTTGGAGACACATGTGAATCATTTCTGATACGTCGTATCCGAACATAATTTAAAAATGCGGCTGTTGTTCGATAGCGCTGACATATCCATTGTAACAAAAAAGTGTTGCCCACACAATGCGGGAACAATTCGATAAAAAGCTAAGATCAGGACTATTATAGCGGTGTTTGCGGTTGCGCACTATACGCATCAAACTTTCAGGATTTTAAGTTTTTATTCTAATATTTCTTCATATAGATGGGATTTCATCCGATGAAACCTGTCATGCCCTCTACCACAGACGTTTTTTTTTTTTCAGTTATAAAAATTAGTAACTCATCATAACAGTAATAATTGAGCATCGCCGTCCGAGCAATGCACAAAAGAATGCCTATCGGCGTGCTGTGATCTCTGCGGATTTATGCTGCCAATAGCCAGCTTTTACGCATTTAAACTGTTTTTCACACAGGCGTGCTTTCACGAAGGCCTTGCCTGCTGTGATGAAACACAGCACCGATGAAACAAACACAGGTGACTGTACAATCACATCTCTCTACCGATGACGTCAAGAACTCGTCAGTTTGAGCCCAATCTAAAATCCACTGCCGGTGGTGTTCCACCGCAGCGTATGTGTAAAAAAATAAAATAGAATGGTGTAGTTTAAATATGGGATTTAAATTTCAAGAGAGATTTAGCAACTCATTGGGCCATGCGAGACACTTTCAGGCACGGTACATCATTTTTAGACAAAAATATATTTTCCGTCTATATATTCGGTATAGCCAGGTCCCAAAAAGACAAATATTTAGCCTTTCAACGGAAAATGCATATGGTTAATCTCTTGCACGCATGTGCAAAATTTATTACAATTCTTCAAAATATTTAGAAAGTGTACTATTGAAATACCAGGAACTTTGATATAGTACCATACTAGGGATCGTGGAAAAATTTTCTGTTGGAAGATACACATGCCGCGAGAAATTCAGGGGGAAAAATCACATTAGTACTGGTTGCAAAATATATGCCTGCAAGAAAACGACAGAAGGCTTGTTACCAAGCTCAATGTTTTGAGAAATATTATTTTCTGCGTTGGCCAGTTCACGTAATAAGCACCCTCTATGCAAAATTAAAAATGCTAAATTTGCTTTTAAAAAATGTGCTTGGTAGAGCACATTTTCAGGAAAAGCTGCGCAGTTCGCCATGTATACAATTGTGTACAAAGCGCTTTAGAGTGCTAAGCGCATCGACATTGCATAGCACGCGTCGTTTTCGATTTCGCCTCGAAAGCAGCTGCCCCGATAGGAATTCAATCCTGCGACCTTGGCCTCGGCAGCCGACCGCCTAGACGAAAGAGTGGGAAACGATACACTGCACGCAAATCCGCGAATTCCCCTTCAGCTTGTATCTGAGATAACACGGCACACCCCGCGTCCCGTCACGCTAGCGTAAGCAACGCCATACGCCGACGCCGCCGATAATATTATAGGGCCTCGATGGTAAGCAGAAGCCGTTGGGCACGCTTCCGCTCTCCGTCGTTGTCGTCTGCTTCTTTTTACTCACTGCGCATGCGCGGCTTCTGTTCTTTTGTTTCTATTTTTATTCAGCCAATAGTAGCGCGCGCAGCGAATGTAACAGAAAGCGGCCAAAAGCGGGAGCGGCTGTCTGCTGCGGGTGAAATCAACGACGACGAGGGAGCAGCGGCTGCGGCGTCGGGGGCGGCGCTCGTGCTGCGCGGCTGCAGCGGCGCAAACACAGGTGGCACCTGCAGCGAAATGGCCGCACCGGACGCCGCCGCGGTGCGGCTGGCCCAAGATTCCAACGCCCGCCCTCAAGTCCTAAAAATTATCGCCGAAGACGTGCAGGCCGCGGACTTCCAGTGGTCGCTGTTCGTGGCCGCGTTGCGCTCCTACCGCTACGACACCGTGCTGCGGCCGTTCCCTTCGTCGTTCGCCGACCTCGCCACCGACACCAAGCACATCGACGAGCTTCGCGACGTCGCCGCTAGGGTTCCCCCGCTCTCCGCGCTGTTGCCCGGGGCGACGGCGACCGGCGGCGGCGCCTCGGGCGGCTTCCCAACAAACGTCCCTCCAGAGGCCTGGGAACTCCTGCTCTGGGTGCTCACGTCGGGCGGCGTACGTCTCAAGTCGTGCAACAAGGAGGACGTCCCGGAGATCAAGGGCTCTCCGGTCGACGTCGTATTCGAGGTTCAGCACAGCCCGCAGATAGACAGGCGCTTCGAGAGCGCCCGCGGCGACCGAGAGGTCTTCTTCGCCTACCATGGCTCGCGACTGGACAACTTCTACTCCATCCTCCACAACGGCCTCCTGGCGCACATGAACAAGAACTCCCTCTTCGGCACCGGCACCTACCTGTCGAGCGAGCTAAGCGTCTCGGCGACGTTCAGTCCGGCCGGCTACGGCTGGCAGCACTCGCTCGTCTCCCCGGAGCTCTCCTGCGTGGCCATGTGTGAGGTCGTGGACCACCCGGACGTCAAGTGCCAGGACAGGGCGCGCAGCAAGCCGTCCAGGGCGTACGCTGAGGACTCCATGGGGGGCAAGGTTCCCGAGAAGTACTACCTCGTGCAAAACAACTCGGTGGTGCGCGTCAAGTACCTGCTCGTGTACACCGCGTCGCGTCCGCAGCCCCCAACGCCGGACATCCTGCCGGCGGGCATGTTGGACTCCGCGGACGCGTGTTGTTCCATGGGGTGGCAGGACTTTTTGCGTAAGAACAAGTCGTGGCTTATGGTTGCCGCTTACGCGGCGCTTCTATGCGGGATAGGGCTGTCCAGTTCCCATGTGGGCCACAAGCTGATGTTGAAGCTCTTCTACCGGTGACGACGGCTCCTCTCGCTCGCTTTGCATGTTCCTAAAGGACCATATGGAACGCCGAAATTGGCGGGCGTTGTTCCAACCTTGCGTTGAGTTAAGCAAAGCCCAAGGACTCTCTTGTTTTCAAGCTCTGACAGCACCAACAAGAAAGGCTGTCGTCGAAGTTTGAATTCTTCCGTGATAACCAGAAAGCTGCCTTTTCCAGGTACTCTGTATAGTCGGCGTATTGTACCAAGGACCCATCAAGGCGGTGTTCGGGCACATGTGGACCAGTATTACGAAACGAAGTGCCGGGAAGGGTATAGCGCTCAAAGTGCCTCACTGATATAAATTACGGTGCCACCTGATTTTCTAGTTTCCGTCTCCTGGTTTATTATCGTGAATGTGTCGAGCTAAGAATGCGTTGTGCCTTAGGCGAGGCCCTGGCTTGCGTTGTCTGTCGATCGATATGGTAATCTTTTAAATGGGCTGAAGCTCCTCTACAGCTAGCAGTTATGCAAGAAGCAGTGCATGGGAAAATCTCCCTGCTACCATGAATACTTTGTCAAAGCAACCATATCGGAAGCATTAAGCGACAGATTGTTTTCTTAATCGAGCAGCCCAGCACTGAAGGGTCCATAAAAAGTCGTGCCGACACGTGTCACTCAAGAAACGAGGAAAGAAGGGGTCCTAGCTGTTTCTGTCTCTAAGAGCGGTTTTTTGCTGCCTCTCCCGTGTGTATGCAGCTTTGAAATTACTAATGAGGGCGCGTTTGTGGGAAACTCGCCGGTCATGTGAACATGCGGCCGTAATAATCACTGGACGTGCCCCTTGAGGCTTTTGAGCTGCGTTCGCCACTCCGCGACGATATTGCGCGCTGAGAACAGTTCCGCACCTGCTGCAAGACAGTATACAGGGTGTGTCACCTGAAACTGTCAACAATGGGCTTTCTGAGATAGGAGGGTGCTTTCTTGGGCACAGCATCGTAAGAGGTGGTGTGAATTGGAATACAGGTTAGACGATGGTTAAGCAATACTAAAATGTTATATTTTTAAAGACTACAACTATCCTTTTTATTTATTTAGAGATTTGTAGCGAACCGTAACTACGATACAGGTATATATCAAATTTTAAATTTTCGAAAATTTTATTTTTGTCACCGCTGCAGAGAAAAGAATTTTGGTGCCGAACACGGGCGAAGGAGAAACCGCGCTGCCAGAAAGAGCGCTAGCTGAATCTACAAGCACGCATCACTGTAATAGTTAAAAGGATAACTATTTAATATCGTTAACCCGACTACTGGTAAACGCGTCCTAGCTGTATTCTGATGCACTCCACCGCTGACAATGCTATGCCGAAGAAAGCGCTCTGCTAACTCAAAATGCCTTTTTTTTTTTTAGATTGCAAACAGTCTTAGGTGAAACAACTTGTATAGCAGCTCTCCGTGGCAACAGTTTTGTTACTTGAAAAGTGGCCTGCGTATCCGAGGTATCCATGTGACGTCACAGGCAACATTTTGTAGTACAGCGCGCAGCTTCAGCACTAATAAGGAAGTAATTACTCATTAGCATCTCCGCCCTAGCGCGGTAATATAACTACAAAGGAAAGTTATGCAGCTTCCTCATAAACTTCGTAGTTGAAATGTTTTTGTGGATAGCACGTGGGCAACTTCTGGACATTGAGCTCCACACAACGTACGATACCAATTCCCCTTTCATCGATTCATTTTCGTTTCTCTTGCTCTAGTAATCGAACTAAGTAATCGTGACAAAATGTGTGCGGCTGACTTCGCAAATTTTGACCCCGATTATGCCTCACCGAGCTTGGTGTCAAATTTTATCGTGACGCTGACGCTGGCAGCGCTTGGCTGTCACTTCATCCCGTCTACAATAATGCAAGCTTATTTTTTGTGCTCCTTCGTGACCCCGAAAAACTCCTTAAGGTAAGCGGAAGTTCAGCATAATTAGGTTTGGAATAGTCGGGACTGACCTCACACATACACCCTTGCATCAACTGCAGCTGGGCACCATACACAACAAGGAACAGTTCTTGACAATTGTGATGTGTGTAGAAACTGTCCGCAGAAAAGTGCTGTGACTTTTAAAAGCATTCTCTCAAACGCGCTTAAAGAAAAAATAATGTCTGCTTCATGCACGTGCCGGCAGATTCCGCTTAAGGTTAGGAATTGTATTCGGTCTTTAAAATAGCAAAATTACTCATGGTTTCTCTGTGTGCGAAACAGGGCTCCGTCGACGTCGACAATACCGCTCTTATCGCAAGCTGTTCAAGCTGTTATCTCATATGCTCCAAAGCCAAAGCGCTATTTATGGGGTTCCGCATGGAGGAGCTCCTGTGCTACTCCCTAGTTCGGCTCGGGTACAGAGTCCGTGGTTTCGACGTCGGCCGCGTGTCGCTGGAAGCAGAATATAAAAATGGATTTGACGCACGTGCACCCGGTTACTGATGCACGTCCATCGGAGCTAGGCACGTGAGAATCTCCGAATTATGCGTTGGCTTTTACTGGTAAGTTAAGCGTTGTGACTTAGGTCGCGGGATTTACGACGTAATAAGCATCTCGTATGCACACATTGCGGAATCAGGGTGTAGAAGAGTCTTATGTGAAAATATTTGAAGATATCTGCAACAATTACACAGCTATCATAGTCCCTCATAAAGTCAGCAACAAAATCTCGACAAGGAAGGGTGCCATGCAGGGAGAAAGGATCTCGCCAATGCTATTCACCGCCTGTTTACAGCAGGTATTCGGAGGCCTGAATTGGGAACAGTTGGGGATAAGAGTTAACGGAGAATACCTGAATAATCTGCGATCCGCTGATGTCTTTGCCTTGCTGAGTCACTCAGGAGGTGAATTGCAAAGGATGATCAGTGAGTTAGATAGGCAGAGCGGAAAGATGGGCCTTAAAATTAACATGCGGAAAAACAACGGTCTCGGGAGGTAACAGCAGTTTACCATTGCTAGTGAGGTGCTGGAAGTGGTGACAGAATACGTCTACTTAGGGCAGGTAGTGGCCGCAGATCCTGATCACAAGAGTGAAATAACTAGAAGAATGAGAATGGGGTGGAGCGCATATGGCAGGGTGTCTCAGATCAAGAATGGCAGTTTAGCAATATCTCTCAAGACAAAAAAAGCCTAAGTTGAGTACAACGCAGCGAGCCATGGAAAGAAAAGCGATTGGTGCACCGTTAAGGGACCGGAAGCGGGCAGAGTGGGTGAGGGAACAAACGCGGGTTAATGACATCATAGTCGAAATCAAGAGGAAGAAATGGGCTTGGGCAGGACATGTAATGAGAAGGCAAGATAACCGCTGGTCCTTAAGGGTAACGGAGTGGATTCCAAGAGAAGGCAAGCGTAGCAGGGGGCAGCAGAAGGTCAGGTGGGCGGATGAGATTAAGAAGTTTTCAGGAAAAGGCGGGATGCAGCTGGCAAAGGACAGGGTTAATTGGAGACACATGGGAGAGGCATTTGCTCTGCAGCGGGCGTAGTCAGGCTGATGATGAACCATCGCGTCAACACAGGCAGCACAGACATGGACCCGCTCTTCCGCACTTGCTATAAATTACATACTTTTCAATGCACTATTCCGATGTAAATAATTCCAGGGCTTTCTTGCATCAGATTTTTGTAAATACGCACTCTTTTCTGTTTCTCTCGTCTCATCTTCATACACTTCATTTCTATACATAACATGATGTATGTTAAGCGCTCGTTATGTTGAAGTACGGCACCAGTGATCACAAAGGCCGCACAGATCTCAGAGGTCATGCTACACCGCCATCCATTTAAAAACGGTGGCAACCCGTCCCTCTCGGTACTGACGTCACGGGTTTCTATCTAGTGGCGAGAAAATTTTTTTACTTCAATTTTCTCAGTCATAGATGTTTTCCTTGCTGCCAGACAAACGCTGGCATTCCCGGAAAAAGTCCACAGAACCGATTTTTACCGAGAATTATAATTGGATGAGAGGCAGCTCGGTAAGCGATTATACTAATTTGGACTTTGCAAAGTTGACCCCATATTTATTTATTTATTTATTTATTTATTTATTTATTTATTTATTTATTTATTTATTTATCTATTTATTCAAGATACTGACAGGCTCCGAATAAGAGCACTGTGTGAGTGGGGCATGTAGAGGAAACGAAGGACACAACAGGAGACAAATGCACATCATGCATCACTATACAACAGGCGACAACTAACAAGGGTGACTAAAAGTTGATCAACAGTGTACAAAGGCAGCGTATAAAGGAACTAAGAAAACCACAGCAGTGCTTGCTCTTTGAAGGCTGCAGGGTCATGAATGCTAGCAATGCGATCAGGAAGATCGCATGTGAGATCGCAATGTGAAAACGTAAGTGGCCTTATTGACAATCTCGGTCTCATTCATTCATTCATTCATTCATTCATTCATTCATTCATTCATTCATTCATTCACATGATTCATGAGTGAAATTAACGACTACGCGAGCGACGGGGAGACATTCCGCTTCAAGATATTCCCTTTCCCTGAAAGTTCGGACCCGACCTTGAAAAAACGAGGTTGTTCTCACTCTCCCGAGATATTCAAAACACACCCAAGTCACACCCGCGTATTCCGGCGCAGGGCACTTTTAAGCTTTGTTTATACAAGAGCACCGCGAGTGTCGACCCGTTCGAATGAAGCGCCTTTGACCTTTGCTCTCCGTAAACCAAGGGTCCACTTGAGCCCATTACGTTACAAGCTGTGCTCGCGTGCCGAAGTGCGGACCTGAATTGATCTTTCCGGCCAGGAGTTGTACGCCCGCCCCGTTGCCATGGTGACACCGAAGGGGGGTGTGCCGCGCACGGCGGCCCGCGCTCGGTTCCGGACGGGACAGTCTATAGTTTTGCGTGACTGCGTTCGGTGTGCGCCTGTGCACACGTGTGATGCTTAAAGTCTGCTACAGCGACGATGTGGCGCTGGAACGCTACCTCCGAGGTAAACCCTGCCTCCCTTCTTGACTTTGAGACAGTGTTCCATGCGGCACTTGACCCCGAAACTTTTTCAGTTGTTTGTGAAGGGATTTCATTTGTTTGGTTAGGGCGCTCGGCTACTGACCCGGAGTTCCCAGGCACGAACCCGACCGCGGCGGCTGCGTTTTTATGGAGGAAAAACGCTAAGGCACCCGTGTGCTGTGCGATGTCAGTGCACGTTAAAATATCCCCAGGTGGTCGAAATTATTCCGGAGCCCTCCACTACGGCACCTCTTCCTTTCTTCTTTCACTCCCTCCTTTATGCCTTCCCTTACGGCGCGGTTCAGGTGTCCGCCGATATATGAGACAGATACTGCGCCATTTCCTTTCCCCCAGAACCAATTAATAATAATAATTTGTTTGTCAAGGGACGCGACGTACCATTCAAGACTCTGTTATTGTTTTGCGAGCGTTTTCGTCGTGCACTGCTTCTCGAATGTCCCGGGACTTAATACAAGTGGTGGAATAACGGTTTATTTTATCTGACGTGGGCAACTACACTGCGACTCTTTTGAAAACAAGCATATTTTTTCCCCGCTGTTTAATGGAGAGTTGCGCTTAATTAAGTGCACCCATATTTACAAAAAGGAGGAAAACAGACTTATTCAGTTATGTGTGTACGTGCAGATTCAAAGTCTGAGCAGACGTCTGTGCTCTATGGAGCCAGAAACGTTACACGAACACTGCGTATACAAGTGGCTGCCTGATCTCTAGCAAGTTTTGACATCAACATTCTATGCATTTCCATGCCCACGGGATGTCTATGCACTGGAAGGTTCTTCTGTTTGTTGTTGCACTATGCATGCGTGCGCCCCGTAGTACTCTCTACCTTCGCATGAGTTATACTGCGGCGTTGCCTCCGCACCGACGCTGCAGCGCTTACAGCGTTTACCCGATCTGCATCCAACGGATTAATTTCGACCACCTGGGAGTTCTTAAACGTCCCGCCGCGGTGGCTCAACGGCTAGGGCGCTCGGCTACTGATCAGGAGTTCCCGGGCACGAACCCGACCGCGGCGGACGCGTTTCGATGGGGGCGAAACGCAAAGGCGCCCGTGTGCTGTGCGATGTCAGTGCACGTGAAAGGTTCTTAGGTGGTCGAAATTATTCCGGAGCCCTCCACTACGGCGCCTCTTTCTTCCTTTCTTCTTTCACCCCCTCCTTTATCCCTTCCTTCCCTTAGGGCGCGGTTCAGGTGTCCAACGATATATGAGACAGATACTGCGCCAGTTCCTTTCCCGCAAAACCAATTATTATTATTATTATTATTATTATTATTATTATTATTATTATTATTATTATTATTATTATTATTATTATTATTTTGTTTTTAACGTGCGCTGACATCGTACAGCACACGGGTGCTTTTTTGTTGTGTTTCAGTTTCGCCTCTACGTGAACGCGGCTGTAGTGCATAAGAGGCTGAGCAAACTACGTCAACGGAGAGAAGGAGGAAGACACGTGTGTTTGCATCAACCCTGTGCTTTCAATACGGATATATTCCACAGAGGATGGAGGGTTCATCAGCAGTTATAAAAACCTCTCTGGCAGCTTCGAACGTTAGAAACATTCCGCTCAAAGCCTCCAGGACGCAGTTGTGTGCTCTAAAACGCATTATACCGTTCCTTCGCTCCGCCCCGACGTGTCCACTTCGCTGCCCAAGGCCAGAATGTTTTGGCGTCGAACGACACTCGGTGCATTCTTCATGTTTACCAGGGCATTCATGTTTCGCGACCTTGACCAGCGCGCGCGTCGTCTATTACCTACAATTAGAGGAAACGATGGGCGAAAGAAAAAACAGGGAACAAAAATGTGCGCTCGAGCGTCGCCTCCTAGCAGCTCTGCCGGGAGGGCAGGCAGAACCCACTCAGTCGTCTTCGCGGGGATTCGCAAGCCGCAGCATGAAGATCGTCCGCAAGACGCTCGAGTCTCAACGCCACAGGTTCGGAGCCAGTCGGATATGTCTCCTTGCAGGTCAGCCTGTTCGAAACGAACTTTAGATTCTGATACATTTATTTATGCGTTGATCAAAATGAAAACGGGTTTTGGGGGAAAGGAATATAATTATAATTGGTTTTTGGGGAAAGCAAATGGCCCATTATCTGTCTCATATATTGTTGGACACCTGAACCGCGCCATGAGGGAAGGGGTAAAGGAGGGAGTGAAAGGAAGAAAGAGGTGCCGTAGTGGAGGGCTCCGGGATAATTTCGACCACCTGGGGATCTTTAACGTGCACTGACATCGCTCAGCACACGGGCGCCTTAGCGTTATGCCTCCATAAAAACGCAGCCGCCGCGGTCGGGTTCGAACCCTGGAACTGGCGCAGTATCTGTCACACATATCGGCGGAAACCTGAACCGCGCCGTAAGAAAATGGATAAAAACTCGCCGCGGTGGCTCAGTGGTTAGGGCGCTCGACTACTGATCCGGAGCTCCCGGGTTCGAACCCGACCGCGGCGGCTGCGTTTTTATGGAGGAAAAACGCTAAGGCGCCCGTGTGCTGTGCGATGTCAGTGCACGCTAAAGATCCCCAGGTGGTCGAAATTATTCCGGAGCCCTCTACTACGGCACCTCTCTCTTCCCTTCTTCTTTTACTCCCTCATTTATCCCTTACCTTATGGCGCGGTTCAGGTGTCCAACGGTATATGAGACAGATACTGCGCATTTCCTTCCCCCAAAACCAATTTTTATTATTATTATAGGGAAGGGATAAAGGAGGGAGTGAAAGAAGAAAGGAAGAAAGAGGTGCCGTAGCGGAGATCTCCGGGCAAATTTCGACCACCTGGGGATTTTCTACGTGCACTTACATCGCTCAGCACTCGGGTGCCTTAGCGTTTCGCCTCCATCGAAGCGCTGCCGCCGTGGTCAGGTTCGAACCCGGGAACTCCGTCTCAGTAGCTGAGCGTCCTAACCACTGAGCCACCGCGGCAGGTATTTGTGTGTTGATAACTCCGAGTATGTTCTTCATGCTCTTTATTTTTTTCTTGAAATGCTCTTTGTTTGTTGAGCGACCCTCGTTTACAAAAATGGTCTATAGACAGCCATAGACTTCTTATAGACTTTGTTGCCTTCCTATAAATATTTCTTCGTGTCTGTTGATAGTCTGTAGACTTTCTATAAACAAAAGTGTACTAAAAGTGTATGGCCATAAATTTATAGATTGTCTATAGACTTGTCTATGGGATTTGTATTGCCTGTAGACTGTTATCTAGAGTATGTCTACAGAAAGTCTATAGAATTTATAGACGGAAGTCTACGGACATTCTATAGAGTGTCTAAAAATTTTGCAAGGGGATAAAGCTATACGCAACTTGTGATACTTGGAAAGGGCTTATGTTTCGTGAACTTTCTCGGGTTTCTGCCGCAGTAGCGTGGACTGCTCGGATTCTTGTCAGGTCTTTTCGAACAAACCGCAACGCAACAAGAAGACGAGGGCCACAGAGGAGCTAAACTCATTGCGATTTAACGCTTGCGATATCGCCTTCTCGTGCTTTGTCTGTTTTCTTCTTGTTGAGCTGAAGTTCCTTTTAAAAAAACGACAAAGAACTCTTCCTGAGGCCTCGTTGTTGGGTGATTGAGGGCTCTCAATGCAAAACAGAGCGTGAACCTTGCCTTTAAACCATTTCCGCCGGGGAAACCGCTGTTTTTGGGCTACAACATTCTACGCGCTGTTCCGGGAGTACGGTTTCTGCGCGTTACACACTTCGGAGCTTTCTGTCATTTTATAACCAAAGAACAGTTTGATCTTAAAAAGAACGGTACCTCTATGTTTCCTGCACTCCAGGCATGTGCTGTTGTCCACATCCACTCGAATTTCACAGTCGACAAAGCTTTTTTCATGACAGCTAATGGGAACGTCATGCTTGATATCCACTCTCGCGGAACCACTCAGAGTAAATGCTTCGTATACATAGAAGGCGGCGCTGAGGGTAGATTCCCAGTGCCCGCGTGCCAACGGGTGAGGCTACAAGTGCAAGCTTTCCCCTGCAGAGAAAAGCTGGCGCTTTCCCCCTACACATCCTTGTGCCGTTCCCCTAAAGCAGCCCTGATGCTTTTCCCTGCACTCTAAAAAGAAAGGAGTAAAAAGGGAGCGATCTGCCCTCTAGCGCACACCTTTTCATAAAAGGGAGTGCACTAGATGACCGCTTACTCTATTTTTACTGTCATGTAGGTGTATTTGTGTACAGGCGAAAGAAGCAGGCAGTGGCAGTTAGTTAGCTAGCTCGGCTTATTTGGGGCGATATGTTTGGGAATTAGCAATGAGCATATTGGGTCAAACCAAAGACTTCGACAGAATTATTGAATTGATATGGGTCCCGGCTCACTCGGGGAACCCTGGTAACGAAGCGGCACACATAACAGCTCGAGGATTCGTCAGCCGAGCAGGGGACGCTGTCGTTGCTGAGAGTTTTTCGAAGGACGGCCTATCATCTTTTCACGATATTACTAATCATTTTAAATTTGAAAGGAGGATATTCCCTCCTCCAGACAAAGCCTTTAATAAGGAGCAGGAGACCACTTGGAGGCGACTCCAGACGCGATCCTTCATGACGCCTTACCTGTTGTCCAAATTCTACCCCGGTGAATACGACCCTGCATGTACATTATGTGGTGATTTAGCCACTTATGCTCACCTATTGTGGAATTGTAAAGAGGAGCCGCCCCCGAAATCTCTAATACAGGTTCCTACTCTCGAGCAGTGGGAGGCCGTGTTGGTCAGCTCAGACTTGGGAGTTCAAACCCGGGTCATTGAATGGGCTACCCAGGTTGCTGTCAGCCGTGGACTGATAGCCACCTAGCACGGATCGTCTGCATTCTGCCTTTTCTGACGAATTAAATGTTTTCCAATCCACTTGGTATACCGAAAAACACCTTGTGCCCGGCGCTATTCTTCCAAAGCTGCCCTTGCACCATAAAAACTCATCATAAGCATCAACAATCAACCCGTGGAGAGACAGCTGACAAACCATTGCTGCGCATGATTTCGTAATACACCCTTAAGACCTGCATAAGAGAAACAAGAAGTAACACAACACTGCCACAGCTATTTATAATTTTTTCATAATTTTTCAACACAATTTGAGAACCAGAACAGAGAACTGATGCGGGAACACACACACACGGTGCTGATCAGAACTTCAGCTGTCAGAATTTGTCAGAACTGTGAAAAGCATGTCCAGCATTGTTGGGCAAAATTTTTGAAAATTTGAATATTGTAAGGTGCTGTTATGGAAATATTGAAGACAGTGGTCCGTTCTTCTGGCGCGTAGCAAAATCTTTCTTTTAAACGTTTTGCATCGCTCGCATCTAAGAGTTAAGACGTACTGACATGCAATGGGGAACGCTTTAGATAATAGAAAAAAAAACGTTGAAAGCAAAAAAAAAAATGCAAGCCTGCGGACGGGAGATCTGCGGATATATTGGTTGCTATAGAGAAATACTTCACTGTATGAGGAAACCGCGTTCATACCCAGTCGGAAAATACGACCGAACGGTGTCAAAAAATACGACAAATTGTTTTATAGCTTTGTCGTAAGGAGATATTTTTTTCTGTTGTTTTGTAGCACTTTTATGTTGTATTGTTTTTTTGTAGCGCTTTTTTGCGGTTGGTAGTTCTGCAGTAGTTTTCAGTAGTAACTACACACAATTCTGTTGTTACCACAAGTTTCTGGTCGAAAACATTACAGAAAGTCTGTTATGACGACAGGAACTTTTTTGGGGACTTTTCGACTGGGATGAACTCTTTCCCTTTGAAAAATGCTCCGGTCCAGAACTGCTGATTATGTTCAGCGCCGTGCATGTCTGTGTCCCTTCTCGTTCTCCGTCCTGGTTCTGAAGCGCTGTTGAAATATTATGAAGGAATACCAATCTGCCGTTCTTCCTCTGTCACGGCTAATCGCCTAATGGTCGTCGTGGCACGGCTTCGTAATCCCACTGATCCGCTTCAGGTCTCCCGGGCTTTGTCCGTTATACCCTCCCGCACTATACTTGCGTAAGACGAGCTCGCCAACTAATCGGATGAGATTTCGTCGCCTTTATGGTAAAATCCTTTTTTTTTATGCAAGAACATGCCAGGCAGAAAATAAAAGGAAAGACGGCCCAGGCGGTCGAATTTCGATGGAGGAGAAATTCTAGAGGCCCGTGTACTGTGCGATGTCAGTGCACGTTAAAGAACTCCAGGTGGTCGAAATTTCCGGAGCCCTTCACTACGGCGTCTCTCATAGCCTGAGTCGCTTTGGGACGTTAAATCCCTATAAACAAAACCAAACCAAACCATAAAAGGAAATAACGAGAGCAGCCACGTTCTCTCATCCTCCATTCCATGGCGTAATAATAATAATAATAATAATAATAATAATAATAATAATAATAATAATAATAATTGGTTTTTGCGGGGGAAAGGAAATGGCGCAGTATCTGTCTCACATATCGTTGGACACCTTAAACGCGCCGTAAGTGAAGGGATAAAGGAGGGAGTGAAAGAATAAAGAGGTGCCGTAGTGGAGGGCTCCGGAATAATTTCGACCACCTGGGGATCTTTAACGTGCACTGACATCGCACACCACACGGGCGCCTTAGCGTTTTTCCTCCATAAAAACGCAGCCGTCACGGTCGGGTTCGAACCCGGGAACTCCGGATCAGTACTCGAGCGCCCTAACCACTGAGCCACCGTGGCGAGTAAAAAATACTCTAAAAATACACTCTGAACGCGAATACCCGTGCATGGGAGTAAAACAAAGTAAGCTGTCCTCTTGCGAATTCCCTTTTCTGTAAAAGGGTGTCCGCTAGAGGGCAGTTTACAGCGTTTTTGCTCCTTTCTGTTCAGAGCGCACATTTTAGCGCTTGCTGAGCTGCCGTTGAGCGCACAGTTGTACTGTATTTATTCGTGGAAATTTTGGGGGATTTCTTGGAGAATAATTATTTTTATTCATTTATTTGAGAGATACTGCAGGCATCCCATTCCCAGGCAGGGGAGGTCGGTACAGTAAGACAATGCAAACAGCGAACAGCGAAACAACAGGGACACATCACACAATAGCAGAATGAAAAAAACAAAGCACGTTCGAATATATCACAATTTAATTGGTGGGCCATAAAAACGGCGAGGTAATCGGCGGGCTGTTCCACTCTGAAGA
The DNA here is from genome assembly GCA_030143305.2 of Amblyomma americanum. NCBI lineage: Eukaryota > Metazoa > Arthropoda > Arachnida > Ixodida > Ixodidae > Amblyomma > Amblyomma americanum. Next base: position 481,670 of record JARKHS020034225.1, on the reverse strand, counting down.
CATGCGTGGGAGAAATGAGAATGTGTGCGTGTTAGTTGGTGAAAATGCAGGGCATATGGTACGATAGTGTTTATGGCGGCAAGGTCGTGAGGAATCTTTAAGGCAGTTTTCAGGTTTAATACCAATTTTGAACAAAAAAAAGTAAGGATTGAAGAAAGACTAGTCGGATTTGCTTTCTCGTTTCGTCCAGTGGAACAAGGCCAGCATTACGAAGCATGGATGAGGATGATTGGAATGCTCACAGAGCCACATGTGAATTCACCCCTAAGGCTATTCGAGAAATAGGTGAAAATTAACCCATATATGCCGAAACTTCGGGAATTTAAAAAAAAATTAAAATATTTTTGATGTGAAATGTTTAATTCACCCAGGATTAAGAATCATCCTTTTAATGATTGACATATTTTTCTTAACGCCGACTTTTGAAACGTCTAACCATGTAAGATACTAGACAAATTCGCTACCTGTTACGTGTGGTAAAGCTTGAAACATTTGACATCAACTTTAAAGTCACATTTCTCATCGCGCGCGGTAGTTTTCTGATGACAACGCTCAAACCTTGTTTTTCTTGCGGGATCACAATGTGGTCAATGCGGTCAAATCTGCTTACTGCTTTCAGATAAGTATGGCGGCTCCTTCTGAAAGCACACAACGCAACGCTTGCATAGGAAGAGTTTGAGCATCTTGAACCTGCGTCAATGGGCGAAGATGTAAATATTTAGAATTAATGAGCAAAAAACGGTGTCCTACACTTAGGACGCCGGTATATATATATATATATATATATATATATATATATATATATATATATATATATATATATATATATATATATATATATATATATATATGTGTGTGTGTGTGTGTGTGTGTGTGTGTGTGTGTGTGTGTGTGTGTGTGTGTGTGTGTGTGTGTGTGTGTGTGTGTGTGTGTGTGTGTGTGTGTGTGTGTGTGTTAAGGCGGTGGACACTGCTACTAATTAAGTCTCTAGAAAGAAAAAAAAAGATGTTTTGCCTCATGCGATATTCATTTCTTTGTGTTTCGAATTGAACTCACCGTGATACCAGATGTGTGCACCTCCACGCCTGCCCTGCTTCTAGTTGTCACCAATTCGTTTGGGGTGAATTAACGGTGGTAGGATGAACGCATGCATGCATACATGAGGAGACCGAGAACATGAAAGGTTACAATAGATTAACGTTGCACTCGATATGAAACTTTTGTGCCCGTCGCGGCGTTTACTGAGTGCCGCAAGATGTCTTACTAGATGAATGTTTTGCCCTTTGCTCTTTTCGTGTATTTTCTGTACAACCAGTTCCAAACTTCTGTAATCGATTAACAGCAGTCTGTGCAGCGTAAACATCGAGGTGACAGACCCGTTGCGTCCGCAGCCAAGGGCGTACCCACACCATGAGGTGGTGGTCCAGGCATCACCTGAACTCCTAGCTCCAAAGGTTGCAGACAAGTTGTCATCCTCACCACTACTAATAATAGCATAAAGGGAGATGTGCCCAGGAAAATTCAGAAGGGTGGCTCAAGCACATGAAAGACAAAGCACGTTTCTGGTATCTGTATCTCGTCTTTGTACCGCTTATCTTTTGTTACTCTTTGAGCAATAGGATCCTAGCCTCGATTCGACTCTAGGGTTCTCAGTGTGCATCTATGCATTGCAAACATCCTAGTCTAGATTGAAATAAGCAGTGTTAGTCAAGTTCCTCAACAGGTCCGAGGCAGTATTGAATTTGGACTGCGATCGATGGCCCGCAACAATAACACGCGTTTCCGTGTATACGCGTAGTTTTAGCGAGACGCCGCTTGCTCCCTCTCCAACTGCGGCGTCAATATTGTCTGGCAAGATGCACCCACAGCGAGAAAGTGCTCCCGCGAAAAACAAACCGACGCTTCGTTCAGGAAGTACGGCCAGATTCGCTCCCGTCGAACCGACTCCCCGCGAGCCACCATCGAGGCAGACACAGACGAGCGCATCACTCGCATGGCCTTGGCGCAGCGACTCCCATCTCCCAGATTCCCTCTCCCCTCTGGCGCCGACGCACAGGCTCGCCCGGTTTTACGAATCGTATTTTCCTCACTATTTATCGTTTTCTGACCGGCCGCTCCTCGGCGTCAACTCGAAGGCTCCTCCTTATTCTCACACCTCAGACTCTCCTCCGAGCCGTTCCTGCTAACCACATCTCTTGATGCCGAAACTTTCAACGCCACAGCTGACAGCGTCGATCCGAACGCGTTACGACAAAAGAAAACAGACGGGAGTGCGACGGGGGAACCTACATTCCCTTTGCTCTCCGAGCTCCTTTCGCTCTTTCTACACCTCTCCTCTTGCACCACGCCGTCGCGAGATGGCGCCCCGACTGACCGAGTTTTCTTTGGCTCTGTTGTTTTGCTTTTCACTGCGCGCCAACACCAGCCACCACAGCGCTAGCGCCAGGCTCGGCGGCGTTGCTGGCGTCGTCCCTGCTATTCACGTGCGCACCGCGTCTCCGGAGGCCGCGCTGCTTTCGGTTGGTGCGCGTCAGACCAGTCAGAGAAGACGCTATAAACGGCAGGACTTGGCGTTCTCGCGGCGTGCTAGTGTGCGCGTTAGCGCCGACACCTAACCAGAAGAGCGAGTGAAGAAAAAAAAAACGGACAGCTTGGAAGTCGACGACGAAGTCCTACTCCTCCGCCCCCCATCCCGCATCTGGAAATGCGTCTTCGGCTCATCGCGGACGTGACTCCGACCGTTGAGCGATTGTGATTGTGCGCGAGTGTGTCTCTCACTCGATCTCCTGCTCCCCTCATCCACTGATTCGTCGTCTTCGTCGTCTTATCTTGCTGTCATTACTGCGTCCTGATCATTTCGTGTGTGCGTGAGCGTTCAGTCGACGCCTCTGTGCGAAGGCGCAGGAAACGTCATTAGCCGAAGATGCTGAACGCCTTCCGACGATTCCGGGAGGGACATCCCGAGCTTGAAGCAGGTACGGGTGATGCTGATGCGCGTTACTGCGCGCTATCTCCTTTTCTCAGTGCTAGTGCGTTTTATAAAAGTTTGATGAAGGTATTTCGCTGTTTGGGACCGTACGGTAAACAGCGACATACTGCAGCGACCAGGCATACGCACCGATGCGCAACTAGTACACACATTCAAGTGCAACTGGATCTCGCTGATTGCGGTTCTACGTTTTCGCTAGTGGCGGTTCAGTCTAACAACTAGTTGCGGTTCACTCCTTGTACTTAGTCGCTGAATTCCTGATGTCGCTATTTACCGGAAATTTGGAAGTAGCTCAATAATGTTTAACGTCGTAAAATGTCCCCCGCAGCCGTTGTGAGCTCGGCGCGTGGCTGCCGATCGCGCTTTCCTCCTCTCCCGTTGTTGTCGTTGTTGCCACCTGCCACTCCCATGCCGCGCGCTCCGTATGGATGGGAGAGGGGGTGGGTGAGGCTGGTGTGCTCGAGTGCTGATGCGCGTGTTTTGAGAGGCGCACGTGTGAGCGTTACGCAATCTGGCGAAGCTTGGGGCCGGGGTCCTCTTTTGATGTGTTATGTTTCGTCGCAGCTGGAACAGCTTGGCCGGGAAATGGCTGGCTTGTGTTTGTGTGTGCTGGGAGTGGAGAGGGGGGTAGATAGGAATCTCATGATTTCCGGGTAGGGTCTGTGCCTTTGCGGAAGTGTTGAAACAACTGTAACGCTGCCGAGTCCGGCCTTCCACGAAATAACGCTGATCGATGTTTCCATGTAGTTTCAGCTCGTAGTGCGTTTGTCGGTAGGAGCTGCTGAGGAAATCGTTTGCCGCTCTTTCCTGGAATTACGAAAGCGCCGAGAACGTCCAATACGGGTGGTTGGAATATCCTATTCCACGGCCGTTTTAAAGCGTATTGTCTCTATTCTTTTCTTGCGCAGTAGTAGATGCTGAACGTTAGGAAGCCGTCCTCGTAGGCAGTAAGGGTTAAAGCAACAAATATGATTCCGTAGCGTTTTCATTAAGGCAATATATCGCAGGAAATTGGATCAAACTGAAAAGACGCGCTACTATATTGTCGGCCCGCGCTTGGAAAGCAACAAACAGCCGCAGTACTTGACCTATATTGAAAGAACCTGAAGCAAGAAACATACGGGTATAACTCGGCGTCTAGTATGGCTCCCTCGTCATTATCCGCGTACATTTAATAAGAGGGTCATTGCCAGCCTATAAATCTCGGCGTCGGAAATGAACGGGGGGAGCTGTGTTAGCTATCTTCGTGCTCCACTTTGAGTCGACGGGAAGGAAAAAAAAAAAGCGATGAACAAGGAGACAGAACAAGTTTGATTGTCGCTCAGAGCGTTGTTATTGAAAGCTGGTTTCTGCCGCAACTTGCCACTCCGCGTTCCCGAGATTCCAGAGATTGGGGACCGTGCTTGTATATACGTCGCGGTAGTGATAAAGAGAGACCTCGGACGTGAGAGCGAGGGTTAGTTGGCTTCGTCAAGGAAAAGAAAGACAAGGGAAGGAGGCTGGTGGCTCTGTTTCGGGCTGCTTTGTGCTGACAAGGGTGCCTCGCCGGAATGCGTGACGGGAATCCCATATGGCTGCATTTTAACCTCGCCTCCCCCCCCCCATCTTTTTCCGTAACGTGCTCAACATTCTTGGGCATAAATTTTGAATATTGAAAAACTCTAAGTTACTGATATGGAAATATTTAAGGTAATGGTCCATTGTTCCGAAATGTAACAAATATTCCTTTTGTATTGTTTTTATCCCTCGCATTAAGCAGTTAAGACTGCCGTACTGAACCAATGGGGAGCGCTTTTAACGATAGCAAAAACGTTAATAGCAAAAAAAAGTGCAGGCTTGCCGACCGGAGACTTGGGGATGTGTTGATTGTTATAGTGAAATCTTAGAACATGTGAAAAAAAAATTGCGTTCATAAAGTCCTTCCCGTTCAAAAAATGCTTTTGTCCAGAATTGTCGGCTATATAACAAAGCAAAACAAAAAAAACGTTGAAACAACATAAAAGAAAACATGCATGCTGTTCGGATTACTTTCCCTTGCCAAAGTGAAGTATTCTGTCGAACAGGTTAAAGTGAAGTTGTGTGGAGAGTAGTTTACGTAATCAAGGGACACAGTTTACGAGTGTGTTGAAAGCGTCATTCATTTGCTCCCTTGACAGATTATGCGCATTGTCGCACGCGGTTTTATTGCTCTGCGTTTGGTCCATGTCGCTTAATTTTTGGATTTTTCGCATTTCATATTTCCATTTGTCGCACTGAACAATGAACGGGGCGTCGGGCGGGCAGCCCCAAACCGCTGAGTAATGCTACGACACGAATTTTCTCAGTATTCTAAGTCTTTTTCTCCCGTTTTTAGTTAGTGCTTTTGCTTTCAAGAAATTCGTTTGCCTGGCCTCTACTGCATACATATTGTGATGTCGCTCATTTCGTCTCGAAAACCATTCTCTAAAGTGCATCGTAAGATAAAACAGTGTCCGATTAATTTTTCTGCTGCCTTTGTTCGGGACTTTCGTGTAGATAGTGCGTGGGCCTTCTTTGGATTGCTGGGTGGAGTAATTCTATTCCATCCTTGTTATTCACTGACAGTCGCCAGTTGGAAACTAGGAAGCGCAAAATACCGGACGAGGGACAGAGTAAGGGACATAAAAACGGATTCACGAGCGCTGCTACCAACTGTTTATTCATGCTGTGGTACAGGGGATATATAGGAACAGAATGTTGAGCATGCGCGTGGAAAAGGCACACAAACCGCACATCAGTCATGCGCACAAGTTAATCATGAAAAGAATCTAAAAAGGCACATTCCGATGAATAAACGTGTACAGACATGTCACTGACACAACGTTCGGACAGCTTTCGGATATAATAAGCCTCTAGAACTAGCCTAGCCTTATCATTGCCGCTCTTGCCTAGAAGAATTAAACAAGCGGAAACAATGAAACAATTAATTTAAAAATTAAAGCAAGCGGAAAGCCCTCACCTCCAGTGGAGGCCATCTTGTGAGGAATGAACTAATTGACAACTGGATAGGTGAAACTACTAACAACTCCTAAGTGTGGCAACACTTATATTACGGCCTTATATTACGACAAGCCACGCACAGTAGATGTGCCTTTCGGGATACCCGGCCCGAGTAGCCAAAGGTGGCGTGTTGAGGCGGTTACGTCCGTCGAAATGTCCCTTCGGCGCTAGTTGTGACTTTTCTATAATTCCAAATTTCTAATTCCTAGTTGCTAATTCCTAATGACTGATCGCGGAAAACTGTCTCGCTACATCGCTTAACCGACGGCAGCACTTTAGAGAAACCAAGTTTCAATTTTTCAAGCAAGTATATTGCCACCCATGGCTATACAGCCGTTTTCTGACATTCATTATACAGCTGCCATTTCGAGCGAGGTGAGTCACTTTGGGACTTCAATCCCCGTAAAGCCAAACTATTTCGAGTGACGATTTACTCGTATTAAGTCCAGCTTAAGTTAAGAACGTTTCTGGCCTAAAAATGCACTACTAGTTTTGAGGCAAAGCAGCAACAGCACATCAGCATGCCTACCCCTAACGAAGGGTCTTCTCCGAGGTACATAAGTTTGCGAGCAATCATAAGTGACGAGGTGGCCCCGAATGCAGTGCGGACATTGTACGCCAAGCTGTAATGAAGTATGCACAGAACTACTTCTTGCTAAATCGAGAACTAAGGATGTGTGCATCTATTCCGTGACATACTGCGAGTGCGATACATGTCTTATTGGATCTTGGCAGGATTACTCGTTTGCGTTGGCACAGTGAAAAAAAAAAATCGCAATTTCATCCTCTCCTTGTCCCCCGAGATTGCGGAGCGCCTGTGGTAACTTCACCGATTTGTTTATAAGTATACTGAGTATCTAAGTGTACGTGAGTATACAAAGCTTTCTTGTACTTAGGTCGCCAGCGAATTGATCCGTGGTTGAATTAATTTAAAACTTCGCGAAGAAGGGACAACAAGACGAGGTACAAACAGTCAACGTGCGAGTCCAGAGTCTGCGCTTCGTGTGATCTTGTTTGTGCCTTGTCTTGTCCCGTTAAGGACCAACTTACTCAACTCAAGAACCAACTAGTACAACTTCACGCCTTACTTCAGTACATTTCTTCTACCCGGGGCTCTACTCTACTCCCCAAGAACTGTCGTTGACGCCACACCGGCTGTGTTCGTCCTTTCGTCGGCTTAGTTCTCAGTATCTCCCTCGCATCGAGGTCAAGTGTAGTCCAATCGCGGCTGACCGCTTCTTTCGAAAGCTTAATGCGGCGAGCCTTAATATTCCGCTTAAAATCAGTGATCTGCATATGCGAAACCACGCCTGGGTTCCTTCAGTGGCTTGTGGTGGCTTAACAAAGCCGGCTAGCTATTACTTTTTTTTTTAAATTTCCAACGTTCTTCTACACCATCTACTCTTCCACTTCGCTTAATTCACTCCCTGTGCTTGGCTGTGAGTGAAAAAAAAAGTGAATAAATAAAAACTGGTGCATTAGACACGCTTGCACAGACTTGCCCGGGGGCAAACTCTGGCTTCGCTCGAAAAAAAGGAGGAGTGAAAGAATAATAAAGAAGGAAGAAAAAAGTGGAAAACCGCTTTGTCCTGACCTACATTAAAGGCGGCGGAGATGCGGGACGCCCGCTCTCGTGAAAGAAGGGGGAAAGAAAGATGAATGAAAAAAACGCCTAGGGGCTTTATGGGAGGCCCTCCAGAGCCGGGATGTGCTGCCTCGTTTAGGATCCTTAGTATGCAGCCCTAGGGCGAATGCTATGTAATAGATCCGGTCGAGTAATGCTCAAGCACTCTGCTGGACATCCAAGCTAGGCCGCGAAGTACGGTTGTGCTGACAAACGGGTCACATTTGTTGTCTTTGTATGCCCACGCTACGTTTTTGTATTTCAGATTAAAAATCAATTTTGCCGCTTTGAATATCCCTTCCCTTACGGCGCGGTTCGGGTGTCCAACGATATATGAGACAGATACTGCGCCAGTTCCTTTCCCCCACAACCAATTATTATTATTATTATTTGAATCCCTCAAACGACCTCTTTCGTGTAGAGTAATTAGTTCTTCCATTTCTCATCGAGCTTCAGTGTGAAGCTTCGCGGGGCTTTGTCATGATCGTAAAAGATCTAAAAAAAAAAAACCTTGCCTTCAGATTTGTGTGCTAGCTTTGTGTTCTGCGTATGTAAAAGGCAAGGGGGATGTAATTAATGATGGCACGGACTTAAACGAGTGATGAGAAGAAAGTCCCGATCCCTTGACCGACGTTTCGACAAAATGACTCGTCTTCGTCTCATGTCGAAACCATGGTCAATGTGTTGAAGCTTTTTCCCTACCGTTGTTCCAGTTGGTGATGTGTGTTCAGAGCTTACGCAGCATTTCTTGCCTGTCGATTGCTCCGACCACGTGTGATATTTGGTTGCGGGTACGAAGGAGGATACAGGCAGTCAGAATGACTGTGTGGCATTTATTTATTTGTATTTATTTATTTATTTATTTCATCCTCAATGCTCTCAGTCTGAAATAATAAATTATGAGAGAGTTTTCTGTGATCCGGTACATGGACAGTGAACCGATGATTGTCGAAACTTCGGTGGGCAGGCGGCTCTATTCTCGGGCTGTGCCCATGAAAAATGACTTTGAATACTGATTAGTCTTTTAATTAGTGACTTCACATCTTGTATGTATATTTTTAGTTGCAGCGTGGGCTGTCAGCGTAGTGGAGGCGCTCTGATTAATTAGTACCAGCCGGGTTTCATTAAAACGCTCGGTGAAATCTCGCCCGAACGGACGCTTTTGCATTTGCAGTTGCTTGCGCACACTTAAATAGCCCTGGCATTGTGTCCACTTAAACGCAAAACGAACGATGCGGCCGATCAGTTACGTGAATAACGCCATAGCAAGGCACACTTGTTAGGATCTAAAGATTAATTTCCCCCCTCAGTACAAATAATTGTTCTTTTTTTCATTAAATACTATTTTATGTATATTAACACCGCCACCTATGCTTCAGCTCGCATATTTCGCTGTCACAAGGTCGCCATTACTTCAATATCCTAGAATCGGCTTCCTGAAAGCATAACGCATTATTGATGATGGTGCATGTATAACTTTTATAGTTAACTTGTTTTCATAAAATAACAGCCTGACAGACTCTCGAATTTTTTGCTATCTTTTGCATCCCATTTTTTATTGTCTTATTTACCTCTGTTACAAATTGCAAAAGCGTCATAATACATGCTCTTTCGAGGAGCTTGCAGGCAAAGCAACCTCTCCAGTGCACGTAACTATTCGAAATAGCCAAAATTTGTTGGGCCACAGCGCCGAGGGTAACCGCGATTTCGAAAATCTAAAAACTGACATGGATATTACTTACTGTGGGCTACACGCCTCTCAGTAATTAAGGGGCTTCACTGTAACACTTAAAAAGTTAAATATTCGACATTAGTTAACCCGCCTACTGGCTAGCACGTCTCTTCTGTATTCTGATGTACAAAACCGGTGGCAGTGCTATGGCGGAAAGAAGCGCTTTTCTAGCTCAAAAAGCCTATTTATAAAAATCGCAGAAAGCCTTAGGTGAAACACCCTGTATTACTACACAACGTAACATGCGGGAGTTCATTCCCAGAGGGCGATGCAAGTTTGCCGACAACGCTCTCAAGACCCAAAGCGACCGCATGCGTAGCGAAATGCACCCAGCGGTATGTATAGTCAGTTATCGATTCGAACCAAGCAGTAGTAGTAGCGAGCTGCCCATACAAAAATTTATTTAGACAGTCTATAGACTGTCCATAGACTTCTGTCAATAAAGTCCATAGACTCTCTATAGACAAACCCCAAAGAATAGTCTATAGGCAATACAAATCCTATAGGTAGTCTATAGGCAATCTATAGATTTATGGCCATACACATTTAGTAGACATTTGTCTATAGACAGTCTATAGAATATGAATACACAAAAAGATATATCTACAGGAAGGCAATAGAGTCAATCAGAAGTGTATAGACTGTCTATAGACCACTTTTATAAGGGTGTGCTGTGCCGAGTCTGGACGGAGGCAGAGAGAGACACGGGGAACCACGCTGGCGACTCTCGCGTCATGGGCGTGGCGCACTGGCTTCGTGCCAAGGCGGAGAAGGCCACTCGACCGTCGTCGGCGACAACGACAAAGAGGAGGAATATGGTGAAGAAGGAAAGGGCAGAGGAGGGAGAGACGACTAGCACCCGCTCCTCAAGCGAGGAGGAGGAGGAGAGGTTTCCCTCTCTCTCTCTTTGACGCAGCCACGCCGCGACAGCTGATACGCCACGACTGCTTGTCCCCCTGAGAGCGGAACGCATCTGCGAGTCTGTGTGTGTGTGCGTGTGCTCGCAAGCACGTATCAACAATGGGAATGTCGATCGGGGTGTTGACACAAGCGGTCTGTGCCATATTTTCTGGCGAGAGATCCTCCGTCCAGCTACCATTAGAGGTTTTGAATGCCGCGACGGGATGTGGACGGAGACTCAAGGTCCGTTTACAGATTGGGAAGGAATAGGGGCATGAAAAACCGTCCTACTATGAATCGTTGTAAAACGGTGAGTAATACGTGACGACAGTTGGCAGAGTAATCGTCGGTACGTGTCCTATAGAAAACCAACGTTTCATGCCCGCTGTTTACAGGAGGCATCAATTCAGTTCCCAACTGCGGGACCTTCTCTTGGATATAAATTACCTGCAGTACATTATTCATGCATCGAAGTCATGCTTGCATACGGCACTGTATTCACAAAATCAAGAAGGTTTGGATTATAGGGGATTTAACGTCCTAAGGCGACTCAGGCTACGAGGGGCGCCGTAGTGAAGGGCTCCGGAAATATCGACCACCTGGGGTTCTTTAACGTGCACTGACATCGCTCAGTAGACGGGCCTCTAGAGTTTCGCCTACATCGAAATTCGACCGCCGCGGGCGGAATCGAACCCGCGTCTTTCGGGTCAGCAGCCGAGCACCATAACCACACTGAGCCACCGCGGCGGAAAAATCAAAAAGGGAAGCTCGGAAGATGAGGAAAGAGGGTAAGGGGCGGAGAATAACGCAGGGTGTCAGCACTGACTTTACACGGGGGCCATTTCTTTTAAATATATATCTTCAGGTGGTGCGAATTCTTGCGAGTTCGAAAAAACAAAAAGCTCGCAAATTTCGTGGGCTTCACCGATTCCGCCGCTTCAGAACTTTGTATTCTTTAAAAGCGGAGTGCGACGACATCGTTAACAGGGTATAAGGTTAAGCGACTGCCCGTTGGGAACTTGCGGTGAATTCGCGCATGAAATCGCTGAAGGGGTCCGAAGAGTCATACCTTCGAGGACGCTTTCGCCAAGGTGAAATAGGCTGACGTTCTTATTATTGGGATAGCGTTAGAAAAAGCCCGGTGGGGCCAAAAACGCGTTGTCTGTCGTAAAATTCGTACTTTGGCTGCAGAGAAGTGGCGTCCCCGGACGGGAGCATTCCCATTGGCTGGAGGGGTGCGACGTCATCGATCCTAATGTGACGTCACTTTCGCAAAAAAAAAAGGCATCAACTGCTGTTAATGCTATTGCACTGAACTCCCGGGTGGTGTCCACCACCATCTTATCTGATACCTGATTTAATATCTGCTGTGGGTCCTTGGACCCAAGATATTAAACTTATTTTTGGAATATGGCGGTGTGCTTGGCTTGAAGCACACTGGCACGGGTCGGCCCGGTATTGCACTGCCTCCGGGATCGGCGCGGGGCATATTAGCGCGCGCCTTTTATTTCTATCTTTGCTCTCCTATCCTTTAAACGCTAAGGCGCCCGTGTGCTGTGCGATGTCAGTGCACGTTAAAGATCCCCAGGTGGTCGAAATTATTCCGGAGCCCTCCACTACGGCACCTCATTCTTCCTTTCTTCTTTCAATCCCTCTCTTATCCCTTCCCTTACGGCGCGGTTCAGGTGTCCAACGATATATGAGACTGATACTGCGCCATTTCCTTTCCCCAAAAACCAATTATTATTATTATTATTGTTCCTATCCTTTACCCCCTCCTACTTTCAGCACGCGGCAGCGAGCGTGGTTCGGCTTGAGCCAGTAGGCAGGCCCGTGCACTTTCCTTTTCTTTCTTCCTATCAGCAGCAGCAACTGCCAACAGATAATAGCGTGGGCGGACCTGTGAATATTTTTTTCCAGCGCGTGAATGCTTCAGCATTCAGTTATGATGACGTATAAACGTTCCACGCCGACAAACCACTCCGACTACCGCGGAGGCAAACCCCTATATACAGCTGTTACTAGAGAGGAAAAAACGCGGCACTCCGCAGCGTTCCAACCTGCCGAGCGACATTTCCCCCGCCGCTTGCGTTGTACTCCTCAGCCGCGTTCCCGGCCTCATGAATATGACAGCACCCGGGTGTTTCCACACCCGACCGGTGATTACCCGGGCATCCGCGTACCTCTTGTCTAGACGGTCCAACCCGTGTGCTGCGCGAAGTATCCAAGTGTTGCGCTGTGCCTTCGCTAATTTGTGCGTACGTTAGTCGCTGCCATGCACTAGTGCTATAGTAGTGCTTCCTACAGCGTATAACTCCGGCACTTTCTCAGTGTTTCCTGGTACGCTGCTTGCGTTTAGCGATTGTTTTCTCGTTTTCTGATCGTGCTTAGGGGCTGCGGAAGCACACAAAAAGAAACTGTACGTATGTAGACGACAGAGAAGGGACCGGGTCTTGCCGCGTGCTCTACGCGAAACACGTTTTACCAATTAGCCCAGGATCAAACCTGACGAAGAATTTATGTCAGCGACCTGCAAAAAGCACCTCCACCACGTTCTCCACCTGTAGATTTCACTGCACCGTCGTAATACGTAGTAACTCGAAATTCAGCGCCTCCTGTTGACTAAAGAGAAGCTTATTCAATGTGGGCTGCATGAAGAGTTGACGACGATCACCATAATGTGTCCAGTGTCACGCGGTCAGGTGGACCTTCATTGAGCGAGTGGACCTGTATATAGGGCGTTGCTGTACATCACTGTCGCTGTCGCATGTCCCCGTTGTGGTGTTTTCGTTCATCGGCGCGGTAAATGAATAAACAAAGAAAGGAAAATTGATGAGCAAAATAATAAAGAAAGAAATAAAGGAAAAGAAGGAAGGAGAGCAGCCTGTTAAGCATTGGAGTCGTAGAAGCCGCTGCTACTAGACAACTCAAGAGCATTGAGGGGTTCGAACCCGACCGCGGCGGTCCCGTTTCGATGTAGGCGAAACACGAAAGGCGCCCGTGTGCTGTGCGCTGTCAGTGCACGTTAAAGATCCCCAGCTAGTTGAAATCATTCCGGATTCCGCCACTACGGCGCCTCTTTCTTCCTTTCTTCTTTCACTGCCACCTTCCTCCCTTCACTTACGGCGCGGTTCAGGTGTCCGCCGAGATATGTGAAACAGTTACCACGCCATTTCCGTTCTTCAAAAACGAATTTTGAAGTCGAGATTACCCTCCGCGGTGGCTCAGTAGTTAGGGCGCTCGGCTACTGATCCGCAGTTCACGGGTTCGAACCAGACCGCGGCGGGTGCGCTTTTATGGAGGCAAAACGCTAAGGCGCCCGTGTGCTGTGCGATGTCAGTGCACGTTAAAGATCCCCAGGTGGTCGAAATTATTCCGGAGCCCTCCACTACGGCACCTCTCTATTCCTTTCTTCTTTCACTCCCTCCTTTATCCCTTTCCTTACGGCGCGGTTGAGGTGTCCGCCGATATATGAGACAGATACTGCGCCATTTCCTTTCCCCAAAAACCAATTATTATTATTATTAAGTCGAGATTCACTAGCTTCTTCGAGAGCTCTTGTAAGCGCCCACCGAGGTGTATAGTCCAAACAGAGTGCTTTTCATTCTCTCTCTTCCTACTTGTTTTCTTGCCCGGAAATATCTGTTTCACTAGACTATTTGTTTTTATTTTCATTTGGCGTGACACAGTTCCGCATGGTTGGACGAGTCGCGGTGTTTTACCGCGCTGGCCATTGTGGCGAAGGTACCGGCGGAAACGTAGTATAGTTGTCGTCAGGACTGTATAGCGTCGACCGTGCATACGAGCCCCCACCCGATGGCAGGGTGGCTCTCGGCAAGGACACCCCGCAGTGGGTGCCACTCCACGGGGGTCCCTTCGCCACGCCGTGCACATAACCTTGTCTCGATCTAACCTTCCCAAAGGAGAAACGCACTCGTCACAGGGTCATGCGTAGCAAATACAACAATGCAAAAGCTCGAGAAAGAGCAGCTAGCGCTTATGCAAAAGCTTTTTATTTTTTTGCTTTGTTTTTTTAATATTGCCCACTTTATTTTGTTTCCCACGGCGATCGATTTGCGAGTGATAGGAATGCACATAAGGATGCAGCGAGTTGAATTTGTTTTCCTCTAGAGTGAGTGAATTGAGCTCTTTTATCTCCTGGACTTCTACGTTTCACAGGTTCAGGCGGGATAAATGACACGAAGAAAAAGAAGAAAAAAATTCACAACTTTATTTGTAAAAGTTGGCGATTCTTTTCAGGCACCGAGAGCAATTAGTCCATCAACTGATGGCAGCCTTCCACACGCGCATGTGACAGGGTATCTGTATAAGTCAACCTTCGGGGGAATTGACCGATAGATAATTGGAGTAAAACGCCACACCGTTAATGGTTATTTGCTACTTTTTAATTAGTACCTCTTTCTAATTACACGAAGTCATTACCACAATTTAGTAGCTATACTGGATTTTTAGCGTCTGCATTGGGTAATCACTGAATAAACTGAGTTTGTGTTGCTTGTGTTCCTTTTTTGATTTCTGCTAGTGAATTTTTCGGCTGACGAAAGCTGCTTTGCTGTTCCTTTTTCTTTGTCCGGTCTTTTCATGGTTTTCTATTAATTCCTGTACTTTCGGGAACAAATTTTGAGTTGAGAGCGCTCGTCCTTGTGGTTTATCATAATAATAATAATAATAATAATAATAATAATAATAATAATAATAATAATAATAATAATAATAATAATAATAATAATTGGTTTTTGGGGAAAGGAAATGGCGCAGTATCTGTCTCATATATCGTTGGACACCTGAACCGCGCCGTAAGGGAAGATCCTGTCGTCGTCTATATACGAGTTTTCCACCATGCATGTTAACCAACTCGCCCAAATTTCTGCTCTAATCATACTTCATAGCCCGTTTCAAGGAGACGCTGGATAAAACGTACAAGAACGGGTCAGACGTGGTTTATGCCCTGTCTTCCTAAAGTGTACAGCAAGCAAGGAAGGGTGGATTTCCAACAAGCCTATATCTCCGCTTTATAAATAACTCCCAAGGAGCCAAATTTTGACGCTTAAAACTCGAAGGGACGAATTTACAAGTATTAGTTGTAATTAAGCGGAGCCCGATCTGAGTCCTCTTAATACACGTGGCAGTGGCGAGGCCACAGGGTTAGTTGGTATTAACCGGAAATTCGAATTAAGCGACTTCGAATTAACAACGTTTCCCCGTGCTTGCGTGCATGCAGCCTGACGCGCGCGACCAAACGCTCCCACTATACTCGCTTCGTGCGATGTTTTCGTCCCCAAGCGCTCTCGCACACGCTTCTCTCTCTCCCCTCTCCTCCCTCTCCCCCTCTCTCCGCCTTTCTCTCTCTCTCTCTCTCGTGTGGTGCCCTTCGTGAGCGACATATTTTAGCCGCCAGGCGACAGACAATAGAAAACGGGCTCAAAGCGCGCACGTCCTGTCGCGTATGTGACAAAAAAAAGAGCGCCCGTATGCGCATGCGCACTTTCGTCTAACTCTTCCGCGGCGCGCTTTCGCGCACGCACACAAGTACGGGCGCAACATGCGCCGGTTTTGCGCGGCGAGGATGCGCTGTCACTGCACGCCGTGTATTCGCGTCGTTTGTTCTTCGCCGTCGGTGTGTGTTTACTTGCGTTGTCTACAACCTGCACTTACACGGGCCAAATGCGCGACCAGAGTTTATTTATCTCAAGCCCTTTGTGGTTCGTGAATTCTTAAATGCCAGTGCTGCACCCACGGTCCATGAGTAACGCCGTGTAAAAAACGTCCCCGGGTTAACTTTGCTCGCTGGTTGTTATCCGCTTGACGACTGAAACGGTATAGTTTCTGCACCCGCCGAAGTGGCTCAGTTGTTAGGGCGCTCGGCTACTGATCCGGAGTTCCCGGGTACGATCCCGACCACGGCGGCTGCCTTTTTAATGGAGGCAAAACGCCAAGGCGCCCGTGTGCTGTGCGATGTCAGTGCACGTTAAAGATACCCAGGTGGTCGAAATTATTCCGGAGCCCTCCACTACGGCACCTCTTTCTTCGTTTCTTCTTTCACTCCCTCATTTATCCCTTCCCTTACGGCCCGGTTCAGGTGTCCGCCGATATGTGAGACAGATACTGCGCCATTTCCTTTTCCCAAAAACCAATTATTATTATTATTATAGTTTCTGCGACGACGCGGTAACGAACGCGCAACTGTGGCCGTCGTATACAGGTGCTGACATAAGTGAACGGTGCTCGCTATTCAAAGTGTAATCACTCCTACCCTGTCGTAAATGAAGAAATATTGTTTGTCCATGAGAAAGCCCACTGCTGTCCCGTATCATCATGCACGCACCATACTAATAATAATAATAATAATAATAATAATAATTGGTTTTTGGGGAAAGGAAATGGTGCAGTATCTGTCTCACCTATCTCGGTGGACACCTGAAACGCGCCGTCAGGGAAGAGATAAAGGAGAGAGTGAAAGAAGAAAGGAAGAAAGAGGTGCCGTAGTGGAGGGCTCCGGAATAATTTCGACCACCTGGGTGTCTTTAACGTGCACTGACATCGCACAGCACACGGGCGCCTTAGCGTTTTGCCTCCATAATTGTTCGATTCCCCATTGTCATTTTTTTCTGTCTTGTATCCACTCCTGCATGGGCCTGAGAAGCGCCTGCAGTATTTGCAAATAAATAAATATAATGTGCGTATAATCTATGATTTTTTTTTCTCAGGTAGATTTGAAACCTGCGTTCTGTAGCCCAGAAAACACGGTAGCTTGGCTTACGTATTCATTTCTTTCTAATTCTACCAACCCTTGCAGAGTCCGCGGCCATCGAGGATGTGCTGCAGCACCTGTCCCGGGGCATGCGCCTGCACAAAGTGCGCTCCGTCTCCAAGTCGTACCGGCGCCGCTATCAGCTGCACCTGGAAAACCTGCACCTCGTCTACCGAAACTCCAAGAAGCCCTTCTTCTGTGCCAAGAAGCCCTTCGGTGAGTGCCCGCGGGATTCCTTCCGGTTTGGTTATCGGTTATGATTAGATGGAAAAATACAGGCCACATTCAGCTGCTGGCCTATTTCAAAGTCATGCGTTCTGAGTAGTGCTGCCCGCATGATTTCGGATGCCGATCATGAATTCCTTGTAGGTATGTATAACAGCAACTATAGTCAGACACAACTTAAGTCTGCAGTGAAGCTTCGCCCACATTCATTGCCGCCGCATAGAATTTGCCCGCATGATTTCGGATGCCGATCATGAATTCCTTGTAGGTATGTATAACAGCAACTATAGTCAGACACAACTTAAGTCTGCAGTGAAGCTTCGCCCACATTCATTGCCGCCGCACAGAATTCCTCCACGACAAAAAGGTTTTAGGTTGAAAACTTTTCTTATTACCTAAACAAGAAGCCAATCACAATAAAAAAGTATAAGCTCTAGAATTTTCACAACTGGCTCGTTTAATAAAGTTAAACATTAAACAGCTGACTTCGTTTACTGTTGTGATTGGCTAGCGGAGTAATACAACACTCCTCGGACCGTGGCCAAGTGTTAGCAACTGTTTTCTTTAGGTTGTACCCTACTGTAGCAACAATTTTGCAGACGCTGAACGCAAGCCTTTTATGCGTGTAGTTATCTGCGCTGCTCAGTCATACTGCAAGACGAATCCTCCCCGTCAGCCAAGGTCCGGTATGCACGTGATGTAATGTAGCGAAGCGGTTTAAGGGAAAAATAGTTGACCTTACACAGCACTGCCCATTCAGCTTTCTCATCTAAAGTGCACTCAGTGGGAATTGGAAGTAAATATACACGGGTGAAGAAAGACCGCAGAAGTGAGGGGTGGAGATTTAAACACCATGTTGACACTGAACGAATTCCATCACCATTAAACTCCCGATTCCAATTCGCTGGTATTATACACGCCCGTAACACGACGCATGCATTCGTGAAGACGCCAGGGTAGCATTCTAAAGTGAGAAGTTGTCGAAGCGCAGCTGGTACTGGTGGTTTAACCTAGAAGTCTAACCACCACAACCACAATCATCGTCGTCACCACAACCACAATCATCGTCGTCGTCGTGGTCACCGGAAACCAGGAAAAGTGGTGATGACGTAGCACTTCTCGCTTGAATGCCTCGTGTGTTCCGTTGCTGCTTTTTTTAGTCGTAAGATAAAGCTTTGGGAATTTAATAAATCTGCGTGCCCTCTTTGAGGAAGGGCAGTGCGCTTCCTGTTTACACTGCTATACTCGGCCCCTATCTCTCTGTAAAGGCGTGTTTACACTGGCGAGTCGCGACCACACTCGTCACTGTAGGGGAGCCCTAAACAATTCGCCAGCCACTAGTTCGGAGCAGTTGCTCGCTAACCGATTTCATGGGGTGCGACATCATGTCGCAGGTATTTTTAGCCAATCCGCGGAGGAGCTGGTAGACTGGGAGAACAGAAATCAAAGGGCAAGGGCACGAGAACGTCTCCCACCAATTCTAGTTCAGAGCGTGATGCTCCGAAAAGCGAGCCGCAGATTGCTCTTGCCGGTCCGAACAATACACGTCGTTCGGCGCCTCCCTTACAAAAATGGTCTATCGACAATCTATAGACTTCTTATAGACTCTATTGCCTTCCTATAGATATTTATTTTTGTCGATTCGTAGTCAATAGACTGTTCTCAAGGGTTTGCTTATAGAGAGTGTATAGACCTTATAGACTGAAGTCTACGTACAGTCTATCATAATAATAATAATAATAATAATAATAATAATAATAATAATAATAATAATAATTGGTTTTGGGGGAGAGGAAATCGCGCAGTATCTGTCTCACATATCGGCGGACACCTGAACCGCGCCGTAAGGGAATTGGATAAAGGAGGGAGTGAAAGAAGAAAGGAAGAAAGATATGCCGTAGTGGAGGGCTCCGGAATAATTTCGACCACCTGGGGATCTTTAACGTGCACTGACATCGCACAGCACACGGGCGCCTTAGCGTTTTGCCTCCATAAAAACGCAGCCGCCGCGGTCGGGTTCGAACTCGGGAACTCCGGATCAGCAGCCGAGCGCCCTAACCACTGAGCCACCGCGGCGGGTGTCTATAGACTGACTGAATAAATTTTTGCGAGATCTGTCGCGAGTCGACCATGTCAGGCATCACAGTCTTCGCGACTCTCTATACTGTGAACGTGCCCTAATACTTGCATACGTACGACACCGGCACCCTCCTTCCTCGGAGAAACAGTGGTTTCATTGAGTCGTTTCTTTTTTCATGTAAAGTAAGAACAAACGTGACGTCCTCATATGTCATTTGCAGTCATCGCACCGCCGGCTCTCGGGATGAAATATTCAATAAGGGCGTGCCGAGGCCTTGTCCGCTGCGTCGGATATTTTATTCAGGGAAACAAAAGGAGTGACCTTGCGAACATGGTCAATAAGGTAGAGGGCTGATAACTATTAATGGGTCATTTTCAGCGCTTCCGGGCAGTGGTTGCTCATGAAAAACGTGACAACTATAACATTCGTAATTTTTTTTCCGTGCGGCAGTCTGTGTCATCGTAGACCTGAACATGGTTCGGCGTATACTGGCGAACCTGTAGCGAGGGACAAAATACGGGCGCGCTACGAAATGCTTAAATGATCCAGAGCACGTAAAGTATGGACGAAAACATTGGAACGAAAAAAATCTAACATTTATTTCATGCATACATTCACTTTTACAAAATGAGAGCAGCTGTGGCTCTCTTCTTTTTCACGTAGTTTTTTTTTTAGCTACCCTATGTGTTCAGCTCGACGCGCAAAGTTGTCTCGTTCACCTTTGTAATTGATGCGGTGCATGACCTCAAAAAATCCTTACTGATATGATTTAACATTCCTTCGGTTGGTATTGATTTAACATTCCTTCACTTGGTAGGCCGCGAAGCTCCATCACGGCGGCTGCGTTGTGTGCTGTGCGATGTCAGCGCACGTTAAAGATCCCCAGGTGGTCGAAATTATTCCGGAGCCCTCCATTACGGCACCTATTTCTCTCTTTCTTCTTTCACTCCCACCATTATCCCTTCCCTTACGGCGCGGTTCAGGTGTCCAACGATATATGAGACAGATACTGCACCATTTTCCTTTCCCCCAAAACCAATTATTATTATTATTATTATTATTATTATTATTATTATTATTATTATTATTATTATTATTATTATTCTAACTCTGGCGTTATACACGTTCTGCTCAACAACTGACCAATTTGTCGATAATTTCCAGAGTGGACGTGTTAGCGCGCTGCCTAATGTGTCGCTTTATGTTTGCCAAGTTTTCATTTGTATGCTGAGCCACGTACAGTCGTCAGCTTTATGAAAGGGAACACGCGATCGCGTGCCAGATAGCCTCGAACCCTACTTGTTGCGATACGTGTTGGCTCCTTTCAGAAACCAAGTGGGAAAAAGAGGCGCGATCCTCCATTGCCAGCAGCAGGCAAGGCATCAGAAGCCTTTCCACCACGTTGCGAAACACGGCTGCCGTGTATCGCAAAGTAGGGATTCGAGAGTATCTACCACGCGCTTCCTCGTTCCCTTTAATAACGCTGACAACAGTACATCTTTTTAGTGCGAAAGCACTACTTTACGAAGCCTAATTGGCTCAATGAGTTTGTGTGAAGCTTGACCTTGAAGGTGACCTTGGCAAAGCCTAGCACAGCGACAGTCCATGCGGAAATAAAAAAAATTGTCACGATTTGGTTCCGAACCCGCGACGGCGCAAACCGATGAGCTTCACTAAAATATAGACACTGCACGAGGGCACTATGCTATTGCCGTAGCCGACCATGCCTCATGTTGTTGTCGTTGTTGTTGCCTTAGTCACTTACACTGCAATACGATCTAGCGCTGTGCATTGCACATCGCCATCTTCGTCAACTTCTGTCTACGGCCCAAACTGATGAGATCAGTTCAACCTCGTTTAGAGCTTAACCTGAGTCTAATACGAGTACATTCGCCAGACGTGCCGACGACCCAGCAAAGCAAACCCATGAGCCAACCAAGCTAAACACATGCTTTCGCACGTGTACTGGATTTAGCTACGTTAAAACCCTACCACTTTCTTTCATAAAGCTGACGGCGCGGTACACCTTGGAGCTGCATGTCCGCAGATTTCTCCGCCAGGGGTTATAAGTAATGCTGCGGCGCCGTTGAATTCAGTGGACATCTTCGAGGTGGAGGAGGTGCGCAAGGGGTGGAAGACGGACGTCTTCAACGGCGTGGAGCGAAAGTACCGTCGCGGCGAGCGCAAGCACTACCTGCCCTTCGGCGGCGTGGACATGCAGGAGGACCGCTGCTTCTCGCTCATCCTGTCCCCCAAGCACGAGACGCTGGACCTGGTGGCGCGCAGCCCCAACGAGTGCGACCTCTGGGTGCGCGGACTCAGCCACCTGGTCGCCAACTGCAAGAACACGCGCAGGGACCAGGAGTACGACAGGTATGACATGCAGGCCTACCAGTGTTGCATAGTTCTCAAAGCTCAGCCAGCTACGAAACTCTGGAATACCGCTACACTTGATCGATCGAATGCTTTAGGTCTTCGGTGTTAGTGTCTTCATACACTCCAGACTACTGCAGTTTCTCCTGCTGAATGCCCACAGTAATTTTTGTGTTCTTCCATGGTGCTGACGCAGTATCTAAATTCGATGCATGCCACGATGTCGGGATGCCCACTTTGGCTGTATTTATGGTATGGTGCTTGTGTTCGCCTGTTCAGTACTTGGGCGCACGTGCAAAAATTTAGCAAGGGACATGAGAACCAGGTTTCGAGAAGGGAACATCGTTTTCGCTTGGGGCAGCCACGACGTTCATTGGAGTGGGGTTACACTGGCCCCTCACTCCAACGAGAAAGGACCAGGGTGGAGGTGATGGCAAGGGCAAGACGTTGTTGTTGTTGCGACTGAAGGAAGGATGAAAAAGAGAGTGCGCGGGCCCGCCCACAGGCTCGTACTGAGCCACAGTCGCTGCCACGTGCAGAAAGAGGAGAGTTCAAAGATGTGTGAGGAAAGATTGAGGCAAGACGGGGTGTGGTGTGGTGTGGTGTAGTGCGGGGTGGGGTGGGGTGGGTTGGTGTGAGTAGGTTAGGGTGGGTTAGGTTAGGTTAGGTTAGGTGAGGTCAGGGTCGGGTAGGGTAGGAAGGAGGCATACTTGATCTTGAAGAAGCTCTCCCATTGATTGTAAGGACGTCATTGCTTATATAAATGGACAAGCGGGCTGGGTGTTAACCTGCAAAGAGTGCCTGAAATATATAATATAAGCCAGTACAAGCGTACATTGCAGACTGCAGCTTTAGAAACTTGGAAACAGGTTTCGTGTATTTGTGTCTTTGCTCGACCAGGTGGCTGCGGGACCAGTTCCAGAAGGCGGACGTTAACAAGAGCGGTGCCCTCAACTTCCAGGAGTGTCAGGGCCTTCTCAAGCAGCTCAATATCACCATGGACAAGAGACACTGCCGGTCCCTGTTCAATGTGAGTGCCTGCCGACGCCAGCGCCCGGTTTGGCCAACGTCGTGTACATGACATTACTGTCTTGCATGGGCAAGCGCTTGTCTGCATATGCACTTACGTACTGCGAATTCTGGGGATACTCGTGCACAAGAGTAAAGTATACATGCTTCCGCACATGTTTTCGGAACTCAGAATCCAGAAAAAGAAGCAAACTTTTCTCGCAACTTGAGAACACAATATGACAGCGAGAGGTGCACTGTGTAAGCCACGTAAGGAAGTGCAGAGCGCACCATTAACTTCGCGGATACGTGCTTAGATTGCGAAATAATATTCAGCTTTTTTTTGTTGATTTCGCGTCCCGAGAACTTTCACGGACCCATGTACATTGCCGGCGCTCACTGGATGCAAAAACGTCTTTATTTGTATTAGGAATTTAGCTGTTCTCGAAGCAGCGGCTGCGCATAAATAGACTTGTTTAATTAAATTACAACGAAAAAATAATTCCTTCTTTTCACATGTATACCAGACAGCCGTATCTTATGGAGAGTACGTAATGTTTCGATCATCGTCTTCTATAACCTTCATAACTTCCGTAACTATTGGTTAAGCTGTATTGTTCTTACATTTGGAAGCGCATTGCGCACTAACATTAAGAAACGATCTCGTAGCTATTGCCTGTACTGATCAGTTATGTGACAGCTTTTCGAAGCATCGCCTTTCTACCCGCTTACAGGCGGCCAATTTCAAGAGGCATAAAGTGGACGGTGAAGACGTGTTGGACCGGGAGGAATTCATCGCCTTCTATCACAGCCTTCTCTCTCGACCTGACATCGACGCCGTCTTCAAGACGTGAGTCCGCTTCGTCTTTTTTCCCCACTCGTTTACTTGAAAGGCTAATAAACGCGATCATCTGTTATCGCGGCCTAGGTACGCCGGCCATACCATGAACGTGATGGGCCCAGAGCAACTGCACAAGTTTCTAACGCAAGAACAGAAAGTAAGTACAAAGGCTTCAATGAAGCATTCGCAGTGAGCGGTTAATTCTTTAATGATGTATCGTTAGAAGCCTCATTCAGGACAAAAAATAATTGGAAGCTAAATTGGCTGATTGGTTAGAGGGCAGTGACGTCAGCAGGCCGGAAGTGACGTCACTGCATTTAAAAAGCATTGCCAACACACAGTCGAGCCTCTTTGTAACGAAACGGTTTATAACGAAATTATGCATATAACGAAGGAATGACGATTCCCCTTGGAAGCTCGGTCAACACTGGCTATAATGAATCTACGGCTATAACGAAGTAATCGCCGGGCCCTTCAACTCCGTTATTATGGGGTTCAACTGCATATCGTTTTAGGTGTCCCTATGAATTGCTTTATTTACTTCCCCCTCCCCCTTTAATTTTTCCTTCTCGCAGATGAGCGTGTCTCTCGCCGACTGCAAGAGGATCGTTGAAATGTACGAAAAAGACAAGGAACAGCCGCAAGGCTATCTGGGAATTTCTGGTACGTTGTGCTTGCCTCTCGTTATGCATGACTCAGTGCCGTTATACATGAGTCAAGAACTGCAGCAATAATTTGACTTCTCCGCGCTCAGGTTTTCGCGAGATGCTTCTCTCCGAGGAACACGACATCTTCGACGCCAGACACCGGCAGGTGTGTCAGGACATGAACCAGCCGCTGAATCACTACTTCATCGCCTCGTCCCACAACACGTAAGACACCGTGGCCTACTGATACTCTCGGCCACTAGTGAATACCGATCCTGTACATGTTTCCTCGGCTTCTGTCTGTCCTGTAGTGCATTTAATTGACCTCTGACTCACAGGTACCTCGTCCAGGGTCAGCTGGTCGGCAGTAGCAGCGTCGAAGGTTACATCCGGGCCCTGAAGAAGGGATGTCGCTGCTTGGAGCGTGAGTAAAAGCGTGGCAAATTTTCTTTGAGCAGTACACGTTCTTGAACGCCTCGCAACTAGTGTCTCTCTATTGCTTTGAACATGGTAGTACTCACAAAAGAAAAGACTTTATAAGAGCTAGTGCTGGTTTGTATTTTAGCTCAATAGGTTTTAACTTGTTATAACGAAGTTTCCCCGCGATTTCTTCGCTATACCCGTTACTTCGTAAAATCCGTGCACGACCTTTGCCGCTTCTATCGCGTGCCTGCTGGTTTACATGTCACCGTGTATTCCGAGGACAACATAGTTGTTCAGTCGGCCGCTGATCTACAGCGTCGCTCGGTATGAAAGGGAACACGTGAGCGCGTGGGCGTCGGAATTCGCGGAGCCTTGCCGCCGACATATGGAGATATGGGAGTTTAAATGAAAGACGCAATGGGCTGTGTCCACCGCGCAGAACAGAACCGCGCAGCCGTCCCGGTTATCCCAGTTGGTAGAGTGAGCGCTCCGGTGAAGTGGTGGTCCCAGGTTCGAACCCCGGGCCAGGACGAATTTTTCTTATATAGGGTCATAAACGCGTGATGCGAATATGACGTCAATTCACGGCGTCGTCATGTAGTCTTGTTTTTTGTTTTTGTTTTCACCTGAAGCTTCTTTTTGTAAACCTTATTTTCACGCGTGGCTGCATCTGAATGCTTGCATATTGCCCTTTCACGTTTGTACATAACTTTTCATCTTTTTTTTAACCATCCGACTGTAGTACCGGATGGTGCTGTGGGTCGAAGTTCTTTATCATGTCCGTTGCACACCTCACCATTGAGCCCATTTATCAAAGTGCAGTAATGACATTAGGCCAAAATCGGAAGTATGGTGACTACCGCGTCGCCTGTGGAGATCTAAACTAACTGCGTACAATTAAGTTATTGCTCTAGCATGGTCGAAACGGCGCAGCTATAGGTGTGGCAAAGGAACCAGCGAAACGGATGCAGTAAAATTAAAAACAACGCGAATGATTTCATAGTTGGGCAGGTAAATGAAAACATGCAACAAGTGACACATTTAAGCGATTTTCTAGTTAGTGGCAGACGGCAGGCGAAAACTTTTATTTGGTTTTTATTTTATTTTGTTAACCTTTATTTTATTCGCCGTGTATCGAAGTGGAGTTTCGAAAATGCTGTGTTCAGCGGATGCTGTGGGTAACAGATATAAAATTTTAATTGACTTGACTGTGTTTCAGATTGTAGTTTGAAAGATGCTATGATCAGCGGGGTCTGCTGTGCGTATCAGATGGTAACTTTTATTTTACTTGGCTGGGTATCGAAGTGGAGTTTGCTAAATGCTATGATCAGCGGGGTTTGCTGTGGGTGTCAGACGGTAACATTTATTTTACTCGGCTGGGTATCGAAGTGGAGTTTGTTAAATGCTATGATCAGCGGGGTCTGCTGTGGGTGTCGGATGGTAACTTTTATTTTACTTGGCTGGGTATCGAAGTGCAGTTTGGAAAATGCTGTGACCAGCGGTGTCTGCTGTGGGTATCAGATGGTAACTTTTATTTTACTTGGCTGGGTATCGAAATGGATGGAGTTTGGAAAACGCTGTCTCAGTGGAGTTTACTGTGGGTATCAGACGGTAACATTTATTTTACTTGGCTGGGTATCGAAGTGGGGTTTTTTAAATGCTATGATCAGCGGGGTCTGCTGTGGCTATCAAATGGTAACTTTTATTTTACTTGGCTGGGTATCGAAGTGGAGTTTGTTAAATGCTATTATCAGCGGGGTCTGCTGCGGGTATCAAATGGTAACTTTTATTTTACTTGGCTGGGTATCGAAGTGGGGTTTTTTAAATGCTATGATCAGCGGGGTCTGCTGTGGGTGTCAGATGGTAACTTTTATTTTACTTGGCTAGGTATCGAAATGGAGTTTGGAAAACGCTATGGTCAGCGGAGGCTGCCTCGGGTACCAGATGGTAACTTCTATTTTACTTGGCTGGGTATGAATCCGGTTACAGTTGACGTCTGGGATGGTCCGGACAACGAACCCATCGTGTACCACGGATACACGCTGACGTCCAAGATCCTCTTCCGGGACGTCCTCGAGTCAGTCAAGCTGTACGCCTTCCAGGAATCCCAGTGAGTTTGCGCCACTGTTCGTCACGGACTGTCATTTCGGTCGCTTTTGTTCAGTGCTTCTCAATTCTAGGCTCTGGTGCGATGAATCGATGATTGATCGCCCCCTTTTTCGCTTTTCCAGGTACCCCGTGATTCTGTCCCTCGAGAACCACTGTTGTCTCGATCAACAGAAAGTGATGGCCAGACACCTGGTCGCAATACTGGGCCGTACGTTTCTCTGCGGAGATTTCGCTGTTTCGTGTCCGAACTGCGCAAGGAAGTTACTTAGCTGAGCTTCTTGAATATATTTTTGTTGCAGCTAGTACGCTTAGTTCCGCGTAGCAATAGCCAACGTTGTATATTCAGATGCTTTTTAAATATTCTTGTAACTAACTGTATTTTCTCACTGTTTTTGTATATTTACCACTCCCCCTCTGTAATGCCACTGGCCTTTAGGGGTAATGTAAATAAATAAAGTAAATAGAAGTACGAAATTACGAGGTTCGCGAAAAGTGACTGCTTTTGGAGACACGGCGTAAGAAAATGGTTACAAGGAAAAAAAATGTTTGCTATGGCATGAGTGGCCACAATAAAACCTTTAAATTAAAACCTTGCTTCAGAATTTCGCTTCGACTAAGCAACTGCTAAGCAGCCTGCGAGTAACCCGAGACCTGAGACAGTGCCACATTTGTGGAGGTCAGAAGTGGCCTCGCGGGGACACTGGTACCGAACTCAAGCTTCTTTCTTGCTTTTAGTTGTTTGGAGCCATACGTTGCACGCATCGTTTTGAGGTTGTTTGGCGTTGTTGAGATTAATTGTTTATTTTAACGACGCCACAGAAGGGTGTACTTTACTGTTCCAGTATTTTTAAACTCGAATATGAAAATACTTTATACTGCGGCAGTTCAGGCACATGCCCGAGAACGGGATCAGACTAAATTGCTCTAAAAAGATTTCTGGCTCTTCCAGCTTTGCTATACAAGAAGCCAATTGGAGACAAGGAAACTGACATGCCGCCGCCTTCAGCTTTGCTGAGGAAGGTTCTCATAAAGGTAAGGGGACCGGCAGCGCCACGACACTTGTTTGTACATGGCTCTATAATGCATGTGACTTGTAGTGGGCGGTAAAATTTTTATTAGGGCATTTTCTGCATGTGGATGTCCTAGCTATTAAGGAGTAAACATGGCGTAGGTACCTAAGGCTCGTTTTATAATGCTCATAGTTGGAATAAAACAGTATCTGTTTGCAAACAAAAACGGCACAACAGAAAAACATTAGGAAAGAAGTAAAAGAGAGAAAAAAATGAATGAACGGAAGAGCAGAATACTGGTGTGACGTTGTCTGAATTGTTCCGTGTTTTGAATTGCCATTTGTGTTGTTTTGAATTGGCTTGAATTCTTTGCTTAATTTGTTTTTTTTTAGTTGGCATACTGGGGCTTGCGAAAAACCTCTGCCTTGGTGCTTTCTGTTGCCTCCTTGTTCTCAATGTGTGGTTCCTGTTGCAGATTTTCTGTGTGCTTTTCGCGTCACTCCGTCCCACGCATTTCGCTTCTTTCAGGGCAAGAAGCTAAACAAAGACCTCTCCTTGGATCAGGACGAGGATAGCGAAGATGAAAGCACTGCAGCCAAAGTAAATACGGCTACTTCGTCCTTCCTTTCTATGTCACTCCTTCGAAGAGCGAGTTAACACCTGTCTCATGGGATTTGATTAATTAGCCCTCACCTATGTGGTCCTGACCATTGGAACTATGTGGCCGCGTCCTATGTGGCCCTTTCCCATCTAGTCCTGACCTGTGTGGCCCAGACCTTTGTGACCACGTGGGCACTGCCTATGTGGCCCTATCGTAAGTGGCCCTTTCCCATGTTTCCCTGACCCATTTGGCCTTCGCCCATGCGATTATGTGGCCCTAGCCCATCGCGCTTGCCCTTTCTTATGTGGCCCTGTTCCATGTAGCCCAAACCTATGTGACCCTGACCCATATGACTATGTGACCCTAGCTCATGGGGCTATGACCTATGTTGCCTTAGTGGATTGGTGGCCATCCAATCATGTGGCTCATAGCTATGTGGCCCCGACCTATGTGACTGTGACCCTGTCTTATGTGGCCTTAATTTATATGGGGCTGACCTGTGGCCTGAGCCCTTGTGACTTTAGCTCATATTGCCCTAAATCATGTATCCAGGACATATGTGTCCCTGACCCATGTGGCCCCGCTCTATGTGGCACTACTACATGTGGCCCTTGGAGTGGCTCTTCTATAGACTCAGATGATGCGCCACGTCTTTTCACCTATGCAGCATAGAAAGTAGGGGATTTTCGCCTGATTTTGTAGCGCAGTACAGCCTTTGCAGTGCGCTCAAGTACAAAAAGTTAAATGTACTCGTTGAGGTTAACTGCGGCCATCTTGGAATGGGCTCATTGTTAGGAAGTTCTTAAAAGTTGTTGCTGGTCCTACACTTCTGTCGCAATTTGTAGTCTGTTGCGTATGCTTTGGTCAGTGGCAGTACTGAAATGTATCGCTTTGTTTGTGACGGTGCGTACTCTTGATGTGCTGCGGAACTCGATGTGCTGCAGACTGCTTGTCTATCAATGTGGTCGCTTTTGTTACAGTCGAGATGCAAACAAGCTCTTGCTCAAATTCGGCATAGCATCGCGGAGAGCTTCTTTAGCGGGTGCACAGACATAAACTTAGTAGGCCAGTAATGCCGAGCTGTGGTTCACTTTACCTTACTAAAAACTCGTTGTCCCCCTCCCACCTGCTTCTCGCATTTTTCCCTGCCTCAATAGCCGTCACATGGGACTGTTTTGGCCGAAGAGCTGTCCGACTGCGTCAACTACTGCAAGGCAACACATTTCAAGTCATTTGAAGAGGCCCAGAAATGTGAGCCTGTCATCTTAACAGTGAACTTCCATTTTGCGCTGGCACATCAGAGTGAATACCACACATGGCTGCTTTGATGAAATGGCGAAACCAGCCGTTCTTTTCTTCCAGAGAATGCATTACTAGGGCTTGCTTTTATTGAGCGATTCGCGTATTGGATCGGTAAAAGCCGCGTGTAAAGTCAACGCGAGGAGGGGGTGGGGGGGAGAGGACCGAGCCTTCCTGTCCATACTGACGGGGAAAGGCGGTACCGGCTTATACCAGGCGATACGTAGCCGATGGCGATCTAAGAGGTGCAACTTGCAGCATTTATGACGCGTGGGGGAATTCCACCCGAAGCGCTATGAAAGACAAGGACAAGAGAACTCGACGGGACAACCGCTACTCGCAGTGATTCACAACAGCGCGACAGACGGGACAGAAGGAGGGACACAACGCAAGAGCGCGCTGTTATGGATCACCGTGAACACCAACTCGCCCAACAACTGGTATTGTCGCTACTCGCAACTGTGTTTATTCTGAACCTTTTTTTCCGGTGACCAGACTGCCTGCGCAGTCTCATACTGGAACAACACGCGCGACGTAATCGATGTTAAAATGTTATTCACTGCACTTTTCAGCTTCGGTCACTTGTTGTGACAGTATCGTCACCGTCATTGTTGCTTCTCTGACTACCACCGAACCGACGAAGAGTTTATGCTGCCGTTTCAGGGCGCTTCAACGAAATGGCCTCCTTCAGTGAAGTGAAGGCCAGCAAGCTGTCGTCGACGCCAGAGGGCGCTCGCAGCTTCATCCGTCACAACAGCAGGCACCTGTCCAGAATATACCCCAAGGGTACCAGGACTGACTCGAGCAACTACGACCCCGTCAAGTTCTGGAACATCGGTTGCCAGATCGGTGAGTTGATCGACCCGAATTAGTGCTCTCTTGTGACCGTTATTACCTGAGAATAAAATGTGTTCCCCAGCGTTGTCTTGAAACCGGAAGCTTGCGTCGTATGGCTACGTGTCAGTAGATTCTTGGCTAATATTTCGTGCGTTATGAAGATTCTAACTGAGAAACGATTACTGGTAAGTCTTTCGTAAATGGCGGTTCTGATGCCCTTTTTCAAGTCAAGGCTGGCGTTCTGGAATCTGGTGTGAGACACCTACGCCGGATGTGTTAGCAAGAGTGGCTAATCACAGCCTTATAAACTGCTTCTGACGCCTTGTGGGGGGCATACGAATGGCACAAGGAATAAGGGAATACAGCTCGCTGGAAGAAAACCATAAATTTCGTTTCGCTATCTTTAGTTTACTGGTAGTGTTTTGCGTCTATATGAGGGCACTGGCAATCTACAGGAACATTATATTGTCATCTCAGTGTTGCCTTTTCAACGAGTGATGTCTTGCAGGACTTAGTACCTCTGTGGCAGTTGATGTTTTCATCTTTCCCCACCATTCGCAGTGGCGCTGAATTACCAGAGCTGGGACCAGAAGATGTTCCTAAACGAGGCCAAGTTCTCGCTGAACGGCCGCTGCGGTTACGTGCTCATGCCGGAGTTTCTCCGCAAGGGAGACTTCAGGGTCGACTCGCCCGACCCGTCACTCAAGAAGACGCTTGTCCTCAGGGTGAGGGAAAATAGCCTTCCCGGCTCTATACGCGCCCAGTAAAACAAAGATGCCTTGAAACGCTAGTGAAACAATTTCAACGAGGCTTAACAAAAAACTTTGTGTTAGTGATACTTTGCTTTGGAAGTGTGTTTGAACTGCTCAGACTACGGCTCTGACTTCAGTCATTTGAATGAAGTGTACCTTTTCTTTTTCAAGTTCCTGTAATGCCTGTTTGTAAGCTATCTGTGATCTCTAACCGCGCATGTTGTTGACAGCTACCGCGCATGTCAAGTAATGCTGTTTTACCCCGTAATCAGTGCATTATTAGATAGTTCTAGCACCGCCGTGCGGTAAACAGAGTAACTACGGTAACTGCGACCGTACGGAAAATATTTCTGTAGACATGCCTGGAAACGGTAGCAACGGTAACGTGTTGCCACATTTGCCGTATGGCTGTCCGGCTGTGCTGAAACTCTGTAGTCAAGAAGGATGACGTTCTTTACGCTTATCAGCAGGCTGATAGCGAATCAGTTTGGCTCACTAATTGCGCGTTTTACTCAACCAAGTGCCACTATTAAGGTGCGAAGTCATGATGAAGGTTCCGTATGAAACAGACATGATGATTTGTTTTGGGCAGTTCGGAGTGGGTCCGTAGCCTAAAATCTAGCTTTGGTAAGCGTAGTAAAAAAACTGAAACGCGGGCTTTGCGAAACTCCTTCCGTGATTTCGTTTTGATGGGTGGTTTCAAAAAGTTCATTTAACGGAGTCGCTTCCCCGTGCCTGTAATGCGCACTTCTATATCTGGAGGTATTGAATAAAAGAAACGTGGCCGCTGAGCGTGGTTCTCCATGCAAGTAACCTCAAATGCTTGAGGGCCAGGTGGATGAATTAAGCTGGAAAGGTGTTTTCAGTCGGTATACGTATACCCTCAGGCGTTTCAATCATTACCTGCCACTGAATTTCTTTTTCCTCTGTCTTTTTTGCCTCGGGATCGAATTATCATCGCAGATAATCAGTGGCCAGCAGCTACCCAAGCCCCTCGAGTCCACGGACGGCGAAATAGTGGACCCCTACGTCGTCGTCAAAGTCTGCGGGCACCCGCTCGACAATCAGAAGGTCAAGACGAGGTTTGTCAGGAACAACGGTTAGTAGCACTTGAGCCTGGCTTTTGTTCTGCACAACGTGCGCACACTGCTAAAACAATCCGGAACAGCAGTTTTAAAGCGATATCTCTTCTTAACTCTTTCCTCAGTTCCGCGCCGTCCGCAGCACCGAACTTGGCTGCGCGCCAGTAACTGCAAGACGTGCGTCTGTTTTGACGGGAGCTTGGCGAACTTGCCAGCGCGGCAAGGCGCTGTTGCGCAGTGTATGTACGATTAGAAAGCCGGCGATACGGTAGAGGAGGGACATGGTGCACAAGGCGACACGTGTTGGAGCACGTGCACTCGAGCATCACACATCGCAGATAACGCGCAGATATTTGCGTTAAACACTCGTAACTGTGCTGCGAGTGTTTCAATTCGGGAACAGAGAGTTTTAACCTTACGGCTGCCGTTAGAGCTACCTGTGGGCTGCCTTGGAGCGAGCACGTATGTCTATGTGTTCGTAGTGGTAGGCACACTACACTCTAAACAGAAAGGGGTAAACAGGGCGTAAGCTGTACTCTGACGCACTCCCGTTTATAAAAAGGAAGAGGGCTAGAGGACAATTTACTCCTTTCTTACTCCCATATAGGCAATTTGTGTTTAGGGTACCTATGTGGGCGCCGCCGCGTCTTCGTGACGTCATGGAGTGCTTGTGTGCGCAGGCTTCAACCCCACGTGGGAGGAGAAGTTCGAGCTGCCCGTGCACGTGCCTGAACTGGCCATCCTGGTGTTCACCGTCAAGGACGAGAGCCGCACGGGCAAGAACATGAAGCTGGCCAAGTACGCCATCCCTCTGGACGCCGTGCGCGAGGGCTATCGTCACGTGCGCCTATACAACAACGCCTTCATCTCGCTCGTGCCGGCCAGCATCTTCGTGCACGTGAGCTTCCGCAAGCCGTGACGTCACGGAGGAGGAGCCCGGCGTATAGGCACACTTCGTGTGCTTCCTGCCTTGCAGTTATTACTGCCTGCAGAGTGTCTCACTGTGCGCGCCATGTTGAGTTGTATGCGAGGCTCTGTTGTACAGCAATGTCCTTCTACTGCGCGCTGACCCGAGCATGCATGCGTTTTGCATAGCGCGCATAAAGATTTGTCGGGCGGCATATGACAGGTTGTCGTATGATGGAACGTATGTCGGCGTGTCCCAACACGCTGCTGAAGAACGGAAGTATGGCATGAGAGGGGAACGCCTCGTTCCTGTTTGCAAGATTGTAAGAGAATCCCAAATCAACCTTCCTTTTTATGCGCAACGCCTCCAGCTGGCTTTACACCAACATCTTTCTGTTTCAGCCTTTTTGGCGAGTTTGTGAAATGCGCTCACCCTCACCGTGAGCCCTAACGCTCCTTCGAGCAACCAGAAGGTGGAAAGAATTTCATGTAAGACCTCACCTTTTCTGTTAGCTTGACGGCCATTGCCACAGTTATGAGATGAGGAGTGTGAACTCGACACAGTTTTTTGAAGATGGAGACAGAGACAGTCATGAGTGAATATCAGATAAGATAAACACTACAGGAACCGTTCGTGATGGAATTGAAACTGGGTAAATTACTGACTTTGGGAGCCCCAAGAATAACATTGTGGTTCTGCAATCTGTGGATCGAACCGAATCATTTATACATTTTAACGCATAGCTGGCTGCATCCCAACAGATGTGGCACTTCGTTATCGAGGTGTATTATATACAGCATTCTTGCCTTCAATGGGATCCCGTTTAATCATTCTGCATTGCTGGTGCCTTCTGCATTGCCACATTATTGCAACTGCCTTCGTCGTGCCTTGGCATTACATATGTCATTACGCACATTTAAACGCGTTTCTAGCCATATGCATAGGCGTGCAACAAGGCGCAGCTAGCAAGTTTATTTACATGCATCTTCTCATGAACATGGCTGCCAATTTTCGAGAACACATACTCAAGCGGAGGTCTTCAGTTATACGAGCCATTTTTTTCCTCCTTGGAAGTGAACCCGGTTTGCTTTCTTTGGTCTAAAACATTTTTTTAATGATGCCGAGTAATTATGCCACTGCAGAATCTAAACGTTGTGCTTTTAATTTTGTGAACTACAGCAATTGTTAGCAGTCAGCGGTAATATTCAGGTCTGCTGATTTGAGTAAATGCTTATCACACACAACTTAATGTAATGTTATGGCTGGCATGCATGTACTGTCCATTGTGATTGTAGTACCAAGTGGAGTTGCCGTGGACACGGCCTCTTTCCTTTTATGTCATTAGTGCCAAATGTCATCGTCCCTTGTGCGTGTGGTCGTTCTGTCCTCCAGGTAAACTGGGTTATGCCAC
The DNA here is from genome assembly GCA_030143305.2 of Amblyomma americanum. NCBI lineage: Eukaryota > Metazoa > Arthropoda > Arachnida > Ixodida > Ixodidae > Amblyomma > Amblyomma americanum. Next base: position 447,030 of record JARKHS020034225.1, on the reverse strand, counting down.
TAGAGGTAGCATGTACAGTTGGTTGCACAAGTTTACGGAACATTGCAGCCACTGGGAATGCTGAATTCCTTCTCACACTAAACATGAAGCCTTTAAATCAGTTGTCTCAACCTGCCCTTGCGTTTGTTCGCGACCCATTGCACCTGTCACTTCCTGACTGTCTGTCGATTTCGAAATAGTCTGGATTTTACAGTTGTTGGGTAACACCTTTTACAATCCCTTGCCCCTCTTCCGTAATAATTAGCACCAGTTTATGCCACTTGAGCATGGCGAAGGCTTACTCACTGGCACCGCACATTTCTCCCCTACCTAGCAGCATGTTTTTCTCTTCAGATATTTTGTTATTCAAGTACAAAAGCATCTTTCTGCAGCATTTCTGTACTGAGAGTGCATGGTTGTTGTTGGTATAAACAATTTGTTATTTGAGATATATACATACGTAGGTATGTGTGTGTGGCTATTATACACCGATTGTATGCCGCAGCAGACATTGTTTATATTTTTCGACCGTGGCAGCATACGCTACCTGTCGGTAGGCGATAAGAAAGCGCTTATTATGCATTGCAGGTTATCTGAAGTCCTGAAGTAATTATTTCACTGCCTGAAAGATGGAAGTTTTTGCACGTGTCTGATGTTTATTTTACACTTCCCGGTGCATGAACATGACTTGACGTCCATTTTGAATATAAGGAACTTAAATATTTTGTGTATTATCGCCTTTTTTACTATCCTATGTCATAAGAGTTCTTTATTCTGCTAAAAGCAGGTCTTAAGCGATTATTTCGCGGTTTTTATACAGCCAATCGATGAAATATATTTCTTGCAAATCATCTCTACTGTGAAGTTTCTTGCGGGTACAATTACGAAATTTGGTCGAAACGAAAAGGTGCGATGTGACGAGTGGCAGGTCTGTCTGTCTTATGTGAATTTTTTCGCTAGAAGTGAGGATTTGTGTACTCAAGATGTGGACGTAACAGTGTGCATATTTGGTGAATAAAATGTGCCGGAGATGTCCCGCCGGTGCGGAGATTCTTTTGCGCCTTCTTTCAAATGCAGCAACTAAACCCACTTTTATTGCTTCAACAATTGGTGCAGCACTCATTGCTTGTTGTTCGAACTACTGACAGGACGTCAGCAGCCACAACACCAGGATGGTTTGTGTACTCGCTTATGTTGCATGGTATGTAGGAACTGGCTGGCGAAGCTGCACATGAACATGCACATGAACTGTGATGTACTTCCAGTGGAGAGGGGCCTGAGCTAATTTCGACCACCTGAAGTTCTTCAGCGGGCACTGACGTCGCACAACTCAATACAGCTATCCCAGCCGTGGGATTTGATCCGGCGACCTTGCCGGACATAACGGTATGCAAAGGACCTGTTGGCCGGAGATACTGTTATCAAGGTCCATGAGGAACACGTGGAGTGAGTGCCCTCTATAATCGAGCATTTGTGGTCACGTGATCGAATATGGCTATTGCGGGGGCATACTAGTTGTTATCGACCTCGCTTCTTCGCACCGGGCAAGAACAAGAAGTATGAGATTTTTTTTCCATCAGTTCTCTAGTCCATTCATCTATTTTAATAATGTTGCCTAGTGAGTGCTAACCAAGAGACTCAAATGGTGATTGTGAAGATTTGTTGGTAATGGCGAAACGGTAGCTTGGAGAAAGAGCGCCACGGAACGTATTATATTCTGCATGAGGTTTGATTATAGACCCATATTCTCAAGAACTTCACCACAGGGGAACCGAGCATTGGTCCAGGGGAAAGCTTGTACCCACCTGAAAACCGGTGGGTACGAGGCAGTACAGGAGATCAAACCGGCCCGTACCTCTCGCATGCTGAGAAGAGTTAGTGCGGACAGCTGTGGCAGTATTTGAAGTTGCCGTTCGGTGTACGTAGGAGAACAAATATCTCTGCTAGGGAATCCGGCAGCACTCACACTGTGTTGTCCCAAGCCCTAAGACTGACCCGACGGTGAAGACGCTGAGCCTACGTCTGGAGTTTTGAACTGCGCCACATGACAGTGAAAAGGAGGCCAATGATGCCGGCTGCCATTCGGCGGAGAGGAACATACCCGGGGCCTTCTCAGACCGTGCCTTCTCCCTGATCAAGGACCAAGCCGGCTATCCGCTCGCAGCTGAGAAAATTCAGGACAGTGGGTTTTCGGACATCTTGGGAGTTCAGGGTATTCGGCAGACTGTATGCAAACCGCCTCGGAGCAGCCTCCGCAGGTCAGGATGTGATTGCCGAACAAAACGATCTAGATCTTGGGTACGCCTGCCGAAGCGATTCGGCCTCAGATGCTCAACCGAGAAATCGGAGCTGCTGAGAGTCGGAAGACATCCCACTAAAGCGGAGCTGGAAGTCTACCTGGAAGGGCAGAGGATCCCAGAGAAAGACATGATAAGGGTGCTAGGTATGTGGCTGCAAAGAAGCAGGAAATGCAGCCACACCATCAGCCTAATAAGTAAAGCAGCAGAGCAGGTAGGAAGAATGATCAGCAGAGTCTCGCATAGGCGGTACGGCATGAAAAAGGAAGACTCGCTCAGACTCGTGAGCAGCCTGATAGTCAGCCGAGTCACCTATTCACTGCCCTATGTTACGTCTCGCCTTCGACGCGCGGTATAGCCGGCGCGGATGCAACGGACGCCGCGGCTTCGTTCATCGCGGCCGCAACGCCTCCCGCCAAGCGCGTCCAGGCAGGTTTCAGTGCCACGTGTCGTCGTGCGTGCGTGTGTGTGTGTGTGCATGTTTTGCCCACGCTTGTCAAAGCGCGGCAGCCGGGGAGAGGAGCTCCCCAACTGGGAGGCGAGGAGGTCTGACCGGCGCCGGCCTGGCGGACGCGCCCGTCACGCCTGAACATGTTCATGCGTCGCCGTCTTGTGCGACTCATCCCAAGCCGCTCCTTCTTGCCCTCGACTCCGAGGGTATATAAAGAGAGCTGCCCCGGACGCCAAGGAGAGACTTCGATTTCGCCCTTCGAGTAACGTGGTCGCCCTGACCGGCTGCTCTTTTGAGATGCCAGAATAAACAAGTTGTTCTGCTGCCAGTCGAGTCATCCTTTGCCGGGACCTTCGGATGTTTCCAGCTTTGCCCCAGGCCGCCAGGCCAACGCTACCCTTGGGGCTTGCAACCCAAATGCAACAACTGGTTGCCAGCGGTGAGATCCCGACAACGGAGGCCAGCAGCGAAGATATGCGTTCAACTGTATGCTGAGCAGCACAACGACCATCCGGGAGCAGTGCAACGAGCCCTGTGTGATGACTGGTTGCCTGCAGCGGAACGACTGCGCTGAATTCTTGGCTGCGAGGTTTGGTGAGTGCGGGACTTTCTTCTTCTGAGTTTTGCCAGGCTTTTGTTAGTGTCAGAAACAGAGCTGGTAATTGTGTTGTCGTTGCTGCCGGGTTAGTTTGCGGCAAGACAATAGTAGGCAGTAGAGAAAGCAGCATTCGGAGCAGCCATGGATTTGAAGTCGTTGCGCAAACCGAAATTGCTGGAGCTTGCAAGAGAGTTGGGTCTGGATGTCTCAGACAAACTCAGAAAACCAGAACTGCTAAGGGCGATTCTTGAGTTGGAGGCTGAGGATGACGAGCTGTCGGAATGCCTTGAGACCATTGAGGAGAGGGAACAAAAAGAAAGAGAAAAACGAGCGCGAACGTAAAGAGCAAAAAGAGAAAGACGAGCGCGAACGTAAAGAACAAAAAGAGAAAGAGGAGCGCGAACGTAAAGAACAAAAAGAGAAAGAGAAAGAAGAGCGCGACCGTCAACACGCTTTGGAAATGAAGCGTCTCGAGGTAGAGATGGAACGCGCTCGTAATGGAAGTCAGGCACACGGTGCAGGAGAACGGGTATCGTTCAAAATGACTGACCTGATGCGGCCGTTTAAGCTTGGAGAGGACATTGGTTTGTTCCTGGTTAACTTTGAGCGAACGTGCGAGAAGCAGGGGTTCTCTCGGGAAACGTGGCCACAGCGCTTGCTCACTTTGTTACCCGGCGAGGCGGCCGACGTAGTCGCTCGCTTGAAGAGAGAGGAGGCAGAGGATTTCGACCAAGTGAAATCGAGTCTGCTAAAAAAGTACAGGCTGTCAGCGGAGGCGTTCCGTCGGAAGTTTCGGGAAAATGAAAAAGGCAGAAATGAGTCATATACAGAGTTTGCCTACAGGCTTATGTCAAACATGCAGGAGTGGCTCAAAGAAGAGAAAGCGTTTGGTGACCACGAGAAAATTCTGCAGTGTTTCGGGCTGGAACAGTTTTATAGTCGGTTGGTTACCTGAGAACGTGCGGTACTGGGTCTTGGATAGGCCAGACGTTAGTACAGTGGCTAAAGCCGCCGAGCTAGCCGAGGAGTCGGGCTCGCGGAGCTAAGGACGGTCAAAAGGGCGAATTTGGCTCCAAGTCTGAGAGGCCGAAGTTCACACCCATGAGAGCAAGGGGGGACACGCGTAGTGCGGATGCGAGTGAAAGCAGTCCGACCGAACGTAAGGAGACGGCGGCAGGCGAAGCCGAACGCAGAAAGCGGTTCGAGGCGAGGCAAGCGCGCGTGTGTTATACGTGCCAGAAGCCGGGTCACTTTTCGGCGCAGTGTCCAGAAACAAAAAGAGAAGTCGTGTGTTTGTCATTATGTAGCACTGACGAGAACATGAAGCTTCTCGAGCCTTACATGCGAGACTTCCTCGTGAACGGGAAAGAGTGCCGAGTGCTTCGTGATTCCGCAGCTACAATGGATGTAGTTCACCCCTCTTACGTAGAACCCGATATGTTCACGGGCGAGTGCGCATGGATCAAGCAAGCCGTGGAAGCTCATAGCGTGTGTCTGCCCGTAGCAAAAGTGCTTATTGAAGGACCTTTCGGAGCACTTGAGACGGAGGCCGTAGTGTCATCTAGGCTGCCCCCCCAGTACCCGTACCTATTTTCGAACAGGTCCGATCACCTCCTGCGCGAGAAGGGGCTTTTGTTTGGTGAGGCTAGCGTTCAGGCCTTAACCAGATCGAGAGTTCGGGAGTTCGCTGAAAAGGCGGTAGTTGTGGGGCCGACGTTGTCGAACAATGAAAAAGGGTCGGAGGCGCAGCGAGCTGATACTCAGAGCACGTCCGAACTGAATAAAATTGAGCCTGTAGCGTTGAAGGCCCCAGGTACTGGAGAGGAAATGCACGACACGGGAAAGTTAGAAGAGCTTCCGGTCGAGCTTCCGGGACTAGGCTCAGTGACAAACAGGGAAGACACTGATCAGGTCATTAGTGACTTACTCAGTAAAGCACCGCTGTCGCCTGAGCAGAAAACCGAACTACACCAACTCGTACAAGAGTTTCAAGGTCAGTTCTCTGAGAGGCCTGGTAGGACTTCTGTCCTCACTCATGATATAGAACTTACCTCGCCAGAGCCAGTACGATCCAAGGCGTACCGGGTGTCACCCCACCAGCGCGATATTATGGAGGCTGAGGTAAAGAAAATGCTACAGCTCGGTGTTATTGAGGCGGGTGAGAGTGATTATACCTCCCCTTTGATTTTAGTTGAGGTACCGGGCAAGGAGCCTCGTCCTTGCGTCGACTACCGCAGGCTTAATTCCATCACTAAGGATCAAATTTATCCGATCCCTAACATCGAGGAGCGCCTTGAGAAAGTTAGTAGCGCTCAGTTTATTTCCACCCTAGATCTTGTCAGGGGTTATTGGCAGGTTCCACTTACAGAAGAGGCTAGTAGGTATGCGGCGTTCATTTCACCAATGGGAACATTCCGTCCTAAAGTTTTGAGTTTTGGTTTGAAGAACGCGCCATACTGCTTTTCAAGCCTCATGGACAAAGTGTTGCGGGGACAGGAAGAATTCGCTTTACCGTATTTAGACGACGTAGCGATATTCTCCGCCTCCTGGTCTGAGCATATGGCACACTTGCGGGCAGTGCTAACCCGCCTGCGCGAAGCGGGCTTGACAGTCAAGGCTCCCAAGTGCCAATTAGCACAGGCCGAGGTTGTCTACCTCGGTCACGTGATTGGACAGGGTCGTCGCCGCCCCTCTGAAATAAAGGTGGCCGCTGTGCGAGACTTCCCGCAACCGCGCACGAAGACCGATATTCGGTCGTTCTTGGGTGTCGCCGGCTACTATCAGAGGTACATCCCCAGGTACTCCGATATCGCGGCTCCCCTGACGGATGCTCTAAGAAAAACAGAGCCCCAAACAGTCGTCTGGAGCGAGACAAAGGAGAGAGCTTTTAGCGCCCTAAAGAGCGCCCTAACAAGCCAGCCTGTGCTACGATCGCCAGACTATACCAAAGGGTTCGTTGTTCAGTGCGATGCTAGTGAGCGAGCAAGCCAGCCTGTGCTACGATCGCCAGACTATACCAAAGGGTTCGTTGTTCAGTGCGATGCTAGTGAGCGAGGCATGGGCGTTGTACTGTGCCAAAGGGACAATGGAGAAGTGGAACACCCCGTCCTGTATGCTAGTCGTAAGCTGACCTGTCGTGAGCAGGCGTACAGCGCCACCGAGAAAGAGTGTGCGTGTCTCGTGTGGGCCGTTCAGAAATTGTCATGCTACCTAGCCGGCTCGAGGTTTATCATTGAGACGGATCATTGCCCTCTCCAATGGCTGCAGACCATATCTCCCAAAAATGGCCGCCTCCTGCGCTGGAGCCTCGCTTTGCAACAATATTCCTTTGAGGTGCGTTACAAAAAGGGGAGTCTCAACGGTAACGCCGATGGCTTAAGTCGAAGCCCCTAACGTAGGAATCCGCCTCAAAGTTGTTGGTTACTGATGTTTTCTTCCTGAGGCAGGATTTTTAACATATTGCTTTTGTTTAGTGTTTCAAAGTGATTATGTGCTTTCTAGTGCAATTTTCCAATTTGTGGACGCGTTCTGAGTGCTGCTTGACTACTGTAAGGAACTAGGCAGTAGTATAAAAGGGGAAAGAGCCTGGCAGAGCTTAGTGAGGGTTGTCTCGTGCTTGCTGACTGAGCGGTTGCGTTTCGGCGTAGTTCTAACGCTTGCTGGGAACGAGCACAAAAATGGCAACTCTCCCGAAGTGACTTTGCAGTGTCCTATGTGATCCTGAACCCGAGAACGAGGCCTTCTCTGTGCGCTGCGCTCAAGCAACGTCGAGGGACGATCGGTTTCGATTACGAGCATCATCGAGCGACATCCCTCTGGACAGCGGATGCAGTCCCCTGACCATCGGGATCTCCTTCTCCCGGCGGGGCGGTCTGTTACGTCTCGCCTTCGACGCGCGGTATAGCCGGCGCGGATGCAACGGACGCCGCGGCTTCGTTCATCGCGGCCGCAACGCCTCCCGCCAAGCGCGTCCAGGCAGGTTTCAGTGCCACGTGTCGTCGTGCGTGCGTGTGTGTGTGTGTGCATGTTTTGCCCACGCTTGTCAAAGCGCGGCAGCCGGGGAGAGGAGCTCCCCAACTGGGAGGCGAGGAGGTCTGACCGGCGCCGGCCTGGCGGACGCGCCCGTCACGCCTGAACATGTTCATGCGTCGCCGTCTTGTGCGACTCATCCCAAGCCGCTCCTTCTTGCCCTCGACTCCGAGGGTATATAAAGAGAGCTGCCCCGGACGCCAAGGAGAGACTTCGATTTCGCCCTTCGAGTAACGTGGTCGCCCTGACCGGCTGCTCTTTTGAGATGCCAGAATAAACAAGTTGTTCTGCTGCCAGTCGAGTCATCCTTTGCCGGGACCTTCGGATGTTTCCAGCTTTGCCCCAGGCCGCCAGGCCAACGCTACCCTTGGGGCTTGCAACCCAAATGCAACACCTACCAGATACCAACCAAAGCCGACATGGAACAGATAGATGTAATATTAAGGAAGGCATATAAGACCGCCCTGCATCTACCTAGGAACACACCGAACGAGAAACTACTCCAGCTAGGGATTAGTAGCACCTTCCAAGAGCTGAGGGAGGCCCAAATCAGGGCACAGTATACGAGACTCCGAGGCACGCCAACAGGCCGGTAACTGCTGAAAAGAATAGGGGTGGAAACACAAGAGCGCCTTGACAGGTACAGGGACGTCCCGGATGGAATTAGAAAAGCCATTCGGGTCGCACCCCTGCCCAGGAACATGGATCCGAACCTGCACGAAGGAAGACGGAAAGCAAGAGCCGAGTATATCGAGCGAGGCTTAGCCAATCTGGGAAACACGGTCTTCACGGACGCGGCGCTGTACCTGATGGATAGGAAGCGCACGGCCGCGGCTGTAGTAGTCGACCACCAGGGAGAACTGATCACCTGTGCAGCGGCAGAGGCTGCGGACGCAACAGAAGCCGAGGAGGTTGCCATAGCTCTAGCGGTCGCTTGCGGCTCCCAGGGAAACAAATCTCTAAACATACTTACAGACTCGAAAGAGGCATGTAGGAACTACACTAGGGGAAGGATAGGTGCCGCAGCCATGAACATACTCAGAAAAGCGCGTGTCTCAGACACAAAACACATACACAGCCTGGTTTGGATACCCGGACATGCAGGTATTAAGGGAAATGAAAGAGCGGACGGCCATGCTCGAGCGATGAGTTTCCGAGCGGGATTACCGGACGACTTTTGCACCCGAGCCTGCGACGGGGGGTATGCAGAGCACCTGGCCCTGTACAGGGGCTTAAGGTATAAATATCCTCCGCCACACAAGGCACTAACAAAGGAAGAGGCTACCGGGTGGCGCAGACTGCAGACGGGTATTTTTCCAAATTTACACATACTAAACAAGATGTTTCCGACACAATACAGAGCCACGTGCCCGTGGTGCGGGCCGGTACCAACGCTGTACCACATCACATGGGAGTGTGAGCGAAACATAAAATTCCACCAACACAAACACACAAGTGCGGAGCAATGGGAGAGCCGGCTCGTCAGCAGCGAGCTCACGGTCCAAAGGACCCTGGTGCAGCACGCTTACGAGGCAGCGCGGCTCAGCGGAGCCCTGGAATGAGGGCCCGACCTTGCGAAGACGGGATCCGGGATCGCCTGATATGAAGACGACGCGGGTCCTGCTGCCGCCGAACTACGCAAATGTTCAATAAAAGTTTTTCACTCACTCACTCACTCACTCGGCTGTCCTTGAACATGTAGTGCCCTCTCTTGGGTGGCGCATGAAACCCGGATAGCGCGCACCACCAGGCGAAGAAAATAAAGACTGCACCTGGCCGTGGCTCGTGCAGCTACGGCCCGCAGTTCTGTTCTGGTGTCAGTTCGCAGCAGCGGTCTTGTTCCTTCGCTCCTGAGGCGTTAAGCCTACAAACGTATGCGAAGCACAGTCGTACCGAGTAAAAGGCATGCCTGATGCCAAAGCGATGGCGGTACAAAGACAGTACTTTCATGGCCATGGTATGCAGCCGTGCCAGAGAAAGAAGCAGCAGGTGTCGGCGGCTAATGAGTCAATGGTGGCATTGCCAAGCTTACCGCGTCTGCTAGCTTTTTATCCTGAGGCGGCACCGAATTCGCCTTCCTTTGAGAGCGACAGGTACGATAATTACTGAGCCGGAGTACCCGGGTTCGAACCCGGCCGCGGTGGCCGCGTCTTGGGGGAGGCAAAACCAAAAGGTTCCCGTGTGATGTGCGATGTCAGTGCACGTTCCCCAGGTGGTTTAAATTATTCTGGAGCCGAACATACGCTGAAAGCTGTGGGATGAAATGTGCACCACAAATGTCAGAGCTGCTGTTAGAGATCGTACGTCAAACGTTGTGATCTACCCACAGGAGAGATAGAGTTGAAAGGAGTCAAAATCACGCCCTCTCCGTCAGTTAGGGTACCAGACATGACTACCTGAGAGGACTGCTGTAACAAGCCCACGATTTGGAAACTGAACGCGACGACAGAACAGCTAACGAGAATGCTGAGGAGAATCACCAGGAAGAAGCACCGAATGAAGGAGCATAATACCACTCCGCTGATTCAAGGTTACATATTCGCTCGCATAACACATATGCTACGCTGAAATCACGAGAACATAGTAAACTGGATGTCTTTATCAGGAAAGCATATAAGCAGGCGCCGCTAAGTACACAAACAGAGAAACTGTTAGCCCTCGGCCTCCACAGTACATGGAAAGAGCTCGCAGAAACCCAGGTAGCTGCTCAAAAGCAAATACTCATTAACACCCGCAGAGGCCGCCAACTTTTTCACCGACTAGGATACACCGTGCAAGCAACGGAAGTAACTATAACAAGGACTCTGCTTAAATGGACACCCCGAGAGACATCGGAAGTAACATAAAGGTAGCAGCAATCCTACCCAGCGTACACTCCGAACAGCACGAGGGCCGCAGACAAGCAGGGTTACAAAGACTGGATAAAGTATATGGACAAGAGAATAAGACGCTCTGCACAGACGCTGCGGACTACAAGCAGAAGAAAGCAAAACAATAAATTAGTGATCAGCCTCTCAGTTCAAAGCTCTGATACTTCACAGGCAGAGGATATCGCAATAGTTCTGTCTCCCAGATGAAAGCCACTACCATAAGCACGGGACTCCCAGTCAACATGTAGAGCGTATCTAAACGAAAGAATCTCTCAAAAAATACTGCACAAGCGGTCCAAAAATGCAACAGAAATTTCTGTCGTCCTGTCCTTACGACAGATTTTTCTGTAGTATTGCGAACTTGTCTGTTGTTGCGACAGAGCTGGCTCTGTCGTTACGATAGGATACTTTTCAATACTACATAAAGTCCTGTTGTTGCAAGAATTTCTGTTGTCAGGTACCAAAAAACTACCGGAAAATCTGTGACAACAGAAAATTTTGTGTGGTCACGGCCCTGCGAATCAACTAGCAATCGCCAGCGACAAGACTGGCACCATTACATGGACTCATGGACTCTCCGGCTTTAGCGGGAACCTCGTGGCTCACAGTAGGGCCCCGAGAGATTGTTAACCGGGTCCCACAAGAAGATGAAGCGGGTGGGTTCATACCACTACCCACATTTCGGGACATCGCTTAACACTACAGGGTATCCCGTAGGACATGCGACCCTGGACACAAGACGCTCACCAGATCACAAGAAATAATATTATGACAGTTGCAAACAGTCACGTACCCCAACCCAGAACGACTACATGTCAAGTCTCCCGCGTAATACGACGCACACTGCCATCATTGGGGTGATGCATCCACATAATACCACATGGTATGGCATGTCAAAGAAATAAAGCAACAGACCGAACCCTCGATCAAAAATCAGACGAGTGGTGCAGTGAGCTGACCAGCTCAGACCAGACCGCCAGATCACGCTGTCGAAAGGACCCGACGGTCGGCAAGAACCAACGGGGTCCTGGGCTGAGTACACCGCCCACGTGCCCTAATTGCCCTCATCGTGTAATAAAAAAAAAGTTCCCCCTCCTCCTTCCTTCATTACGGTGCCCCTTTTCTCTGTACTTTTCACTCCCTCCTTCATCCCTTCCCTCGCGGCGCTGTTTAGGTGTCAACAGAGAAGCGAGTCAGTTACACCGTCTTTCCTTTTCGCAAAAGCAATTTTCATTTTCGAGTACGATATTGAGATCAATATCAGCTCGCTCCTTCTAAACGCTCATCATCAACACACTGACGCATTATAGCGCTCATGATCATTCACGTTGGTTTGATTAATTTAAGAGTTATCCTTCCTTCGCCGCGCCTCTGCCGGTAACTTCCGCCACATACTGAGAGAAGATGTACCAAATAGAACTTCAGCCATGAACTTCAGCAGTATACTGACATACCCACCTTATGGCACACTGCAACTCCTCGAGATAAAACTACCATTTCAAGAAAGGAAGCAGATGAAACAAAAGATGACGTAGAAGAAGAAGAAGAGATCTCGTGCGTGAAACGCATGCCTCGCGAACCGTGTCACGAGAGCCTTTCAAGAAGCAGCGCCGGACAGAATAGGACGCACCTCCTTCCATAGCGCCTTTTTTTTTAGCTCCGAAGCCACCGTCTGCCCTGCGATTCCAGGTAAGCCTGTGGATGTGCTCCGTGACACCTTGAGCGATCGACGAGGTAGCCTTCGTCGCGTGCTTCACCAGCTAGTCCCCGCAGCCTGCCATTCAAGGCCTCGGCTCTCCTGAGCCTAACTCGGCCCCCAGCGCTGTTGCTTAGAGCGCCGTTGTTCGAGTTAGCGTACTAGTAAGCCAGGCTACTGGACGCCTCCCTCTCAGGCCGTATTATGCATTTATTGAATTTTGTTTCGCGTGCCACTTGCTTTAAGCGCTCAATTAACAGTCTCGGACTTCTTAATGGCGACCTCTACATGTCGTCGCGAAATCTAGGAGGCTCGTAGTTCAGCGCTTTTTGAGAGGATACCTACTCAAACCTTAACCTTCCTCTATGGTTGACGCTTCTTCATTTCACGGTATGCCGTTTCGTAGTCTATAGCCTGCGCGTGGCTCATAACCTTGAGCTGTAGATGGTGTTTTTGTAACCGAGTAGTATACACTGTATATCTTAAATACGTCTACAGTTCGCACCAAAGCAATTCCTGCTCAATTCATATACCTGAACGCGTTTACCTGAGGACGGGCGGCACCTTTAAACTGGATTCACGAACTAGGAGGAAATCTGCAAAGGAAGCCATTGAATGCGTCGGGGACTCCCCTGAGCAGCTCATTAGCTATCTGTTGCAATGAGCCTCTATAAACAACGCTGCTAATGCAGCCGTTTGTTGATGCGTCGTACGAACGTGTTTGGAATAAGCTGCGTGCAATGACATTGAACAGCCGCGGATCTTCGGATTGTTTGTCCGCTCACGCTCAAAGTCACCGGCAGGGGGCTTTATCATTTTGTTTGCCACTCGAGGTGCGGCCTGACTTATCTCGATTGATCCTGGCCACGCCCAACTGCTTCCACACTTTTCCAGATTGTTGTAGTTCCTTTTGGTTCCTTATCTCGGAGGTTCCTACCAGCTTTAAATTGAGCGTGGCTAAGAACTGCAGGCATTCTGTTCGACGACCGCCGAGCACGCTTGTTGCTGCGCCTTCGCCGAGTCATTCAGTTCTTTGTGGGCGCAGGTCTGCCCCGTAAACAGTTTCTTTTAGAAGCCGTTTTCACTGTCTTCCGTCGACACTAAGTGACGGAACGCAAGTGACATCCCTGCGCGCTCGATGTCTTCGTCCTCGTTTCCAGATGGAGCGCCGCATCAAGTGGGACCACAAGGCGGATTTTTTTCTTTCGAGCATCGGGCTCTCCGTCGGCGTCGGAAACTTGTGGCGGTTTCCGTTCCTGGTATTCGATAACGGCGGAGGTAAGGCGACGCATTTGGCGGTTCATTTGCGGTACATGAGCCTGTTAGAGCGACGCTGCGGGTCCACGCATGCGCTGATGCACTGTTAGACTAAATTGACGTATACTGTCAGAGCGGATACCATTCGTATCGATGCCGATCCGCGGACGTGCAAAGCATGCTCGTCATACTTTTGAAACTGTGACTTAAGATTTCTCACTACGTGCGGTGCTGTCGAAATTGACACCTTCTGGTCACTGCCGAGCGCAAATTTTGTGATGACCGCGAGAATATCGGATGAATTCATGAGGTCGCTTCCATAAGCAAGTGAGAAGTGATTTTCTTGAGGGAACTACCGCTCAAAACGGCAACCGATATGTCGCTTTAGGCTACGTTCTTTGGCGATCTTGTGTCTCTACCTTTTTGTGTAGTTAGAACCTAATTTCAGGCACTTCACCTCAAGAAAGCGACATCATTTAGCCTGGTGGACGCAAAGGCGTCCTGGTGGTTGCAGCAAATGCTAGTGATTTTAACGATATTGCCAAGTTTACATGATTGAGCTGTTCTAGCAGTTAGCATGACCACAATGGCCTAGCAGTCGGTTCACCCCAACAGCAGTCAGCAACAACAGATCCCTATATAGAATCTTTGGAACCGCCTTTGAGAAGCCAGGGATGGCACCCGGACGGCGTAGCAACTTGATGACCGTCAAAATATACTGCTCCTTGCTAATAGAGCGAGGCGGAGCGGTGTCTCATGCCGGCTTAGCAAGGACACTGTCGGCTCTAGTCCGGCCGTGGCACAGGCCACACAGGCGAGTGCAATACACCTCAATTTTACCCCTGGTGCAGGTGCGTTCCTGTTTGTGTACCTGATAGTAATTGCGCTGGTGGCCAAGCCGCTGTACTACCTCGAGATGTTCGTGGGCCAGTTCAGCAGCTCGGGCTCCATGTCTGTCTGGGCCGCCTTCCCGCTGGCCCGAGGCAAGTCTCTTTTCGACTCATACGCATGCTTTCCGTGATTCACAGCGTGATACAACCTCACCAGTTTGGCTATGCCCTTCCATATCTCTCCATTTAACCCGGTCCTGTGCCAGCTGCGGCCATCCCCGCAAACTTCCTAATCTCATTCACCTACCTAACTTCTTGCCGCCCCCTGTTGGAATCCACTCCGTTACCCTTAAGCACCAGCGGTTGTCTTGTCTTCGCGTTACATGCTATGCCCCAACCCATTTCTTTTTCTTGATTTTGACTAGGACGTCATTAATCTGCTTTTGTTTCCTGACTCAAGCTGCCTTCTTCCTGTCTCAACTTTACACCTACCATTTTCTTTTACATAGCTTGCTGAGTTGTCCTCACTTTAAGTTGTATCCTTTCCGGTAGCCCCCATGTTTCTGCACCATAGATGAGTAGCGGTAAGATACAGTCGTTATATACTTCTTTTCTAGAGGGATACTGGGAGTATCCCTCAAGAGAAGTAGGGTATATGGGGTGAAGTAAGTCCTACCTACTAGACTGTAGTCTAACCTACAGTTTTTTGTTGACCGCAGGCGTGGGAGCCACGATGACGGTGGGTAGCCTCTGCCTGGCGCTCTACTACAACATGTACCTCTCGTACGCGCTGATGTACATGTACCACTCGTTCGGCTCTACCCTGCCCTGGAGCGGCTGCTACAGCTCCTGGGGCGCCAACACGCATGTCTGCTACATCCGAAAGCCCAACATCGTGAGTGTATTCTTTGTCCCGCTACCAAAGGAGAAGCTCGCCGGGTATCTTGCAGGCTAGCTATCACTGGCCAGTCAGAATACGACAGAATCGTGCCCAAAATACGGCAAAACACAGTTGTATTTCTGGCGTGGTTCTGTCATACGACAAAAATACGGAACAATTTTTTGTAGTTCTGCCGTGCCGACATATTTTCCTACTGTTTTGTAGTACTTTTCTACAGCAACTGCACAAAATTCTGTTCTCACTACAGGAATTTTGTTGCGACTACAGACACTTTTCCGCTGTGTTTTTCGACTAGCAATTTTTTGTCACGTTTCGTAACGGCTCATTTTTCAGCAGACTTGAGTATTTTCCTGTAATACTGTACTGGTTTTCTGTAGTTCTGGCATTACGACAACTGAGAGTGCAGTATGACATAAAATTCTGTTCCTTAATTACTACAAAAATTTTGCTGCTGAAAATTGTGTGTTCTGTTTTTGCTAGGATGTAGTGAACATCCCTTAGCGGACTGCCTCAGGAGGCACATTCCCTCTTCGTACTGAATTGATTAGGTGTCGGTCTATTCACGTGGTCGCGATGACGTGCAGACAGTAATGTCGGTATATTTAAATGAAAATTGCAACATGCGTCTGCATCTCGCTGCTCTCAGACACCGTTAGACTTCCAGGTCATGCTTTAGAGTTGTCATCGGTCCTGTCATCTTCATAATTTCATAATAGTCAGCGAAACTAAGTTTCACTGCAGGACAAAGCACGTTAAAGATCCCCAGGCGGTCGAAATCATTCCGAAGCCCTCCACTACGGCACCTCTCTTCTTTATCCCTTCCCTTACGGCGCGGTTGGGGTGTCCAACGATATATGAGGGAGATACTGCGCCATTTCCTTTGCCCCAAAACACCAATTATTACTATTACTATTATTATTATTATTATTATTATTATTATTATTATTATTATTATTATTATTATTATTATTATTATTATTATAAGCCTGTGCTAGCCGCAGCTGATCTTCCTACGTCCTCACTGAAATAAATTTTCTCGTACAAAAAAATATTCGATCATCCATGAAAAAAAAAGCAGTGCAAGCGGCTTAGACGTATATGCTTAAACCAATTGTTAGCATCTCTTTAACGGAATTCGCCCTCCGCCCGCTTGAGTATGGTATAGGCGCCCTGCGAACCGTGCTTCACCGCAGAGGACGTGCAAGGCTGCTGAGAAACGGCTCCAGCAGCGCTACCGGACCCAGAACATGACCTTCGGCGTGGCTGTCAACGCCACGGACAGGGTCCTGTACGTGCCACACAGGGCGTACACCGTCGAGATGACGGGCTGCGTGAACGCCACCATGTCCGCCGCGGAGCACTTCTACTGGTGAGTAGTTCCGCTTGTGCGGCTACTTTCACGAGAAGGGAGGGTGCACAGCGGACTCTTCCTGAGGCAGATGGCGTCGTCGTAACCGTTGTACGTTACAAACAAAAAAAATTCGATGCACCTAGTTACACTAGGTGCATTGCGATAGCATTAGCTGCAGTCGATGCATCTGCTGGAAATGACGTCACTTCCGATGTGGCGACGTCGCTCGTCTCCTGCCAAAGGGTATTATCCGGTCTGCTGACATCACTTCTCTTCAGCTAATGGGCCAATTTTATGACCCGCGGTGACCGCCGCGGGGGCTCAGTGGTTAGGGCGCTCGGCTACTGATCCGGAGTTCCCGGGTTCGAACCCGACCACGGCGGCTGCGTTTTTATGGAGGCGAAACGCTAATGTGCCCGTGTGCTCTGTGATGTCAGTGCACATTAAAGATCCACAGGTGGTCGAAATTATTCCGGAGCCCTCCACTACGGTGTCCCTCGTAGCCTGAGTCGCTTTGGGACGTTAAACCTCCATAAACCAAATCAAAGTATAGTATTAAACACCGCGTTTACCTGTGGGATGCTATCCATGCGTGGACCTTGACCGTATGGACTGACAATCGGCCGAGCACTTGGGTCATATTGAAAGTGTAAACCGCGCTTTGCATCTTCGCTTTGTCACACCAAGTAGCCCAAAGTCCCGCCTTAGCAAGCATTGGGTGCTACTAAGCACGTACAATCTTCGGTCACGCGTACCTTATGTGGGCGTAGTGAACTAAGATTATGCCCGGAAAAGTGCCGGCGCTTTTGAGACTGGGGTCATTTGGCCCATTTGTGGTCGATAATGGATGATTTCTTGCAGGTGTGGTTAATACCAATGTAGGCGCCCTATCGCCACGTCGGAGCAAGACGAGAATTGTGGTAGCTGTTCAAGATAAGCTCAAGGATTTGCTCTTCTGTTCTTACGTGTATTAACAGCTGGAGAAATTGGCAACCCTGAGGCAAAAAGAAGGAAGAAACTATAAAGAATGGATGATCCTTCCAACAGATGTTTATTTCCTTCCCAATGATGTTGAAGAGTAGGATAATCTTCCCGTTCTCGAAAACAAATCAACATCGATTTTTACCTTCTTACCTCGTGCTAGTTCCCTCCTAAATCCCCCAGGAGCAGTATCCCCCAGTAGCCACTCACCTATCTATAGAGAGGAGATGGTAGACAAGTGAGGAATTTTTCTTCACTTGTCGAAAAACACAGCAAAGCCGGTCCCGATATACAACAGAAATTTCTGTCGTCTTGTCGTTACGACAGGATTTTCTGTAGTACTGCGAAGTTTTCTGTTGTTGCTACAGAACTGCTTGTCGTTACGACAGGAGACTGCTCAATACTACAAAAAAAATCATCTTGTTACTTCGAGAATTTCTGTTGTCAGGTCCCAAAATACCACAGGACAGTCTATTGTGAGCACAGAAAAATTCCGGTTATGTTTTTCGATAGGTGAGGGGTCCTCAGTGGTTAGGGCGCTCGACTACTGATCCGGAGTTCCCGGGTTCGAAGCCGACCGCGGCGGCTGCGTTTTTATGGAGGAAAAACGCTAAGGCGACCGTGTGCTGTGCGATGTCAGTGCACGTTAAAGATCCCCAGGTGGTCGAAATCATTCCGGAGCCCTCCACTACGGCACATCTTTTTCCTTTCTTCTTTCACTCCCTCCTTTATCCCTTCCCTTACGGCGCGGTTCAGGTGTCCAACGATATATGAGACAGATACTGCGCCATTTCCTTTCCCCCCAAAACCAATTATATAGGTGAGGACAATGACCCCCGCCGCCAGGTGCGTGGGTGTTCCGCGAAGGGCTCACGGTGCGTGGAGAACACGTTTACACGAAGTGCCACATATTCTGCCTCATGAATCGCACTGATCATCAGTGAATTCTTATTTAAATTTTATTTTTTGTTGCCCCCCCCCCCCGGTCCTTTACCGGCGACGCTGTGAATGATGAAACGATAGGAAGGAACAATGCGATTGGCCGGGAGCTTTAGTGTTTTAAGGCAATTCAAAAGGCCCTCTCCCTCGCAGGGACAAGGTGCTCAAAGTGAGTCGCGGCCTGCACGACGTCCGGCCGATGAACATCGACCTGACGCTCTGCTACTTCATCGTGTGGCTGCACATCTTCGTCATCATCAGCAAGGGCATCAAGTGGTTCGGGAAGGTGAGGTGGCGCCATCGTACGGAGCATGCCACAACTGCCGAAACACGAGAACGTC
This sequence comes from Amblyomma americanum, assembly GCA_030143305.2. Lineage (NCBI taxonomy): Eukaryota > Metazoa > Arthropoda > Arachnida > Ixodida > Ixodidae > Amblyomma > Amblyomma americanum. The sequence continues at coordinate 428,510 of JARKHS020034225.1, read as the reverse complement.
TTCTCACTGCTTTTAGTTCTAGTGGAAGCTTGGTTTGCACCGCATAATGATCGCAGGGATAAAGCAAGGTTTCACAGAGCAACGAAGAAGTGGATTCACTTGAAAGGCGGCTTTTTGGTCATGTACGTAGAAAGACGACACGCAAGTTTCGCGCTTGCGGGTATGCGGTTACGTCCCAAGCACTCAACTGAAACTTCTTGTTGTGGTAGTTGGTGCAGTGCCATCTAGGAGCAGAGGCACTCCCTATTGTATCCGCAGACTCGTCTTGGTGCAGCCGTCGCGGTGACTCAGTGGTTATAACACTCGCCTGCTGACACGAAAGACGTGGGTTCGAACCCGGCCGCGGCTGTCGAATTTCGATTGAAGCAAAATTCTAGACGCCCGTGTACTGTGCGATGTCAGTGCACTTTAAAGAACTCCAGGTGGTCGAAATTTCCGGAGCCCTTCACGTTAAACCCCCATAAACCATAACCGATTCTTCTTGGCACAAAAAGCTATGAATGTGTCAAGCTTTTTATTAGATTCGGTGTTAAGAAGAGCTATTGCATTAAAATTGAAATCGAAACTCAAAGCAAAGCACTTTGGGACAGCGCATCTAAAAACGTGCCGCGTATGCCACTCTGCACATTCCAGCTTCGTGTTAAAATCCCAAATTGCGAAGCCATAGCCAGAACCCATCCTTTCTCGCAGTAAATAACGCAGGCGATGTGCGGCCTCTGTGTGAGGGCTGTCGTGACCAACAACGGCACAGATAAAGTCACCGAAATAGAGAAAACTTGGACGAAGAAACCCAACCCGACTTTAGATAATCCTAACTCGAAGGGAACAGAATGTTTTTTTTTTTCGAATAAGGCACGGTTTAAAATACGTGAGCTTCTTACTGAACCATTTTTGTTGATAAAACCGTCGATCGAGAGCGGTCTACTTATAATTCGCTGGTCGTGTGGCCATATGTATTGTTTTGCAGATCGTGCTGGTCACCGCGACCTGTCCGTATCTGATGCTGTTCGCGCTGCTCATGAAAGGGGTGTCCCTGGACGGCGCCAACTCTGGCGTCGCTGTCGTCTTCCTCCCCACCTGGCAGCACATCTTCACCTTCAAGGCAAGCGCTGCTCCTGGCCTGCCCGTGACCGCGTTCTGCAATCGCGGATCACGGGTTATTAGTACTGGTTCGAACCCGACCGCGGCGGCTGCGTTTTTATGGAGGAAAAACGCTAAGGCGCCCGTGTGCTGTGCGATGTCAGCGCACGTTAAAGATCCCCAGGTGGTCGAAATTATTCCGGAGCCCTCCACTACGGCACTTCCTTCTTCCTTTCTTCTTTCACTCCCTCCCCTATCCCTTCCCTTACGGCGCGGTTCAGGTGTCCAACGATATATTGAGACAGATACTGCGCCTTTTCCTTTCCCCATAACACCAATTATTATTATTATTATTAGTAGTAGTAGTACTGCACGTATATTTTGACGGTTTAAGTTCGCCCCCAGAAGTGCTTTTCTAGCGTTTGTATGAGTTCTCCTTTTCCTGTCGTCTTTAAATGCGTCACTGTAGTTCTTCTTTAGTTAATGCTTTGTTTCATTAACTATTATAGATTTCATCTTGTCACTTAACGCGCTTGCTTTCTCATTAACCTCCTATATGGCCAGACTATTATGTGCAGTAAACTGAGATATAAAATATAAACGCATGCCTACTCCCATAAATTATGAGGTTATTCATGCTTGTAAAGCTTTTGGGCTGGGTTAAATGAAAAGTAAGGGTATTCGAAGAGGATGTTTCCTTTTCCTTTTGTTCCTTTTGTGATTGGCGTAGTCAGCCGAAGTCTACGTCACCGAGAAGCCGCGACCAATTGCAGAGGACCATGGGAAAACAGAACGAAACGAAGCGTTAAAAACATTGATTCCCTGAGCCTTCTAATAAACTAGGTCTCCAGTATCAACCGGCCAGTCGTTTGTATGGAACGACTCAATGGCGATATGAGCTAGGCGACACATGCTAAAAGCGCATGACAACGCAACTGTCAACCACGGGCTGCTTATCAACATTTAAAGCTTATATTCACCGTCAAAGAAGAAAGAATAAGCCATAACCGGTGGCTGCTAACTCTTCTAGAAACGATAAAGAACTACATCGATCAAGCCGTAATTGCACAGCAGTTCTCGCGCTGTAGACGACGTCATTGTTGGGCCAACACCCTTTTCTCAAGCATTTCAACCCAAAGAAAGCCGAACACAAGGCTGGGCGAACGTTTGTAGCCACTGGAAAACCGGTAGGTAACCGACGGCACTGGGGTTCAAACCCAGTACCTCCCGAATGAGAGGTGGTTGCTTACACCGCTAGGAGAAGCAAGGATTCTGTAGGGTGCCAGAGCGCGGCCGAGTGTAGGATCGGGCACCCATTTCGCCACTCCCCCTCTTGGCAATATTTTTTTGGCCATACGCTCAGGCAAGGAACGCTCACTCCATTTAGAATTCAGGGACTCTTGTTCGCCCACATGGCAGTGGACTCATCCAATTTTTGCCTGGCGACCAAGCGGGCCGGCGTTATGTTCGTGTTCGTCCTATTACGTCTCTGATTCGTTCCCAATTAACCAGACAAGCAGATCACTCGCATTGACTACGTCCCACCTCCTTTCGTCATATCTCCTCCGCAACAGTGCTGGCGCAACGCGATCGAGCAAGCCCTGACGTCTCTCTGCGTCGCCACTGGATGCCTGACGGTGCTGTCCAGTTACAACGACTTCTACAACGACATCTTCCAGTAAGCAGTCTGTAGTCCTTGCTTTGTTCTGCTAAGGGTATATCGTCAAGACTGTAGGTTTAGGTCTTTCACCAGTTTTCTTATGCTTTGGGTGTACAAGAACACGGAGGACACCTAATTACCATTACCTGTGACAATGTGCTAGAATAAAAACCTGCAGGTGGCAGGTCACAGCTGGATCTTCCGTGTACCAACTTAGCCTCCTGTCACCTGCAAAAGTGGCACAGGCGGCAAAGTATGTCATCCCGGCAGTGGGTGCGGTGGCATGAGGTCCTTGCCAAAGGAGCACTAGTAGTCGGCCCAATATTGGAAGTGGATAGTAGACCGGCCTTTGCCAATATATTGCCAATATTGGGCCGATTAATTCTGCTTGGGATGTTGTTGCAAAAAACATGCTTCTCTTTTTCACCCCATAGGGACACGTGGTTCTTTGCCATTCTCAACTGCGTGTGGGGCATGCTGTCAAGCACGGCCTTCTTCTCCACCATGGGCAGCCTGTCCACCTCGCTGAACATCACCCTGCCCGAACTGGTGCTCGATGAAGGTAAGGGACAGCTGTAGGGCGTATCGGGTCTGGTGTGCTATGCGTGACGCTTAACCAAAGCCACAGCGCAAGGTTGGGGTACGGTGGGGGGGCATCGGTGACCACCGTTAGTCAACCTACATGCTGCGTGATATCCTAGCTCCTACAAAGAACATTGCAGATGTGCGTTTGGTTTTGATTGTTACTATAGGGTGCATCGCCGCGGTGGCTCAGTGGTTATGGCGCTCGGCTACTGACCGGAAAGACGCGGGTTCGATCCCGGCCGTGGCGGTCGAATTTCGATGGAGGCGAAATGCTAGAGGCCCGTGCACTGTACGATGTCAGTGCACGTTAAAGAATCCCAGGTGGTCCAAATTTCCGGAGCCCTTCACTACGGTGGCCCTCATAGCCTGATTCGCTTTGGGACGTTAAACCCCCATAAACCTTGACTATAGGGTGTTTCACCTAAGACCTGCACTATTTAAAAATATGCTTTTTGAGTTAGAAGAGCGCGTTTACCGGCATATCATTGTCGGCGGTGTAGTACATCAGAGTACAACTAAGACGTAGCTAATTAGCAAGATGGTTAACTAATATTGAATAGTTAACTTTTTAACTATTACTCTTAGGATCCTTGGTTATTGAGAGGCGTGTAGCCCACCGTATTTAATATCCATATCAGCTGTTATAATTTCGAAAATGCGGTTACCCTAGGCGCTGTGGCCCAACAAATGTCGGCTGTTTCGACCAGTTACGTGCGCTTGGGAGGTCGCTTCTCCGGCAAGCTTCTCGAAAGCGCCTGTATATTTTGGCGCAGAGTAGCCAAAATTTGTTTCGCCACAGCGTCGCTCAACCGCTGCACCACTGGGTCGGGATTTGTATGAGGACTCCCACGAAGCCATGAATGCTAAGTAGAGAATGGCCAATTCCGCATATACGGGCATTAACCCAATAACGCTATCGCGTCATACTCTTAAGGTGTAGCTTAAAATATTGGAGAGCAGCGCAAAAGAACGGCAACTAGCCCAAACTCAAATTTTAGGCGTAGCTTAAGTGCCCGTCCAAATTTTTTTTTCTGAGCCCTTTCCTCTGTCTGCCTCTCCTTCGCAGTGCAAAGCCTGGCCTTCGTGTCGTACATCGAAGCGCTGAGCACGTTGGCGTTCCCGCAAATGTGGAGCCTCCTGTTCCTGCTCTGCATGTTTCTTCTGGGGCTCAACTCTTCGGTGAGCTGCAACGCTTCTTTTTGGCTTTTGGAGCTTCTCTTTGGAGCCCCCTCAGCTACGGTCGAGATCTTAACTTCCCACCAGACCCTTTACAGCACTCTGCAGCAATTCCCACCAGGTACTTTACACCACTTGCACCACCGTTACATGTGCAGCAGCGGTGGCCTAGTAGTTTGAGCATCCGCCTCACATGTGGGAGGTGCGAGGTTCGATCCCCAGAGCCACCGGGTGCCCACCGGTGATACAATGGGTAGCAGCTTTGCCCTGGCCTGGTGCTCGGCTTCTTTAGAGTGAAATGCTTGCGAAATGAGTCTTTGACCCCACCTTGAGTAGCAGGAAAAACCTTGTGCCATCTTTGGCCACAGATGCCCTTGCGCCATAAAAAAAAACGCCTTAACCACACTACCTTTAGATCACTTTTAGCATCTTTACATAACTTTCATCACTGTCTAAGTATAATTGAGTAAAAAGGGAGTAAGATGCTCTCTAGGGCACTCCATTTGCGAAATGGAGAGCGCAAGAGGACAAATTACTTAATTTTCTTCCCTTATAGGCGTACTCGTGTTTACAGTGCATCAAGGGAGGAGACAAGCACCACGATTATCGTGATGAAATCTTTATCACTGTCACAGCAAGTGTACGTGTAGAGCGAAGGCATAAAAAACAATAAGACATGGGCATATTACTTTTCGGTGGTGAACTAATCTGAATTGTACCGTGGATATTGGGAATGTCAGAGAAAAAGGTCGCAAAGAATGTCAATGACCGGGTTAATGACCGATGCAGCGCGCAACGGATTTCGCAGCCATTCTCCGGCTTCCTTAAGACCACCACGAGCGCCGCTATTGTATTCAGATTTGGATCTCTCTGACAGCGTATGTGCTGGACAAAGGCATCGCCTATAATACTTTTCATTTGTGCACTGATATTTTGGGTTGTTCCTTCCGCTCACGCGGGTTAGAAGGGTGGCAGACAGGTGTCGCTGTTTCCCCACCGCAGGTGTGCCTCATCCACACGGTGCTCATGTCCATCATGGAGCAGTTTCCCGGACTGAAGGACTTCAGGGTGGAGCTGACGCTTCTGTTCTGCATCGGAGCCTTTCTGGCTGGTCTACCACTCTGCACTCCCGTGAGTGGAATTCGTATCACTACGATAAGATCAGTGTCCGCGAACCCGCGGATATATTGATCGTTTAGTGAAATCTTAGACGATATGAAAAATTTGCGTTCATCAGCACTTTCCATTGTAAGGTGCGTTTCAGCCTAGATCGTCAAGCTCATAGCACTGCCAACATCTGATATCAATAATCAATAATTACAATGATCGGCAGGCTTGCTTGCGAGCGGGGCGAAACCGGGGACGAGTTTTTTTTATGCGAGAAGTGTGCCACGAGTCATAAGGTGAGAAAGGGGAAAGGAATGCAGGAGAAAGAAAGTTAAAAGAAGGAGTGAACCCAGGATGGGTTTACCACTCTTTGTTGTTTCTTACAAGATAGTGTTTTGAGGGCTGAGTGTATATAGCGAAGAAGCCACTCGTGCGCGGTTAGCATGGATTTACACTATAGTATATGGACACGTGTTCCCACTCTGAAGTCTAGTCTGTGCGCAGACTGGGCCGTTCTTCATGAAGATCCTGGAGACTCATCTGGGGGGATCCTTCCTCGTCGTCGTTGCGTTCGTCGAGGTCGTCTGCTACTCGTGGGGCTACTGTAAGTGCCGGAGGAAGTGCAAAAAAATGGCTGGGGTTCAACGTGGCTTGAACCTAGGTATACGAGCGAAAGCTCTGTTAAGCATGGTCTCCACTGTCTCAAATCAAATGTCAAGTTCGGGTATCCAATGGTCATAGTCATTTGATCACGTGGTCATACCACCATAGCTTGGGCCATATATACCACCACGCAGTCAAGTTCGGTTTGACCTTGTGAGGCATTCAAGGTCATTGTCGATGTGGTGCCCACTGTCTCAAATAAGATTTCATGGTCAAGGTCAAGGGTCAAAGTCGACGTCAGGTACCCAGTGGTCATAGTCATATTATCACGTGGTCAGCTACCATAGCTTGGGCCATAATACCATGCAGTTAAGTTTGGTTTGACCTTGTGAGGCATTGTAGGTCATTGTCTCATCCGCATCGGAATCCGAATTTGTCTCCCAAGGGGTAGAGCTCTCGCTCTGAAAACACCCGTGCACTCATTTACGACAACCCCGGAGAACTCCGCTATACGCCCTTCGCTACAGCGCAGGAGGCGTTTAGTCTTGTGGTGCAAAAGATAGTAGTCTACTAATTTAAAATTTAGCAATCAAGAGCTTTTCCACTATAACGCTACGTACTACCTCACTGCAGCGGCGAGACGACTGTTGTTCGACATCGAGTTCATGTACACGGTGCCGTCGTCGATCGTCTACAAGGTGCTCTGGAGCTTCTTGGTTCCCCTTATGCTCCTGGTAAGAATTAAAGGATCGTCTCCCAAAACTATTGCAGAGCCGACATGCTGAAGTTATCAGTAGCCTTGCGAGCATAGCACAGCTGCAGTTGCGTGATGTCTCTTTTCTCTCCCTGCCGATAGCATATTTCGTTTTTAACGTGATGCCATTAGAAGTCTCATCGGAAAAAGTGTCGTCGGTCATGAAATTCGCCCATTGGCTGGATAAAAGTGACGTCAGCAAAGCGGATAATTTCCATTGACTGGAGGGAAATGACTTCACCATAGCGGATAATTCCCATTGACTGAATGGAAGTGACGTCGCCAGAGCGGGTAATCCCCATTTACTGGTGAGAAGTGACGTCACCAGAGCGAATAACTCCCATTGGCTGGATGACAGTGACGTCACCATAGCGCATAAGTGTCATTGGCTGGAGGCAAATGATGTCACTCCTGGTAAAGGAATCAACAGCTTCCAATGCTATCTCATCTCCAACATGTAATGGAATTGTGTGCCTGTGAACTTTCCTTTGTTCAGTGCTTTTCTATTTTTTACCAAACATTTATCGCCCACTGCCTGCGCCTAACTGTCGATACTCGTCCTGCGCTTGCAGAAAAAGCCTGTGGCATTTCTCGTACAGAAACTAATCAAAGGTGGACATAATGCCCCTTGTGTTCTCACTACTGGTGGTTAGAGCCTTGGTAAAGGCTAGTAGAGGGAAACACTACTGGGTTACTAACCACAACTGCAGCAAGTATAGGCTAACAGGTATCAGATTTTACAGTAAGCCGTTAGTCATCCCGAATGAGACCAGTTACGCGATTATTCGGAGGGATCCAAGAACTCCTTGCGGGATTTTCCTGTCATGTGTAGAACTATGCATTGCCCGCATTTTTACCAATTATAGGTTACCAAGTACATTCTTGCCACTTTTATTAATCGAGTCATCTGTTATTTTTTCTTCCTTGCCCAAAGGGCAGAATTATGTGGCGTGGTTAAGAAACTTTGCGTTAATCTTCACGTGACACCTATTGGAGGCAGGCGGCATTAAACGCGGCTACCTCTTAAGTCACGGGTACGCGTTTCTTCCCCAGCTGAGCTACCTGTCCGGCCTGATAAGCTCGCCCCCCGCTGTGCTCCGGGGCTACACTTTCCCCCTGTACGTGGACATCGCTGGCTACATGCTGCTGCTGTTCATCTTCTGCCAGATTCCGCTCTACGGGCTCAGCTGGTTCAAGCAGAGGGGATACGTGAGTGCCTCAATTGACCACACTTCCTTTGTTGCTGTGATCCCTGTCATTATGCAGACACTCCGGCAGAACTAGGCACCAGATAGCCTGCAAAGATGTTCTAGCATCAAGGGACCACAATCATCGCAGTGCGTTTTCCCCTGCCCGTTGTTTTGTCACCACTAAAACGTCCATAGCAAGATCGCGTGGTGTTCTTTGTACTTGCACGGCGGCACCTCCATAATTTTTCGGCTAAGGAGGGTGTTGCAGAGAGGCTCTGATAAAGAGAAAGGGGGATAAGGGTGCTTCCAACCTCTTTAATGCAAAGATAGAGGCCAGGACGTTAGAAGCAAGTCTGTGCAGTCGTCCATGCGTGCCAATTAAGTAAAGCGGGATATTACATGGTATGCCACAATATTTGAGCAACTTACAGACGCCTCCAAAGTTGTGGGAGAGACGACGTGGGCATGCTTGTACCGCTTGGAGTGAGAACGGTACTTAATTCTTCATGGACCTAGTGAACACCGAATGTACAGTCGGGGACAAAAGTCTGGAGACCACGTGTTCCTGAAACGAAGCCGATAATTCTATTATTAGTCAGCGGCTGGAGACCGCACTTGTGGAGATGAAAGAACAAAATTTTGCCAGTCACCTCCACCAGTGTTGTTTCGTTTGAGGAACATGTGGTCTCCAGACTTTTGTTCCCGACTGTACTTCCCGTGTGCTTGCGAACCCGCACTCTAAACAATAATACTCCTATTTGAGAGTAAAAGAAGGGGTAGGCGCCTTCCTCAATCGCACTCTTTTATAAAAGGTATTGCGCTAGAAGACAGCTTACTTTCTTTTTACTCCTGTCTAGAGTGCACCTGGTGAGTCGAGAGGATTTCGCTTCGTGTTCGTCGGCAGCTTCCATTCTGAGTGATGCCCCTGTCTTGAGCCAGGCTATCGCTTGCCTAGAATCAGCACTATCATCATCATCATCATCATCATCATCGGGCCAACGTTGCTGCCTCTGCAGAACTGCGACGACGCCCTGCTGCCCTCGTACAAGTGGGGTCCCGAGGATCCGGCGCTCTTCAACGCTTACCAGGCGCGCCTGCGCAACCGGGGCCTGGTGCCCATGAGCTCGCGCTTTCCCGTGCGCTTCATCATTCCCCGCACGGTGCCGTCGGACGCCGTGCTGCCGGTCGTGTTCGCTGCCGAGCCGGCAAAGCCTCCCCAGTGGTCGCCTGTCAGCTGGCGGCCTGGCGGAGGAGGACCACCGCCAGACGCGTACACTGTACTGTACTACACTATAACATAGTGCACTATACAGCATGCTAGATGACAAAACTCCCGCGTATGCTTTGTGATGTCAGCGCATGATAAAAGAGTCCCAGGTGATCTAAATTAATCCGGACACCTCCACTACGGCGTCCCTGATAGTGCGAGTCTCTTCAGAACATTGAGGTCTGCAATTAAGTTTTAAAACGCAGCATCCTCGAAGATGCTCTAAGTACACTGCGTTATAGCACGCCGTGCCATTATATACTGCAAGAGTTGTATAACGCACTTTACTATCACTATGCTTTGTTCGACGTAGGATGCCGTGCGCGTGTGCTGTGCTATGTCAGTGCACGTTAAAGATCCACAGGTGGTCGAAATTATTCCGGAGCCCTCCACTACGGCACCTCTCCTTCCTTTCTTCTTTCACTCCCTCCTTTATCCCTTCCCTTACGGCGCGGTTCAGGTGTCCAACGATATATGAGACAGATACTGCGCCATTTCCTTTCCCCCAAAAAACTATTATTATTTCCGCTGATGTAAAAACATACAATGAGGTGGACAGAAGGCGGAAGGGCGGAAGGATGTCTGTGCAACGGCCACACTTCTGCTACACTCTAAGCAAGAAAACGCCTTTAAGGGAGTAAAAAGGGAGTAAGCTGTCCTCTAGCACCTTTTAAAAGAGTGTGCTAGAGGACAGCTTACTCCATTTTTACTCCTATCTGTTTAGCGTGTATTCGGTCTTTCGGTCTGTCCTCCCGTGTGTCTTTACATTACCTGGACACACAACACGAACCCTTACGTCGGACGAAACAACTAACCGGCTGCCCCTCAAAGGAGACCGTCTAGCCAATGGCGTCGACCGATTTTCATGACACCTGACACTTGTGTTTTAATTTTTGATATTTTGTGAGTGAAAGTAGCTTTTTTTGTTATCAGAACGTGGTAATCTATCGAAACTTGCAAACTTCACTTTCTCTATAGTGTCCGTCTAATGCGCGGTAAAACAAGCCGGCGAGGCCAGCTTCGGTGTATTAAAGGATAACGTTCGCTATAGCCTAGTTCTCGCACGCTGGATGCGGCAGGGCCATGTGGAGCGGTCGTGGTCCCTGCCGCCCAACCTGCCCGCACTAGACCTCAACAGCCTCTCGGTCCCGATGCCACGGGGCGACGGAGGAGGAGCCCCAGCCGATGGACCGGAAGGAGCCAGACGTGCCTCGCTCATTTCTCCGCAGCTGCCATTGCCGGCCCCGCCACAGGTTGGTTAGTTGCATGGTTAGCTGGGTACTAACCTGTGAAGAATGTATTCAGCCGTGCGGGCGGCATAGATAGACACTGAGCGTTTGTGGCGTGTCGAGTAAGAGGCGGCCGTAGCCGGTCACTAATTCCCCATCCCCAATCCTCTGCAGCCTCCAGCGATCTACCCAATGAATATTTTTCAAGTGGCCGAATTTGCTAGTGCCGCAAGGCTCGCTGTGCATGTTGCGTTGCCCACGTTTATTCAGGTCCTTTCATGTTCGTGTTGCAATAGCTTAAAAGTTAACTTTCTTGATGTAATAGTTAGAGACACACAGGACGAAGCAGAAATGGAGATTCATCGTGTTGCTCACGGTAAGAAACGAGACACACACAAGAAATAACATTTGGCTAAAGAAAGCACTGGGTAACGTTTAAAATGTTACTTGGGTTTCACACGTCCAGAAGTACACAGCTGGCGCCAGAACTAAGCAAAAGAGAATAAAGGAAGCCGGGCAAAGATTATGGTTCCCGCCAGATGGCGATGCATGTTTTATTTTCTGGCAGTGCGATGCAGGAGGCACAGGTGTAGACAATGAGATTTCGACAAAACATGCAGCTCTAGCTCTTTCCTTACTCTACTGTATTACACGTGGTGGGCTGAGTGCGAGCGTCTATCAGCCTTTCTAGGGGGCGAAACACAAAAAAGTATGGTGGGGCAACCAGAAAAAGAATGTAAACCAATAGGCCCCTGCCTGTGCCACTGAGTATAACAGGCTTAACCCAATCGTAATATAAATGAAAAGGCCCAAAGGCAATGTTGTGCTTTTGCCACCCGTAGGCGGGAAAATAAAAAATGAGGGGGGGGGGGTAATGCTACAAAGCGACCCACAGCCGGGGGAGCGGGCCCGGGGTGACTCCCCTGATCTCCCTTGGGACGTAGCGGAGGGGGTGGGACGTAGGTTGTGGGAATGGGAGTGAGGGAAGGGTTATGGGTAATGGGATGGGAATGGGGACAGCGAGATATTGACCCTCATTTTATCATTGCTCGACTCCTGTCTGGCCAGGACAGGGAGGGCGTCGATGTTGACCAATGGTGCGGCTCCACTCACGGGATGCCCGACCACCCAACGACGCAATAGCTCCGACTCGGAGACAGAGAAAAAGATTATACACCCAATCTCTGACGGATCATTAACCTGCATCGTTTATATAGGAGGTGCTAGGTTCGAATCCTGGCACCGCCGGCGAGCAGTTGTGCACCATACTTCGCCATGCCCGAGACGTCGCCCACTCTCCTCCCCCACACTGATATGCACTGCCGCGGCGGTAGATGTGCTCTAGAGGTGCAGCGGAGGTCCACTGGAATGCACCGCGGCTCTACGCCCTGACTGTCCCTTCCAGGTCCGTCGCTTCCTGCCGACCCTGAACCCGAACAGTCTGGGGCCGCAGTTCTCCGAATCCCCGATGCGGTTCGGCCTGCTGGGCCGTCTCTTCATTCGCCGCCACGAGGGTCGCGAGGACGTCCTGGTGCCGGCCATCCCGACCCAGCCTCCCGACCAGTACTTGAACCCCAAGCTGCCGCCCATGGCGTACCCGGTGCAGCCCGGTGGACCCATCGCGCCACCCGCGGCCCCGGCTCCGGCCCCAGCCCGTACGCCAGTGAAACACTCGATCCGCCTTTCGGGCATATAGTGCACCACCGCAGGGCAGAGGGCAAAAGCAGTTTAATGACCCAGTCGAGAAAAACGACAAAGCAGTTCAAAAATACGACAAAATGTTCTGTAGTTTTGTCGTAATGACATATATTTCTCTTGTTTTGTAGTATTTTTCTTTAGTACTGTAGTTTTTTCTGCAGTACTTTTCTGTAGTAACTGCACAGAATCAAATTGTTACTGCAAGTTTTTCGTCAAAAACATTACAGAAAATGTGCTGTGACGACAGAAACTTGTCTGTCGTGTTTTTCGACTGGGCATTGGAAAGGTGACGTTGCTCGGCAGTCACGTGACGCTGGCCTGCTGCTCCGCACAGGGAAAATAAGGGAGGTGCCAGCCGCAATTTGGTAGCCAAGGTGGGAGTGGTACAACCATATACATCGTTGTACAGCGTTGTAACATATTTTCACTGTGTAACGCTCTTATGGGTCATCCATTGTGATTAACGATGTTATCGTTGTACCTCTCGCACATAGCGCATTTTTTTCAGAGTACCATCTTCCTTTACTGGCGAAAGCTAGATGTAGAGACTTCAATTCCTAGAGCTGCACAGCCGTTCGTCTTCGTGTACAGCCTCACTCCACTACTTATATTCTAAAAAATAAAATCTATCGGAAACGATAGGTATGCCGACTAGTTTAGGATGTTACGAGTAGTGGAAAGCACGGTATATAGCACTCCGGCATTTGATTTCATCTTGCACGTAGCGTTGCTTGGGGGGAAAAGGAATGCGAGAATGAGGCTATCGTTATAAAAAAAAATGAGGTGCATGTATTCTTGCAGCAGTCTCATCAAAATGCGTTCTCACCTACTATATACATACTATACCTACTATATACAATATACCTACTATACCTATACCTACAAATGATACAAATGGTTACTATATACCTACAAATGATACAAAAAATACACATGCACACACAGTAAAACACATTAGCCGTAACATTCATTCGCAAGACGAGGAAGCATCTTTCCCTCTCTCTCTCTCTCTTTCTCACCTGTTTCCCATGGCTGCCTCTTCCTTGCTACGGATGCCCTCCCCGGCTCGCAAACAAACCATCCGACAACCAGAACCGCCGCCACCTCCGGCCCTTCTAGGGCCTCCGGCCGCTACGGCTACTGCGGCCGGTCCACCTTCTCCAGGCCTTGTTGTGCCTCCTGGTCCACCTCCTCCAGGCCTTGTTGTACCTCCTGGTCCACCTCCTCCGGGAATTACTGCGCCCCCTGGTCCACCTCCTCCGGGTTTTACATCGCCTTCTTCGCCTCCTCCTGGCATGTAGTGCCCGCCAGACGCTTCGCAACAGTCAGGCGCCGGGTGCCATGGGAATCCCTCGCCAGTGACCCCGCCGAGGTCAATAAACCAGATCGTGCGAGTGCTACTCGGTGCGCCGCTATTCAGTGTTGCCAGTGGCTCCTTCATTCCTGGCGTGTTCGGTAGTCGGATGGACATCGACATCGTAGAAAACGAGGCCGGCATGGCGTTTTTAAAAGGAAGCATGAAAGGAAAAGTGGCAAAGTTGTCGCGCCTCCTCAGAGAAAGAACCTATTATGGAAGATGTTACACACACCCTGAGATGGGGATGTAGGGGGTAAAGGGAGGGGGGGGACATGTCGGCAGCGAAAGGAGACTTTGCACAAGTACAGGCACAAATGGAGCCTAAATATCGGTGCACTAAAACACTCACTGCAACGGTGGAAAAGTGACGTCTGTATTATACGTCTCAGAACTTCCCGACAAGGGAAGTGGCAGCTAGGAGCGCAAGGCGGCGGCTTTCAGAATTACGTGGTTTGCTTCTGAACGCATGAGTTAAGAGTTTCTCAGCCCTTATAAGAATGGTCTGCAGACTTTCTACTGACTTTTTATACTCTGTGCTCATCCTTTATGTGTTTCCTTTTGTCTATAGATGGTCTATAGACTATATATAGACTAATGTGTATAGCAGCTTTTATTTCATTATGTCCATAGACTATCTATAGCCTTGCACTCGTAGTTTCCGCTTTTCTGCAAACAAGGGACGCGATGGCAGTCCGTGTTTTCATTTAACTTTTTTCCCTGAACAAACTCGATTGGATTAGTTGAAAGTTATTGTCTCGCACGTCTCGTCTATTCGTCCCGTCCCGTATGCGGGAGGCGCGGGTTGGATCCCCAGTGTTACTCATTTGCACGGGTACGCGTTGGGTATATGCTTTTTCCCAGCGATGTTCCATTTAGTAGCCGAACATTCCGGCAATTTGGAAAAGACAATTTTGGTACCTAGAATTCTTTGGAACTTCGTAAACATTTCCTTTCCCCCAAATTTTACGCCTCATAATTCCCTGAAAAAGAAAAAAATCTTTTAACAGAACGTTTTTGTTTTGCCTTGGCATGGTGCTCGGCTTCTCTGGGGGTGAATTTCTCGGGAAAATACGTATTTGACCCGACATTCAGTAGGGCTGAGAACATTGTGACTTGGCGCGCTTAAGCCAAAGCTGCTCTTCCGCCATTAAAATTAAAATTTGTCATCGTCATTTTCGTCCCGTCTTCAATGCCATTCATTTCGATCATGCAGAAACCATAGCAGCAAGCCGGAAGTAGTTTTGTTTGCGTTAATCATTAGATGCTTGGGAATGGTGCCGTATTCCGATCGGTGATACAACGATAGTGTTTTTGCCTCGCGAAGCTGGAGAGCGCGTTTCAAATGGCGATTAGGATTCAGATCCTGAGTTCTGATTGGACTGCGATGGTGTGGTCCCTAGACTGCTTAGACTTCTTGCTCTTTCGTCGATCCGGAGAGCTGCTCCGGATCGCCGACTGGAATTACCATAAGATTGTGGCGCGAAGAAGACACACAAAAAACGTATAGGACGAGCGCCGGTGTAGTATGTGTGCCCATGCGTCCTCTTGATATGTGTGAGCAGAGTCACGCCATTAATTAGGCCTGACGGAGAACTTTTCAGGTAGCGCGCGTCGGCGTCGTCGCAGATAATCGAGAACGCCGCAGAATTGGCCGCTCGTTATAGCATTGCTTCAGGAGCAACCTATAGACACACCTGGCGAGTCCACGCGGCACGCCCCGCTCTATGCGAGCAGGAAATGTGAGGCGTGGACCAGCGGAGACAATACTCGACGCCTTCGTTCAGTCCAGGACTACTTGCCGACTGCAAGGGTATAGGCTGGTCAGCGTTAGAGTTTCTCAGCCCTTATAAAAATGGTCTGCAGACTTTCTACGGACTTTTTATACTCTGTGCTCATCGTTTATGATTTTCCTTTTGTCTATAGATGGTCTCTAGACTATGTATAGAATAAAGTGTATAACAGCTTTTATTTCATTTTGTCTTTAGGCTATCTATAGCATAAGTCTATAACATCCTTAATTTATTTTTGTCCATAGGCGGTCCATGACTAGCTATAGACTAAAGCCTATAACAGCTTTAATTTTTGTCTATAACAGTCTACAGAGTATGGGCTAAAGCCTATAACAGCCTCAATTTCCCTTCTCTATAGGCAATCTATAGACAGCCTTTCGACTAATTCTACAACAGCCTTCGTTTCTTTGTGTCTATAGACCATATATATACTAAATTTTGTAACAATTTCAATTTATTTTTGTCTTTTCGACGTCTATAGATAGTACATATACTGTCGACTCAAGTTTATAATAACGCCAGTTGTCAGAACCCCTGGCGATACCTCTTCCAGCTGTCTTCGGGATAATGTGTTACTGCTGCATCAGGCGGTCATATCATTTTCACCTGACACAAAGGTTTTGCATTCCTGGAACGATAGCGTTCACTGGCTTTATGTAAGCAGGGGGATAATTGTGGCTTGATACCTTGTAAAATCTGAGCATCTGCTTGGCCAGTGGCTGAAGACACACATAAAACAATTTGCTATCACACGTAATAAAAATGTACCGTATGTTAGCCAGCGTGATTAGATTAGTCGCTAAGCTTGAATCCGCCCATTGAATTGTATCGACACAACTTTTTAATCACGCGCGATATGTGGCCAACATCTTTACAACCGTTTTTGTCGAAGCTGCGAGGGTCTAACGCCACAGTCTGTGTCGTGCTTGTGAACGTGCTCCATTACTCAAGTGTGCACATGTTGAATAAGATTATCATTGAGCACAGCATGTAGATGTGAAGTCTGCAGCGGGTGACTAGACTAGAGTCTATGGCTAGAGTCCTCCACCTCCATCGCTATTTCGGGAATTTAAAAAAAAAATTGGTGAGGACAGTGCAACGCAATCCTGTATATTGCTTTTAAGAAGCCTTGAAAAGGTCCTTTTCATTACACCCTGACGTAGATTGTAAACATAAATAATATTTAATGCTCACAGGTAAAGGGAGGAAAGGCAGCCATTCCTGAAGTAAAGGTGCCCGCAAGCTGTACTACTTCAAATGAACACGCTCTTCCTTAAACGAATCGCTCCAGACAATTTCATTCCATCTTTCGATCGTTACTGTCCGACGCGCTTAACTGAGAACTGTTTCATCGGCGATTCCACATTTTTCGTTAAAGCTTCCTTAAAATAAAGGGGGAAGATGGGTGTGAGAAATCAAGGATGTGCCCATCTCTTAGAAACACCGTTAGAAGAGTCTCAAAGAGCACCGTTCTGAGCGAGATTAACAGCTACCGTTTATACCTTTGCCCTTTGCATTCACATGTACGACGCAGCAGTACAAAGCCAGTATTTTTCCATTCCTCCCCATATGCCCGCTGCTTCGGAGCCGATGACATGTTGATGTCGCCCATACCAGTTTTCTAAATACAAACACAAACATAATTCATGCTATGCAAATTTTTCATTGTCATGCGGCCGCCGCGGTGGACAAGTGGTTATGGCGCTCGGCTGCTGGCCCGAAAGACGCCGGTTCGATCCCGGCTGCGGCGGTCGAATTTCGGTGGAGGTGAAATTCTAGATGCCCGTGTACTGTGGGTTGTCATTGCACGTTAAAAAACTCCAGGCGGTCGAAATTTCCAGAGCCCTTCACTACGGCGTCCTTCACAGCCTGAGTCGCTTTGGGACGTGTTACACCCCATAAACCACAAAACCATAGACCATAATTGTCATTCGAAAACTACCACGTACCAGTCAGTGGGAGACGCGGCGTGTACGTACATGACGGGGAAACAACACTGTGTTTAAAGCGTGAGTGGATAATTTATGCTTATGAACAGATTGCCCACTGTGGTCTTGGATACCAGAACAAGCTACACACCGCCAGCGTGCGAATGGCAAAGATACACCCATGAAACGGATCTTTGCTTCACGTTTTAAGCCGAAACGGCGGAAAATCATTCAGGCTTCAGGCAACTGTGTGCAAAGGATGTGCCGACGCTGCTGATGCCTGCTCGGCCGCCGGCTGGTGTCGTCAACGTGGTCTTCCGTGCGTTGCGTTTCCAACGAAATTCAACTTAATCGTCCACTCGTGGTAAGTCTACACGATGATGTTTTATTGATTTGGTCTCCTAAACCACTGTGTACAGAGCTGTGGGTGTAGAACAGAATATGTGCGCAAAGGCGAACTTCCTATCCTTGTTTGTAAGCGGCGTTATGAGCAGCGGAAACCATCGGGCTCGCACTGATGATGCAGCATATATATCTGCCGCTATGCTGTTCGTAACGCCCGCAAAAGGCAGTCGGTGGAAAACACGTGATAGTAAGGCGCTGCTCGCGAGCTGTCTGCTAGCTGTTTCGTGAATGACAGCCGTAATGGAACTATGTGTTAGTCAGCCCCGTGTGAACTTGATTTACTTGGCGCCTCCGGAAACGCGCACTCGCATTCTGAGGTGGAATGCGTTTATTATTTTAATCATTGTGTTATCGCCTGTCCGGACCATGGAGTGCTGTTCATTGAGAAGTGTGCATCTCTTGTTACGTGTATACTTGCTCGCTCGGCGCGCGTTGTGGGCAGTGAAGTTTGATCAAAGATGCTTGGTAACGCTATATATAGAGTGCAGCACGGGACGTTTTACAAAGTTGCAGTCAAATGGCACTGGAGGAGTGCTAATAGCGTGATGGTCGAATAAAAGTCATTGCCGGCGCGAACAGCCGAAGTGTACAAACACCGCGAGGGACCTAAGCAGCTGTATCCCGTCTCCCCTTTCGTTGCACACCTATGGACTGGTCCATTAGGGATGACCGCTGGCCGCCGCCGCTGGCCTGCGCGCAGGGACTCCTGAACGGGGGGGGGGGGGGGGGGGGGGGGCTGCCTTCCAACATTTCTCTAGAGGGGGCAGCCCCCCCCCCAATTCTCAAACTTCTTGAACTGAAATCAGATTCCTCACAAGTGCTTCAATTTTAGGACATTATAAATGTAAAGCGCAGTGGGGCTGAGCTCGTTGGCTTCATAGCCAGCCTTAAAACGTTTAACTTCAGTAACCTAAACCAATCATATCCCAACAGAAATTGTTAATTGACTGAGCTCTGTTCATGAGCATGATTACTAGCGTTGAAACAGTATGAAGAAACTTTTTTAATGGAGTCGATCACTCCTCATGTGTACATGTTTATATATATAATGTTGCCCACTTCAAGTTTTTGTATGCATTGGAAGTACACTTTTGAACAGCGAAATATGGAAATATAAACAAAAAGTAAATAAAATTGAATAGACATTCAAATAAAACATGGAATAAATAAATAAATAACTAAAAAACTCCAAGACCTGCCCCCGCCCCACTCGAAAAAAATGTTCCCGAGTCCCTGCCTGTGCGCTCTTCATTTTGTAAGCTTCGTTAAGGTCGTCTCGACGAAAGAGGCTCGTTCATGAACCCCGCTCGTGCTTGCACAAATTTCTCCAACAGCACATGCCGAGAGGCAGAGTATGCGTTTCTGATCTCAGATTGCCGCATTACGAAAACCCCCGTGTAACTCGGCGCTGATTTGCACAAACAAACGCGACTCAGCTCGCGCAATGTTGTTATGGCTGCGCCTGTGGTTGAAGACGTCGTTTCATTGAAATAGTTTCCATTTGGAGCGCGTTAGTTGCTTTCATTCGTATTTCTAGCAGCCTTATTTGGGTGAGCGTAACTGCATGCAAGAACCACCTTTTTATTGCGCTGCTTGGGCTGCACTTGAAAGAAAACCCAAGTGAATTTGAGACGTTATTCCGTCATGACGGTAGTGCGCATCTTGTCTCAAGCTCACGGCTGCTTTTGAAACGGCGCAGCTGCGGCCGCTGTGGGCTAGTTTTTGTGGAAAATGCGCGCGGCATGAAATCGCTGCAACCCGCTTGCTTCGAAGAGGGTGCGCTGATGTATGGCAATGCTTTTCCCTCTTTGTTCTTCAAGTTATGGGCTCAAAACTGGGATGAACCGGTTCGCACTCAGTCTGAGGTTTTGCATGGCTTGTGCTAGTTTGAGTATCGGCGCACAGTCTGTACCAAAAATAACCGAGCAGCCGCGACGGCAGCGGGAGCGGGCTCTCGCCGAGCGGCGGCGCTGCGGTCGCCGGTGCTGGCCGTTGCGCCCTGGCTGCGAGGGTGAACTGAGTGACGTAAACCCGCGCTCTCGCCCTCCTTCCTTGGTTGATAAGAAGCGAGCGGGTAGTTCGTAGTGCTGCCATAATGAGGGAGAGGGCGCAGGCTTGCGTCAGCCAGTTTCCACTCGCAGTCGGCGAGCAGCGGCCAGCGCATGAGATAGCAGCGCCATCGCTCGGCAGCAAGCCCGCTGCTGTCCGTATACTTCTGACAAAAACGGTACGTACTGCAAGGCTTCACGCAGCGTATTATTGAAGGCGCTTGTTTAATAGAGGGTGTAAGAATAAGTGCTGAAATGTTCTCCTGTTTGGATACCTGTGTAAGGAGCATTGAAACAGCATTTAATGGGCGTGCCATTCTCAACAGCTCGCAGTGAGTCAGTGCTGATATGTGGCACAGTTATTCGCAGTGTTCTGCTACAATGTAAAAGGAATGCCACACAGAGATCAATCAATATTGGCAGTAGGTATTCAGTCAGAGGGAGAGTGCTCCAAGGATTGTGGGTCTCTGTTACAATGTTTTACGAAGAACCATTCATACTTTGTCATGCGTAATTACTGAAGTGATGAAGCCGGCGCGATGGCGCAGTGGTTATCGGGTTCGTCTGCTGACCCGAAAGACGCAGGTTCAATACTGTCCTCGGCGGTCACATTTTGGTGGAGGCGAAATGCTAGAGGCCTGTTTAATGTGCGATGTCAGTGCATTGTAAAGAAACCCATGGTGGTCGAAATTATCCGCCGCCCTTCACTACAGCTTCCCTCATATCATGAGTCACCTTGGTTCATTGAAACCCATAAAACGAAACCAAAACGATCACAATTCCGTTTCTAGAATTGGATAGCCAAGATATGCCTTGCGTTGTAAAGCACGTGTTTAGAGATATGAAGTAGAATTTTTCTTTTCAGTTACCCTTACATCATTTCTTTCTTCGCGCTGTACAGATCAACACGCCCGGGTGATTGATTGCAGACAATAGGACGCAAGAAGGCTTCCGGGGAAACTAGCCAGACCGTTACTTTCAACGTTTAATTGTACGATGTGGCGCATTCCTATGGCGCATGTATTGCTTCTTCCCAGCTTGGATAGCTTGGAAATAAATTTGTAAGTATATTGATCGTCATGTGATTTGTGAAAGCCGCGTGGCTACCTTTTTCAACGGTTGTAACTGTCTATAGAGAGTCTATAGACAATGGTCTACTAAAGGTTTAGTAGAAAGAGGTTTATAGACTGTAGACAAACGTCTACAGGACTGCCAGGCCATAGATCTATAGAATGTCTGTAGACCCATGTCTACTGGATCAGTAGGCTTCTGTTATAGACCTGTGCCTTAGACTTTCTACTATGTGTATGGCCATAGATAGAGATTGTCTATAGACTGGTCTATAGGAGTTGTCTGTAGAAAGTCTATAGCCTTCGTGGACTAAAGTCTATGGACTGTCTAATTAATTTTTGTAAGGTAAGCAGCCGATGAGCTCCACGCGCCGGAAAGTGGCCCGCAACGCGTTCGTTTTTCACCATGTTTTACACTCTTTTTTTTTTCTGTCCTTTCGTGCATGCGCAGTTTTTGACGGAGTATCCGCTTCTCCTATTTCCGTGCATACGCCGTATGTCAGAGCGCGCGTGTTTGAAGTGCAGGGTCGTAGGCAGTGTTCTGCCTAGACTTCTTTATAATAGCTACCGCTATAAAAAAAGCTCAGAAATATCGCATAGGGCGGACAAGAGAAGCTTCAAGCCGCCAGAGTGTAATTAATACAAGTACAGCTTTCTCGGGCAAAAATTTTCAAAATTAGAAAATTGTAGAATAATTTATGGGAATATTGAAGGTAATTGTCCATTATTTTGATATGCAGCCAAATATTTCTTTTAAAGTGTTTCTGGTGATCGAATTGAACAGTTAAGACTGCCATAGAAAATCAACGGGGAACGCTTTTGACGATAGCAAAAATGTGAATAGAAAAAGAATACAAGACTGTCGTCGTGTGATCTGCGAATAAATTGATTGCTAGAGTGAAGTCTTACATTATAAGAAAAAAATGCGTTCATAAGCGGTTTCCCGCTCAACCGCCAAAAAATGATTTTGTCCAGAATTTCCGGGTATGCGACCGGCACAGCATGCACCACATTCCGGAGCTGCGGCGGCGGCGCCATGAGAAAGAAACATCATTGAACACGGCCGCCCTGATTGATTGGTTTTTTAGTTGTGAGGAAAGGAAATGACGCAGTAACTGTCCCACATGTCTCGGTGGACATCCGAACCGCGTTGAAGGTAAGGGAGGGATCTTTAACGTGCACTGACCTCGACGGCTGGCTTAAATTCTGCTGGGAAATGGTACGGTACGTTCGGAAGGCATGACTCATCGCGCAGCTGGGCGCAGGCACTCCCGATTACATAATAATAATAATAATTGGTTTTGGGGGAAAGGAAATGGCGCAGTATCTGTCTCATATATCGTTGGACACCTGAACCGCGCCGTAAGGGAAGGGATAAGGGAGGGAGTGAAAGAAGAATGGAAGGAAGAGTAGAGGGCTCCGGTATAATTTCGACCACCTGGGGATCTTTAAAGGGACACTGAGGAGAAATTGAAGTTGGCTTGTATCAATAGAATAGCAGCTCCTGATCACAAAAACGCCACTCTTACTGAAAACAAAGCTCTTGTAATGTAGAAAATAGCAAAAACCAAAATACAGGTATCGCCGCCACAGGCCAATCTCGCAAGTACAAGCGTGATGACTTCCTAGGACAAGAGGCTCCACCTTGGAGGAATTTTCCTTACTTCATGTAAGCCACAAATCTCTGAGGCTTGGAAAGGAAGGTAGCGCACCACACCGCTAGCCGTCAAAAATCACGGAGTCTGCGTTCACGACACGTTTCACGTCACTCCGTTCTGTGGTGTCATAAGAGTTGCCGTGGCGTCATAAGAGTTCCCTGAGTTTGAATCACAGCGGCGGGAAAAACTTTTCAACTTCGAATTCAAACTTCTTTGAAATAAATGCATCTTTCGCGCCCGGACAAGCGGCAACAAATTCATGAAATGCCGAACTATCAGATTTTGCTAACAAAAAAAATGATAGAGTTCTCCTCAGTGTCCCTTTAACGTGTACTGACATCTCACAGCACACGAGCGCCTTAGCGTTTCGCCTCCATCGAAATGCGGCAGCCGCGGTCGGGCTCGAGCCCGGGAACTCCGGATCAGTAGTCGAGCGCCATAACCACTGAGTCACCGCGGCGGGGCTCATTCAAGGGCCCCAAGGCCCGAAATCTAGGGGTCCGCCAGGACTGCCAGGTGGAATCTGGTAGCCTGTAGAGCAAGACGGATGAGTGCTCGTTGGTCGTCGAGAGTAGAGCTGCGTAGTCGAAGCTCCCAAGTGCCGCACGAGGCTTTAGGGTGTATTGCCGCGAGCAAGTCCACACCACATGAAAGAAGTCTGCTGAAATGCCGCAGTATTTACACGTTGTGGCATAGCGTTCGGGAAAGATATAAAATCTCTTGGGATTTGGAAATCAGGTATCCGTTTGGAGTTGGCGCCAAAGGAGGGCCTCCGTCTTTGTAAGTTCTGGGTGCGGACCTGGATAGAGTTGGCGAGAAAGACGATAGTATTGAAGCAGGTCGCGTGAAGTGATTATGGGGTCCTAACCCGAGTTGATAAACAGTCCGAGTTGATAAACAGGTGGCAGTTAAATTAAAGATTGGTCGTTCGGAAAGAGCAACCAACCTGGGCCGCACAAGGCCCACCGCTGTGAGCAACTGCCATTGCAGGGCAGTATCGCATCGCTTAACCGCTGTACCACTGCGCTAGGAGTGGTATGAGGACTCGCAGAGGTCCATGAATGTAGGGAATGACCTTCTGCATACATGGGAGCTAACCCATTACGCTATCGGGTCGTACCCTTAAGTGCTTAAATGTCTCCTCAAATTTTTTCCCTCCTTCTCCTGCTTGGAAAAGGCGATTTCTCTCAATTCCTTCTTTAGTGTGCTTATTTAGAGCAATTTTAGGAGCACCCAAAAATGCAATTTTGACCCGACCGCGGGCAACCGCCGCGGTGGCTCAGTGGTTAGGCGCTCGGCTACTGACCCGCAGTTCCCGGGTTCGAACCCGACAGCGGTGGCTGCGTTTTTATGGAGGAAAAACGCTAAAGCGCCGGTGTGCTGTGCGACGTCAGTGCACGTTAAAAATCCCCAGGTGGTCGAAATTATTCCGGAGCCCTCCACTACGGGCACCTCTTTCATCCTTGTTTCTTTCACTCCCTCCTTTATCCCTTCCCTTATGGCGCGGTTCAGATGTCCAACGATATATGAGACAGATACTGCGCTATTTCCTTTGCCCAAAAACCAAATATTATTATTAGCAATTTATTAGAGCAATTATCGAGCTCCCTTGGAACACTTTGGAGCAACGGAATCGGCATTTTGGAGCAGCTGTGCTCCATTTCTAGACATGATTTGGCCATCAAGCTGCCAATTTTGGAAAAGGAATCGCAATATGAACGAACTGAATTCTGGCTAACATATAACTTCCTCAAGGAAGCCTTGTCTGGGATACTGCGTATATCAAAACATCAGTGCTCTGAGCCTGCATTCCCATGCGACCGAGACAGCAAAACCCATACCAGCACAGAGAGCAGTGGCATTTGTAAGCTCATATGTTGTGTGTTCGGATATAAGCCGAACGCAGTAGAGCCCAGCTGTTACGCTTCCAGGTGCCACGTTTTTCGGGCTTGCTGGTCGGCATCACTGTAGCTTCCATAGATATCCGTGCATTATAAGGTTAATATTTTATGGTTTATGTGGCTTTAACGTCCCGAAGTGACTCGTGCTATGAGGGACGCCGTAAAGGGCTCCGGAAATTTCGACCACCTGGAGTTCTTTAACGTGCACTGACATATCGCACAGTGCACGGGCCTCTAGAATTTCGCCTTCATCGAAATTAGACCGCCGCGGCCGGGATCGTACCCACGTCTTTCGGGTCAGCAGCCGAGCGCCATAACCACTGAGCCACCGCGGCGGTTCCTATGCATTATAAACTCGGTCGTTTTGTCGCTGTTGTGGGAGCGTTCCAGCACATACCGAATCGCGAATGTGGAAGCCATTTTAAACCCGCCGCGCTGGCTCAGTGGTTAAGGCGTTCGGCTACTGATCCGGAGTTCCCGGGTTCGAACCCGACCGCGGGAGCTGCGTTTCGATGAAGGCGAAACGCTAAGCCGCCCGTGTGCTGTGCGATGTCAGTGCACGTTAAAGATCCCCAGGTGGTCGAAATTATTCCGGGGCCCTCCACTACGGAACCAATTATCCTTTCTTCTTTCACTCCCTCCTTAATCCCTTTCCTTACTGCGCGGTTCAGGTGTCCAACGATATATGAGACAGATACTGCGCCATTGCCTTCCCAAAAAACAAATTAAAAAAGCCATTTTAAATATTGGATCGGCTTGTCCTGGCTTGACTGCGCAAGAAGATGCACACGCCGCAAGACGTATTTAGCATTTGCGTGCGGCACGGGTAGTGCACTCCAGTGTTCCAACGCGCTCCGACCGGTCCCGTCTACGCCTACGAATCAAACTCTCAGAGAGCATGTATTTTGCTGCGGCTATTCATGAAGTTCCATCGCCGCAGTGAAGCCAACGGAAGCGGCTCGAAGACGGGAAACCGAAACTATTCCGCGAGCGACGGCGTGAGGACCATCTCCGAAGTACCGTTCTCTCTGCGGCCTTTGTTTCTACCTCCCGCTGTTCGCTAGCTCCCCCGGAGTCCCTCGGTTCTGATAGATGAGAAATGGGTAGGATTAAAGCGGCTGCAGCAAGAACAGCGCGGGTCCTCCGCAGCTTAAGTCCTCGTCACTCTCCGGCGGATGTAGGCCCATCGCAGGGCCTCCTGTGCACAGAACTTTAATAATAAACTGTAATAACAATAGAGTGGCGGTGACAAGCACTGGCAGTAGCTAGGCCGGCGAAAACTTCGAAACCAAAACTTTTCACTGGGCATTTTTTAGAGCACAGTAAGCGCAATTCAGGGATAAAAAATTTAAAAAAAAAATCGTGGACAATGGGGAGTAACAAGCATAACGAGACAAGCACTGATTACCAATTGATTTTTATTGCAGCGATACAACATCCTTTATATATACATGTGACTGCGACATTACCAGGCTAAGCAAAAAAATGACCGAATATTTTACTTGAGTCACAGTAATGAGACTTTTAGAGCTCTCAGCGACAGCTTCTGGGGTGGTGCGAAATGCCGGTGCACTTTTGCAGAATGCATTGAAGTATCCTGGGGAAGTAATCAGTCATAGGGTGTGGAGTGGGAGTGGGCGCATGGAGTGTAGGGTAAGGCATGCATCATGCATGGTCACTTATTAATCTATTTTTATAAAGCAGGCGTCTGGTGTGACCAGCACAGCTAAGACCAAGACGGTATAGCATAGTAGCCCAAAGCATCACATGGACTTTGAGGAACGCCGCAATGGAGGGCGCCGAATTAGCTTCGACCACCTGGGGTTATTTAACGTGCAATGACATCGCACAGTACGTAGGCGCCTTGAATTTCGTCTCCTAGTAATCGGTATAGTAGTGCTGCCCACACGTCACTGATGTCCCAGTCGCTAGTTTCGCTGTACTTACCTGCGAGCCGAGCACAGAGCGGAAGCATGCTACCCACACCTCACTAAAACAGAGATTGCAAGTTGACTTGTGAACTACACTGCAGTGCAGCGTGAATGGGTGGGTTTTGCATTGCAAGCACCGCAATATTTAAGAAAACTCAGCAGCCCAGCATTAAGGCTTTTAGAATTCGTTTCATGTGTAAATATACTTGCACAAACGCATTTCCCAAGCTTCAGCATAAAGATTTTGTTTGTTTTTTGATGGCACGGATACAGGGTGATACAAACATATTTTGTTACCCCATAATATTCGTATCATCGAGATTTTGCTTAATGCGGTCCAAACCTCAACCTCCGACAGGTACAGATCATACACATGCATTGACAACACAACACGATACAAGTTATGGTACAGACTCCTTTTATATTAGACAACAAACAATCATCCAGGAAAATCTCTTGAAACGTCATCCAAAACCGTCTTCTTCAGATACTCTCGAGCACTGCAGCAGAAAAGAACAAAGACATGTGAGTACAATTTCACAACTGTTCCAGCATGAGTGCTGCAGCACCTCTGCAACTGCCGGATGTTATGAATCTCAAACCAAGTAAAACTGCTTTTCAAACAGATGTATAAAAGTAACACACTCATTGAGCCCACACAGAGAGTCCCTCCGCAATCGCATTATGTGACGTGTTTCAGCACCTGCTGACCTTTCAGATACTTCACAAACTCTGTTACCACAACTGCAGCATTTTCTGTTAAATCTCTGATCCCCAAGGCATAGAGAGCATTGTCTGAGCCCCTGTTACATTAGAGCAAATAAGGATAAACACAGATAACATTTATATCACTCGTCATCACCAAATACTTCCCGGCAACTTCTATCACTTGCCCTTTGCAATTTTCCCACAATGTGACTAGTCTTCCAAATCTTCAGCACATCACATGCCATGCCTCTTTTTATGCCAAATCATGCCTATGTTGAACCACTACTGATTGGAATCGCCTTCATTTAAATGGCAAATGAGTCAACATTGCCAAATTTCAAGAACTTTTAAAAAGTGATATTGCTAGTCAGCAGTATTATTTTTATGCCGTAATTTTGTTGCTCCTGCACTGTTTGCCTCTCTTACTTCATACATTACTCCCTTTACTCTTCTATTAAGTATTTCTGTCAGCTGTTTCTTGCAGAATTTCACTGTTCCATTTTTCTCTGTATTTCATTCTACTAATGACTACCCCCTCTACCTAACAAAACACTCATGTCAAAGGGTCCTGCATGAGTGTCCTGAATGAATAGGTGAGTGACTGACTGGTTTAGTTTTGTTTATGGGGGTTTAACGTCGCAAAGCAACTCGGGCTATGAAGGACATCGTAGTGAAGGGCTCCGGATATTTCGGCCACCTGGGGTTATTTTTAATACGCACTGACATCGCACAGTACACGGGCCTCTAGCATTTCGCCTCCATAGAAATGTGACCACCGCAGCCAGTATCGAACCCACATCTTTTGGGTCAGCAGCCAATTGCCATAACCGCTGAGCCACCATGGCATGTAGGTGAGTAACTGAGCGAGCGAGAAAGCAAGTGCATAAAATATCTGCAAAAAGCTAAAGTATGGCACTTAGAAATTTGCAAAACTTTGAGTCCAAACATTCTGGCACATATGGCAGAGTTGGAATCCTCACCTTCAACAGTCCTGTGGTACGCAAAGTGGAAGTAGAGCAAAGCAAGCAGGTGAAGCGCCCCGGCACTGCCAGCAGCAACTGCCTTGTGCGATGAGCTGGCGGTCTTGGCTGAAAAGACTGACATCTGCAAAGAGCGGAAAAACACGCATACAAAAAAAACTTCTTCACAACTCGGTGGCTTTATTCTTCACAGCCCACCTGTACGGCATCATTACAGGCTATCCTCTTTCCCTCATCTAGAGCCCACGAAAATGACTTGATACATGACTGTGCAGAAAGTCCAGGCAAGCCTTCGCTACTCATATGTGCTGAAGGACAGAGGAGGCATGTAAACATGGAACTTTACATGGCACTACAGCATGGATTTGCTCTCAATTTAAAAGGGGCCATCGTCAGTGGGTAAACTAAATACTAACAGTTATGATGAGCACTTCTGTGTGCATGCTGTAATGCAGCAATGATGTTTAATTTCGACTGCAACATAAGTTTGTCCCCAGTAAAGAAACCACTTCCTAGAAGGATGCCTGCACGTTGCATAAAAGAAAAAAAAAAGAGGAGCCGTGACAAAAGTGAGTGCGTCAGGAATGGCTCATAAGAATCGTCACTCCTCAAACTGGAACTACGAAAAGGGCAGCCATTGCCACCACAGGAAACGGCACACAAAGGAAACCGCTGGGACCCACTCGGGCTTCTAGCCACGGAGGTGCAGTGGATTGCTACTCCCCATAGCAACCACACTGGGCGGGTGCCATTGCAAGCGTGTTTTGAATGAAGCTAACGCTGACTGCATGAAATTACTGCACTGCGAATAAACATCCAGAAAAGGGAGGCGCTTCTGTTTTCACGTCGTGTGCTTGCTTTCGCCCTTCTGCTGCCAACAAGAGGTGGCGCTACTGGCACAGTTGCGAAAACCTTGTTTTTCGCCTGGCATCTCCATAGAGAGTAATGCGGACTTCCAATCAATTCTGGCCAAAATCAGGCAAAGACACTCTTTGTAAAATTAGTAAGAAAGCCTTAGAATTAGTGCTGCCTACAAGCAACTTGTACATCCCCGGGGAACTTACCAGCTTGGCAGCAGTCACACCACCCAGAAGTAACCACACTGAGTAGAAGAACAGGTGGGAGTGCACAGGGTGGAATGCATTCCCCAGCAGCAGGGCCAGGCAGTGACCAGAGAGACCGTAGCCCTGTAACCAGACAAAGGGCTCACTACACATGCAGCACCAGCCAAAGCAGAGTTGGCTAGACCATGCCCGTATGAGACTAGTGCAACATGAGGGTTTATTCCGAGAAACACAGCAGAGGTGGAAGCCATACAAGGGCCGACATTTTGAACACAGACACACACATGCAGCAATATCCATGCTGCTGGGACCCTAGGAGTCCTCGTGCCATTCCTGGTCAAGGCGTGAAGCAACTAAGCGATGCGCCACTGCCACCGGCGGGACTTACGTGACCCGGGTTGCTCTTCCGGAGCAACCTCTAGCGACCAATCATTAATTAAACTGCCGCGTGCCACTGTGGGCAGCTTGCTCATAACCCGGTGGCCAGGTTGTGATGACGCCGCAAGGTCACTTGGCCTAGGTGGGCCCACCTGCCTCCTGGGAGGCTTCTCTGGGAATTTCTCAAATTTTTCGCTCACACTCAATAACGACGACGATGCTGGATTTTCTGCAACACGAGCTCCTTAATGCTATCGCGTTCAAGTCTTTAAATGCAATAAACAAAAGCTGAGTTAAAAATTAGTCTGCTCACCCACCAAATGACCTGTTAGCAACTTTGTAACCACTTGACCAGTTTTGACGCAACGTACTTAGGAGCCCTCGCGTGACCCAACCACTTCATTCACTCACCATCAGTGACAAAACCTGGAAGAAGGAGAGCTGCGTGCTGCTGATGTAACCAGCAGCACGGACCAGGGCTGAGCCTCCAAGCCAGTAGCCAAAACTGACGCCAAATGCAGTGCCCATGAGCGTGCCCTCTTTCTGGAAAATGTTAGTGACAGGAAACAATCAGAGGACAAACATTCTGGTCAGCGAAAA
Organism: Amblyomma americanum; assembly: GCA_030143305.2. Classification (NCBI taxonomy): domain Eukaryota; kingdom Metazoa; phylum Arthropoda; class Arachnida; order Ixodida; family Ixodidae; genus Amblyomma; species Amblyomma americanum. Next base: position 398,343 of record JARKHS020034225.1, on the reverse strand, counting down.
CAAAGCCAGGTAATAGCCAACAATGTCAAGTCACTTAAAAGAAAAACGAATCTACAACTGCCGTCGGGAACTGAAACAACTTGTGCCCGAACAGTGTTTCCATCACAACGCCTCTTTGTAAATTTGAGTACATTTCATAAAATTTGGGTGCTTCAGTGAAGAAATAGATTATCTTTCTTCAGCAAAAGGTAACCCCCCCCCCCCCGCGCGCGCGCGCGCACGCACGCACGCACGCACGCACGCACGCACGCACGCACGCACGCACACACACACACACACACACACACACACACACACACACACACACACACACACACACACACACACACACACACACACACTCACACACACACACACACACACACACACACACACACACACACACACACACACACACACACACACACACACACACACACACACACACACACACACACACACACACACACACACACACACACACACACACACACACACATATACACATATATATATATATACTGCTGTAGCACCTGCAGTGATGCAGGTTACATGAAGTCAGTACAGACAGCAACAAGGATATCCACAGCTGTTATGAACACAACAAACGATCCTAAAGTTAATTGCACAAAAAATAGCAATGGCTTAAGAGAACAAAACAAATTCAATCAAGTGACCACTGTCAGCTGCCTGGCCTTGGTGCAGGAAACAACAGCAGCAATCTGGAGGAATCTATATATGCTCTTCTCAGTGGCAAGTGCGTATTTCACCAGAATTGCAAACACAAAAGTTCCTCTAGAAAAAAGCTATTGCACAACAAGCGCCTTCTTACAGTTTTTTGTGCATGGAAGTCATCTACGGGAGAAATTTTTTGTATTCAGCATGGTAACATGTGAAGCATGGTAAGTGATAATGCCGTTCTTCTTAGTGGCCGTGTTATGAAACAAACTGTTAACGAAAAAAATGTTAATTAGTAATGAAAATTAACAAGCCACATGCTTCGCGAGACTAAAGAGAGCAAGCCTCTTCAAAAAAGATATTTGTGGATGCTGCTGAAATGTTAAAGCTATAATGAAAACTTGTACTGCAGCAAATTTCCTTACAACTATATGCTCCGTTTTATACATAGCAGTCAACGTTGCAGAGGCTGCGGAAGTAGTGCGCCCGCAAAACTATATTACTCTGCCACATATCATTTATTCCTCTCGAAACCTTGGTGAGTGTTTAGACTAAAACAATGAGTGGCATGAAACGAAGTGCTAGCATTGGGAACCCTGGTCGAAGCTGTGAGACGTTCAGTGTTCGGGCCCTGCGGCTATAATTTCGACAGAGTGTCAACTACTTTTTAGGCGTGGACAAAGTTACAGACGTTCACCCCACCAGCCATGAATCATACCACTACATGTCACCCTTACTTCTCGAAGTCTCGATGAGCTGCAGTGTGAAAATGTGGCAATAGGTAAAACGAAGCACAGGAGGTTGCCAGTCCCGGCACTTAAAATTTTTCACAACGAAATATGTATGGTGAACTACTGTTTGGGCACGGACTTAGCCTGTGCAACCAGATGCACTAAATTTGGCAGCATTGACTGCTATGTATGAAACATAGTATAATGCATTGCATGTACGTGTATGCTAGAAAATATTAGCCCACCCTATGCAACATCAAATCACCTATGGCTGTAATAAGAGCTTGAAAACAGCACAAACCCAGAACTCTATTACTCCCCACAAATGGCACTAAACCTCACTGTGCCAAATAGAACCACCAGACATAAACGGCCAATGCTGCCACACAAACATTTGTCCATATTTTCATAACACCATGAAACTAGAATAAAAGCAAGATCAGCATTATGTTCATTAAGACAGAAAAGTTGGCTAGCTGATTAAACATTATGAAAATGCAAAGCATTATATAAGTGTTCCCCGATACTTTTGCAATTTATTATCACAGAACCTATTTGATGTACTACTGTTCATAAGAGTGCATAATTGTTCTCAAAGTGTAATACAGGTTACAGTTTCCTGTATACCCTTTATGTGAAATGGCCTTGTTCTAAGATTTTTATTTGTGTTTATTAGCAGCGCATATATGTGTTACAGCCACCGTTGCATCTTATTTATATAGAGTGATAATGCGTGCCAATCCAGAGAAAAACCTACTTCAGCACACTGCACAGCCAATGGCTACAAAGTACACTAGGGACAATTGTTCACCGCCAAAATCAGCTATTAGCAAATTAGAACAGAATCTCTTCATATCAGTCCCTCATAGCCTGAGACGCTTTGGGACGTTAAACCCCCATAAACCATAAAAAAAAAAACTCTTCAAATCAGGAGGGAACACAGGTATACATACCACAGTATGACCAGATGTCTTCATTCCAAAAAGCAGAAGCGTTATCAAGGTCAAAACCAGCATCAAAGGACCATAAAGCTCAGCTGGAATTAACTGGAAAAAAAAAAAAATTCACAAATGCCTTTAAGAACAGTAATAAAAGGCTGCATAATGTGAAAAATCACAAAGGCTGTGATGATGCATTTACCAGAGGTGCGTAGTGCGATGGCCAACGAGGCAGGAAAGACTCCAAGATTCTGTAAAAAGAGGGAACATATTGGCATATATGGCATAAAAGAAATGAAAGCGATTGCTAAAAGTCATTGGAACGCTACGAATGAACAGATCCTTAGCATTTGTCCACAACTCCTGCACGCTCTATTCTAGTTACGCTTAGTTGAGCAAAATTCCACCCCATTTTCGCAGCTCTTTTGATGATATGTTTTCGATTTCATAGCACATGCAGTAAACTGAAACTGGAATGAACAGAGCAAGCCACGCTTCTTTGCAGCCCCTCAGCTTTATATTGCTTCGACATCCAGAGATGTAAAATTAGCGAAGAGCAATTTGAACGCTTTGAGGACGCGAGACGACACAATGACGTGGGTTCAATACCGGCCGCGGCAGTCAAACTTCGTTGGCGAAATTCTAGGGGCCTGTGTACTGTGTGACGTCAGTGAATGTTTAAGAACCCCTGGTGGTCAAAATTTCTGGAGCCCTTCACTACGGCATCCCTCACAGCCTGAGTCACTTTGTGATGTTTAACACCCATAAAGCCACAAGACGACACCATGGTTGCGGTGACAGATAATTACAGAAAGCTGCCATTAGTAGGCAAAAGACTGCAACTCGTACATCAGCTGCTTTGCAAGCGAATCTAAAAATAGAGGTGACACTCCACTCTAAATATTCATCATGAGGTTTTTACAAGACTGCAAACAGTAACACGCACACAAGCAGGGACCTACACAAGACCACCACTGCACGACATACAACACCGTATTTGTGTAGGCTCTTCGACGTGTATGTGCTACATTTTAGTTAGTTTCTTTTTCCCTAAAATAAGTGCCAGTGAACTGCCCAGCAAGCCAGAACTCTTTGCAGCCTTTCACCTATGCATCCTTTGCCCACTCGTACAAGCAAAAGAAGCAAACACCGCCTTTAATGCGTAAAGACAAAAGACGACGCAGTGGCTGCAGTGACTGAAAACGTGCGTCTCACCTAGCTCGGACTTCCTGGGGCTCGACGTGAAAATACGGCCTCAGAAGATCAATGTTGGCGTAGATGCTGAAGGCGTTTTGGGCCTGCTGTTTCCCCGCTTGCCACAAGAGCTGCAAAGTGTTCAAAGCCAGCAAGATTTTTTAAACGCTTAGTGACCACCGTTGCAGCGACCACGGTCAAATGCGAACGCTGAAGACGGCTACGCACCATAGACGGCACAGAAGAAAACACATCCCCTTGTTGAAGTACGGCGGGATCAGGTTTCCCCGTTTGGTACAACTTGTCATCATGATGTTCTGAAAGCCAGCAGTTACAGGTTACCTTCAAGGACTCATGATTTCTTTTCTCTACGTTACATACCTGACGAAAGAGCGTCGGTGAAATCGAGAACAGTGGATTCCTGAAACCAAATCGCAACTACTGGTTATGAATGAAATATCGACAATAGCGCAACGAAAGCGACTTCGCACTGTTGAGAAGCATGGGTTGGTTGCTCTGAACCCTCATCAGTGAGAACAGCGCTCAAAATTAGTCTATTTACCTGTTTTTCAGCGGGTGTAAACGAACTACGAACACCTGACGGCGCTGCCATGTTGGCCGCGGTCTGTTACTTGGTTTGTTTACGTACTAAATCACACGTGGTCTATTTCGCGGTCTCCCCATAATTTATGTTTGCACAGAGTAAGCTCACCCCAGCTTTAATGCACTTATATGCTTCCACTATTTAATATCGCATAAAGCTGCTACGATCTGCGCAAAAATAAAAAAAGCAAGCGAATTTCACAGCGCAGCGACTTATATACGTATCCATGACAATCCGGTTCGATAGTCATCATGAGCCGGCTGTCTGCGTTCTTCTGCTTGCGGCTAGTTTTACGTGTTTTGCAAGCATTTCACCGTCGTTGCCCTGTCGGGGCGTTCACCGTTATGTCGGCTTCACAGTGATTTAATAGAATTTTTGTTGCTGAATCCACTATAAATGGCAAGTGAACAGCGCGCGCAAGATGAAGCGGTGAGAGTAATTGTCCACCGAAACGGAACCAATCGCGATGGGAAGGTAAGTGACCTCTGATGCATGCTGTCATCGGTAAGACCCCGGTAAAGTCTTTCTGTTTACCGGCTACTGTAAATTTCGCCCTTAACAGTGTGGCACCTTGTATTAATACCGAGTGGTGACTGCTAATGCTTTTCTCCTATCCCGTCCACTGAAAGGTGTTACTGGTTCCGGGCGCTTTCGACGAGCTGCTGAGAGCTATTAGTGCCAAGTTTGGAATACAGGCCAAAAGGTTGTTTACCAGCAAAGGCGGCGAAATCGACGATACTAGTCTGATTAGGTGAGTATGCTGCAGCGATTTCCACTACCGCGATCAAGTAACTTGAAGCGCACCTGTTGGTAATTTGCTCGTTCTGATTTGACATCACCACTTTGTGCATTTCAGGGACGAAGACGTTCTGTTTGTGTCGTCTGGAGAAAACTTCGTAGGTGAGTCGCAGTATTTCACGCCATCCCGGACCGTGCCAATGACCGTTAGTTAAATAACGATGCGGACAAAACAGCGCGGCCTTTATCAATCCCGAAAGCAGAGCGAAGGTGTTGTGGTGAACGAGTATCTGAGGATGTGCGCGCTGCTCTGATTGCAGTTCCTTCAAAGCAACTGACTATTGTCCTAAGCCTTTTTTTTTTATTCTTATGTAATATCGACTATACGAGACATATTCCTCTCGTCGCTGTTTTATCTGCCAAACATTCGTCTTACATCGCCACTGCGGCTGACAGCAAACATTTCAGACCTCTGAGGGCACGAGATTGTATAATGTACCGTTTGGTGGACGACTTTGTGGGCAAGTGCAAAGCTTCATTAGCACCATTTGTGCATATGCAAAGCAGACACATTGAATCAGTTGTTTATAGCTATTCTAAACTGTTGAAAACACTATGCTGTTGACAGTTATAATTGCAACATCTGTAGAACAGCGCCTCTGCAGCACCTCTGCAGAACAGCTCTGATTCGTGCATATAATTTCCTTGTTTACTAATATACATATATGCTATTACACATACACGAGTAGTGTAGCCATGCGATTGGTGAGGCTCACCTTGCCCAGAACTAACTTCATTTTGCGGCTTCTACAGATGCGTCATCATCGACGTCACTTCCTCTTGCCCCTGGCAACCAGGACTGGGTTTTGCTCAATGTGGGCGGGAAACACTTCGCTACCACAAGGTACGTTTCACCTTCATTATGGAGGGCATTTGATACGACATTAGCATGTGTCACGAGGGTCAAATTTTAGTGCAGTAGTGTGCCTGTTGAAGCAAAATTTTCACAGCTAAAACGGTAATTCTTCTTGAGAGCACGTTTCATAGAAAAGTCGCTTCATGACTATAGGGTATTCTCCTGCCAAATTCCATAGTGCCTTGTTTACGAATTAATTAGTGCCAGTCACGGCATATATTCGATGGCCTTGAAATAATAAAATGGTGTGCGACAGGGATCTTAAGTACATTCAGCTTGGCAGGAAAAGAGATGTGTCTAGCAAGCACAGCAAGTGTAAAGGAAAAATTTTTGTTCATACTTTTTGCTACGCACTGATCGTAAGGTGAAGGAGATTTAAACACATTATAGAGTATTTCCAGCTGGGCTAAAGCATCACTTGTGCAAGGCATCCACAGATGCTTAAATTAAATCTGGTTTTATTAAGGCAAAAAAAAAAACATCATTTTGTCAACCTTCTTTTCTTCTCTCTGACAGTGCTAACTGGAGGCTTGTGTGCTTGCATGCTATGCATATGTAATGACTTCAACATGAACAACTTTGAAGGATGTCGGTCTGGTTGGGTTCATAACAATGAGGAGACTGGTGTCTGGAGTTACACCTGAAGAAGGGACCGAGTTTGGCCTGAAATGTTGGGATTCCATTTCAGTCATTTTTTGGTGCCAGAGTCTCCTCTATATGAATAGGTAGCACAGTATAAACTGTACTGCTTCTAGCCATATTTTGTAGTGGTAACTATGTGGTTTGCATGCAATGAATGGATTGTTTGCAGTTGTGCTTAGTATAAAAAAAAAATTTCACCTATATCTCATTGGTACACTTATAGTCAAGCACAACTTGGCATGCTGTTTTAAAGCATAGCATGCTAAGTTATGGTGATATTCACTTGTTGTGAATGAAACAGTGTCAGTAATTCTGTATAGAATGGTACTGATAATAAAAGTGAGCAACTTTATTTCCCTTAGCGTATTGTGGTCCCATTAGAAAGTAGAATATGGCCTTTGTGGGAAGTTTGAATGAATCAGCCATTTGCTCGGAGAGAACGCCTTCTCAGAAATATTGCAGTAGTCATTCGATGTGTTGTGTCAATAGATCCACACATTGGCCTTTCTCTTTTTCCAGGAGCACGTTGGTTTCCAAGGAACCCCGTTCTATGCTTGGCCGTCTCTTCAGTGAAGGCTCAGATGGAGTAACGTGGCCAAGCGCTAGAGACAGCCGTGGCGCCTACTTGGTTGACCGGAGTCCGACGTACTTCGAGCCACTACTCAACTATCTTCGCCATGGGCAGCTGATTCTCGACCGAGGTGTTTCACCACGAGGTGGGCGGGGGGATGAGAGAATCGTGCTGTTTAAATAACATGCATAGTGAACAGATGAACTTATGGGGTTTTGCCTAAGGTTACTGCACAACTGTCTTCGCAAAGTTAAACTTTTATGTCATTGACAATGCACAGGATGTACCCTATTTGGCACCAGAGCAAAAGGGCACACAACAGGCTTTCATTACAGCAAATTTAGTGCGACGAGGAAAAAAAGTTACCATAAGCAGCTGTTTGCATTTTGTAAGACTATGCGAAAAGTATGGACTTCCATTTTAACCTGTACACCATAACTTCTGCATAGTATTCAGTTGTCCCCATAGCAGTATTGCAGTTCATGCTTGGTATGGGGACAGTCTTGGTGTGTACCTTAGCCTCAGGGCTTCTGGATATGCACTGTTTCAGTTAAGATCAACCAGATTAAAACTTCTTGCCTCAGTAACTAGCACAAGACATCAGGAGTTTTGGAATTCTTAGCAAATTTTTTTTAGCTGTGCAGCCACTTTTTTCTGTAGCACAGGAATTTCCAAATTGCACTATCTTCCAAGACGCTGTGGCTCAAAAAATGGCTGTTAGTTTCAAGGGTTGTCACTATGATGATTCACCATGGTAATTAATTTGCTTTCTTCTTGCATTTGTTTCTCCATATTGACATTAGAGCTGTACAGAGGTAGTAGTTAATGACTGCAGCATTAGCCTAGTGGTCTGAGCATCCGCTGAGCATTCAATCCCCAGTGCCTTTGGGTACCCGCTGGTGATACAGTGGGTACAAGCTTTCCCCTGGTCTGGTGCTCGGCTTCTTTAGGGTGAAATGCTTGGGAAATGGGTCTTTGACCGCACCTCGAGTAGAAGATACCTTGTGCCATGGCGTTCTTTGGCCACAGATGCCCTTGCGCCATAAAGATTCATCTTCATTGTCAGGTAGTAGTTAACAGCACCAATGGCAGTACGGGCAAGATGGAGGAGGTATTTTAGCGTGCATCAAAAGGGCCACAGAAATGTGTGAAGTCAAATGCACAGGAATTTCCTGTGAGTACTGGTTCACATATTTAGCAGTGAAGGTGGCATGTCAGATACAGCGAAAATTCTTCACGTTAGATTAACTGAGTAGGTGAATTGCATACCTACCCTCGAATATGCTGCAATCAATTGAAGCTCCAGTTTTTCTTACCTCATTTAACAGCAGGGTTGCAATCGCACTGTCCCCTTACCTTGCACCACCATAGACAAGCCATACAAGACACTGACAGCCTAACTTTCTTGACGCCCCGTTGCACACAGACTGGCACATTTTCTTATGTTCCTTGCTCTTTGTTGGACTGGAGCAATTTATTACCAATGTTGTACTTCACTCAAGCATTAATTTTCGCTTCTGTACTAACACACCTATAGACGCTTTACAGCGCCGTATCATGGGGGCTGCCATCTTTGGTCACGTGAGCACGCCGCCATTGCACGCCTCCTGACTGCTCCGAGCGCGCCTCGTCGCGACGGCTGCCGCGTCTGATGGTTCGGTTCCAACAGGCTGTGTTTCGGCTGATACGGTTGTAAAATAGTGGGAAGGAGACAGTATGGTTTGGCCAAAGATTCGAAGGACACGTGAGAACTCTAATTTGATCTCTTGTGGCCTTGAAAACGGTGTCCGGTTTCATAGCCAGCCAATGGATCGATTTCCTGATACTTGTCTTTGCGTCCGCAGAAGGCTTTGCTGAATGTTTTTTTATTGTTATTATCTTAAACGGCAAGGTTTAATGCTTCTGCGGCAGCGCAGGTCGTTGTAGTATTCTGTACATGCACGCAGACACCGCTCTAAAACGCTCGCATGCACATCGTACGCATTTGTTTGCAACCTGTTAACGGTGCTTAGGAAACCGAAAATATTTTATATTGGTTTGTTAAGCACACAAAGGTGACAAAAATAAATAGACACACAAATGTTAACTACCATGTATAGCAGTACCATTCATCAAGCAGCCTTCACAATCTGGCGCGCAATCGTTTCGAAGGATTCCGCGATATAATTGTTATAACGCGCACAGCAACGCATTCACACTACACGAAGTTCATAATTATGTCAGTCTCACATATGAAATTGCGGTACGCTCCACTCTCGATATGCGGACATGAAAATGCTCGAGGTCTCGTTGGTGGTAAGTAATCAGCTTCTCTCTGAGCGCTGGCCTGCGGGGTAACTTTTAGTGGCTGTCTCGCATGGACCGCGAGGAAGTGGCAATCATCCAGCCCAGCAGCCGTAACGCAAATGCTGTATTCCGAATCTGGTCCACGAATAGCGCTCTACTTGGAGCGAAGTTCAAGAGTAGCACCAAGACGGCATACAATACACGGACGGTAAGCGTTGTCCGTTCGTACGGCTGTGCAGCGCACGATCTACAGTAGCGGCATGTAGGAGCATAAGTCGTCCTTCTTTTCCGTACCTGATCTGGCCTCCGGCGCTGCTGTTACTACAATTGCCGAACACCTTAACTTACGAGCAATGCGGCCTCACTACACACGTAGGCGCAACTGCACAGCAACTGAAAGCACGAAGTGACGGTTTCGGTGGCGGAACATGAAGCAATGTTGCGCACTTACCCTCGCAGATTTTCCAAGATCGTAACCTTTCTTTCTATATTGGCCATCTAGCACTGGCGGACGTGTTTGTCGCGTTCGCCCGTTCGGAAATGATGCATGGCAAACGGGCGCGAACAGGGGCAGTACTTCCTTGTGCAGTTCGGTTCCGTGAGGCTCGCAAACGATCGCATCCTGCACCTTTAACTCTCTGTCGCAATTCTTGCAATCCACAATAAAGCACGTATTTCCTCTGCCTTTCCCCATCTTCGCAGAAAGAACACTTCGGCAGCCACCCGCGATATTTCCATTACTGCATCGAGGCGTACACTCCGGCGACTTACGAGGTCCGTAATGGCGCCGTGTTCCGAGCGCGTCTGTGGCGCCATCTGGTCTCAAACGGAAGAACTGCGCGCTGTAAACGGTCTATAGCTGCCGCGGTGGCTGAGTGGTTATGGCGCTCGGCTGGTGGCCCGAAAGACACGGGTTCGATCCCGGCCGCGGCGGTCGAATTTCGATGGAGGCGAAATTCTAGGGGTCCGTGTGCTGTATAATGTCAGTGCACGTTAAAGAACCCCAGGTGGTCGAAATTTCCGGAGCCCTTCACTACGCCGTCTCTCATAGCCTGAGTCGCTTTAGGACGTTAAACCCCCATAAACCCATAAACCATGAACCACTTAACACACCTATGCTTGGACCCATTATATATTAAATAAATAAATAAAATGTTTTGGTAATGAAACACAAACATGCCTTTGTGCTGTTTGGTGTCAGCGTACATTAAAAAACTCTAGATGGTCTAAATCTGGGATCCTCCACTACAGCATTCCTTGTAGCCCATGTGTAGGGGTTGGACTTCTCGTTTTTTATTTTTTTTTAATTCGACGGACTTTTTTAGGTTGTTTATTTCAGAATGAAAGTTTTGGTCTTTTTCGGCGATTATTATTTTCGTCGAATGAATTACTGCATTTTTTTAGGTGATTTAACGTGGCAATCCTGTGTGGTTGGAAGTTATTTTCAATCTGTATTACACGTTGTCATTGGGTTTTCGTGTTGGGTTTAGTGAGAGGGTGGAGCACCATGTGGCTGCGGGTTGATGACAGCGACGGAACTTCTGCTGCATTGTCACGGTAGCAAGAACATGATGCTTTTTTGTGACGCCTGTGCATGGTCTCATGTCACTGTCCTACATGCAATTGATAAACCTGCTTAACCAATTAGCTGCTCTAAGCATGTGATGATAGTGAACAAACAGTGCTTAGCTAGCAAGTGGCAAGGAAGTGGTGTTTCCTAGTCTGCAGATGCATGTAAGCTAGCAGAGGGATACCTCAAACCACACAGCTGCACTGCTTACCAAACAATATCACTGTTGAACCACGTCCCTGGTTTTGCCTACTTACCAAATTTTCAGCTTTGACAGAGTGTAACTCTCCTCTTACTCAGCAAACAGGTAGCTACGGCTTTTATGCCTAGAATACGGACCTTTTTCGGTTAAAACCGAATTTCGAAAACTGGATTCAGCATACTTTTATCAGCTTTTTTTCAGTTTAAAACTGAAAAGATCAGCCCCTACCCATCACAATTTACAATTTACTTTTTTTTTATTGTATGGTTTGAGATATGGTATGGGGGGCTTATCATCCCAAAGCTGCACAGAGTGTATGAGGGACACCGTAGTGTATGAGGGGGTAGGAGGGACAAATTTTGACCACCTGGGGTTCTTTAATGCGCACTTACATCGCACATTACATGGGTTCTTGGGTTTCACCTCCACTGAAATGTGGCCACCACACCCAGGATTGAACCCGTGTCCTCAATCGTGTCCTTGCGGACACGGGTCATCCAAAGGCCCTTGAGCCATCGCGGCGGGTTGGAAAAATAAAATGAATATTCAGTCACTGCTGCAAACTCCAACATGGTGGCTAAGTGACTCTCTACTGCATACTTTCGGCAGACTGGTTAGTTTCAGTATGCTATGTTATCAGGCCAGTTGATGCTACATGCTTAACTAGACTAGGTGCAACATAGACAATACATAATGTGAGACGTGATAATTGTCACACAACGTGTTGTTGTCTTGTTCTAATTAAGCAGGTTTGATGCGAAGGTTTTTCGTGTTTCTTGCTCTAAAACAGTACTTGGTGCACTGGGCGTCACTTCCAGGTGTCTTAGAAGAGGCAAGGTTTTATGGAATTGAGTCTGTCATTCCAGAGCTGGAGCGCATCAGTCAGGTAAAGTCCGCACTGTACTTGCAAATCACAGTTTGTTGTGCAGGGCAGCTACAGTGGGGCCGTTGTCAGTATCTCATTTATTGTCTTTAATACAGTTGAGTTGACAACATAATCGGCACTCGGCTAGAGAGTGCTGAAGTGGAGATCAGCCATATTGATACTCGTCCTGTGAAGTTTATGAAATATTATAATAAGGCAGGTGGGACTAGCTACAGGCAGGTGGGACTAGCTACATGCTAGCGCAAGGCTATGTTACAATGTGCGCACTGTTCAAGTGAAAAGAAAAAAAAGCAAAGAACAATGCAGAATTCTTTTAAAAGTAAGCAACATGTTCCCAGCAGCAAAGATATGTTAGTGTAATGTTCAGCACTCAACATTATGAGATATTGGGGTTGAGTTTCCCAAGCAGTTTATATGTAGCCACAGCGTTACCATTGAATGTAGTCATGAAACGAACGAAGTAGCAACACTTTTTTTTAGCTACTGGAGCATTAACTGCTGTTACAGATTCAAGGGAGGGAATGGGTCATATGCTGCTAATATATATATATATATATTTGCTGCTAGGATGTAAGTGGGATGTGCATGAAAGACCATGTTTAGAATGCGACCCTTATAATTTGTTTGTAAAATTGGGAACCTAGATTAAAGTTTTCAATTCATCGTCCATTAAACAACTAGTGTGTGGCCCCTTCAAATGCAATAAACCTTACTTAGCCTAACAGTGAAACTGCAAATGTTTCGAAGTGGCTGTGTTTGTACTAAGAGACCAGAATAAAGTTTCCTTTTTGATATTTTGTTCCCTATCATGCAAGATGGCTTTCCTCTGGGCCAGTTGGTATGAATCCGTCTTTGGGCCAGCATGATCCTGTCTACGCATCAACGTAGACAGACACACGGAACACACAGCTGTGTGTTCCGTGTGTCTCTCTACGTTGATGCGTCCCAAAGTTCATGCTGGCCCAAAGATGGTCCCTATCATGCAGGCGACAAAGTAAACTACTATCAGCGATCATATGTTACTTCTGTACTGACATGAATTACGCTTCCTTTAGTAACTAAACAAATGCTCAGTTCTGTTAACATCACTCGCTTTGGTTGTAACTTCAACTAGTTCATCCTTTAGTCAACTAAAGTTCAAATCAGTTATTTCCTCTCTCAATATTGCTGCCTTGGCAAAGCAGTCTTGTGAGTCAGATGACTTCCTTTGTCTGTTTGTCAGAGTTGCGATTAATATTAAAACTGTGATGTGTGACTGTGAACAGCTGTATTAGAGCCACAGAGAGATGTAGTATTGATTTTAATTTATCATGTCTTTAATTTCGAGAAAACAGCCACCATCTGTGTAGAGTGCCGCATGCATTCTTTAAGCTATTTTCATGGGTTGCTTACAGAAGTACTTGGCTACATATTTTTACAGGTGGCTCTCAGATGTTGCTGTTTGATTTGAAAGATTCTGTTACTGTGCCGATGACAAGGCTTGCCGCCCCTTGAAGTAAATTACTGCAGTGCCACTCTTGTTCTGCAAGAGCTGGATAGAGCAGTGTTTAATTAATTGACTTGACATGCCTCCGAGACCGATGAGGACTCATTGTAATGGGTAGAGATTACAATACACAAATTCATACATCAGCAGGAGTAACATTATGACCAACGTGTATGAAACGGTGGCATAGACACATGTACACATGCAGCTGGTGATGGTCAAAACAAAGGTTCAGTAGATCACTGCTCTCAGGGTGCTCTGTGACGTGCCTGTAACCACATGAAGCAACCTATTTCTAATTTAATTTGGCCGTCACGGCTGCCTGTTTGCACTCATGGTCATGTTTTTCCATCACTACCTACAGCAAGGCGAATCTGATCCTGGAGACTGCCTGCCATTAACTCGACAAGATGTGGTTCACATCCTCACAAGAACATCACACCTGTCGGAACTTCGATTTCAGGCAGGTATAACATACACCGTCTCGCTGCCACACACTTTGCTGCAGCTTTGCATTAGCCCTATTCACTGGTCTGCACTAACTGCTTTGTAATGCCATGAAACATTTATAGTAGAACCCCACTACAGTAAACTCTGGTGTACTAGAAACTCTGATATAGTAAAGTGAAACCATGGTCCCATTTTGCCTTCCATAGACGACTGCACATTTTTTTCGTTTTTAGTAAAGACATCTTTAATAAAGGAACAACCAGTTATAGTAGAGAGCGTCTGGCCTGATGACATACTTCCGCAGAATGGTGACATCGCGGCACACCTGCAGTCTAGGATTGCGAGGCCAATGTTCTGAGGCAAGTGGATACTGAAGACAATATAACGGCGCTTTTTATAGATGGCTTAGCCATCTATGACTGTGGCATATCTATGACTAGTGCTTAAAGTCAGGGAGGTCTGGGAGGGTCCTAGGCCGCTACCAATATTTAAAAAGGGATCTGAGATCACTTGTGCTAGATTGTAGAATGCATGAATCCGAAGGAAGCAACCATTTTCAGTGACGGTCAGAACATTTTTTCTCTATCGTTCTGAAAATTTCGCTGCAGTCTTTAGCAAGAATCATCACATTTTGTATGAAACCCAAGATTGAGAAAAATACAAAGTGGCAGCACGACACAAGGGAGGATGAAAAAGAGGAACCCGTGCCCTCGCACCATGGTCAGTTCAGAGCTGGCCGCTAAGCTCCAAGGCTACAAAACAATAATCAGCACATTCGTAGAGCAAGGGGACAGTTTGTTTCATGTCTCCGGCATAAACTGATCAAACAACAATCTTTAAAAATGATTTCTCATTTTTGCAAAAACCACGTGTAAAACAGGAATGCATGATGCTCTCTCTCTCTCTCTCTCTCTCTCCCTTTCCACCTGTGCTCAGATCACTCGAGACCCCTTCGATGCAGCCAGTTTTGAAGCATTACTTATGATGGAAGCAACTATTGGCCCTAGCTTCTGAACATGTTAATTACACAACGGTGCCGACGTGAAGGCTGCACATCTAAAAGCCACGTTTGGGGCTCGAAATACCAAATATTCCTCTGTCTGTCATCACAGAATGACTGCTTTTATCTGTTTTATAAGTCGTGAACTGCAGAATAATTTCCTGAAGCGTATATTCTCAGAGCCAAACATTTATTCATGTCTAACGATCAGTCAGCTAGAAAAGGCAAGCAAATGTAGCAGTGTTTATGTTCATGTGTCAGGTTTAAGGCGCTATGTCCACAAATGTGAACGCGAATAAAATATGCTTAAATATGAATATTTTTCCCTAATTTTTTGCACATCACTTCTACTTAGTCTGCTTATCATCATTTATTCAAAAGAAGATTTTCCTTTCAGCAGATTTAATTGGTGCCTGAAGGCGATATGGAACGAACTAGTTCTGACTTTGGATTTGACTCAAAACACCCAGGGTGTGGACCTCTCGGGCGCTGACTTGTCACGGCTGGACCTGCGGCACATCAACTTCAAGTGGGCCAACCTGCGCAAGTGCCGTCTCACGTGGGCCAACCTAAGCTACTGCTGCCTCGAGCGTGCTGACCTCACTCTCGCTAACCTCGAGGTGAGCCCGAGGTTCTTTCTTCGGAAAGAGTGAGCATAGTGATGTGGAAACCAAGATAAATTTGCTGCCAAAGATAATGTACATGAAAGCAATGATCTCTTTCCCCCATTTTTTTTTCTTTTTCTTGATTATATTCTCTTTTCTATATCAAGTTATAATTCTACATGTGCATGCCATGGGGTTGTTTTGCTTCTAATTAGCATTCTCAAATTGTAGTTTTTTCAATGCATAGTTTGTTCTTGATTGCATGTGTGCATGCCAGTTAACATCTCTAACTCGTGTACTTGCCTAGCATTATATATAGTGACCTCTGTACACATGTTGCAGGTCTCCCTTCTAACGTTGTGTCCCATCCTCACGAATTCTAAGGTTGATAAATACATGAGTGATTATGGCAATGACTGTGATGACCCAGTAACTTCACTCCTTCAAAGGCAGTACCGTACCTTTTGGAGGCATGCCTCACACTCTTAACATTGCATTGAGTGTGGTGATGGTAGTGGCTATCATTGCCAGATTATGTACATGCTCGCTGTTCACGGACACACAAAAAAAAGAAAAATGATGCCACACTGATAACTTTCTTGCAAACTCACAGAAATTTATTTCACATGTCTGCCGTGCAAATTAAAAATTTGTCTTGGAGAGACACCCTTGCTGCTGAATAAAGCCCACCTTCAATTGCCATTAAACCTCATGTCATGTCTGTGAGGCGCTGAAAACAGCTAGTTGTAAAACGCCACTTGAAAACCTGCGGCACACTCAGTGAGGAACAGCACATGTAGTGGTGCAATCAATGTGGTACTTTAGGCTCCATCTTATATGTTCTCTAAAGTGTTGAGGAAAATGTTGAACGCTAACATCACTTTCCACTAGAACGCATGCAGAGTCACAGGGCTGCTTGATTATTCTTGATTATTTAATCGTGGCTCTCCTATCATGCCAGCTGTTTGTCTACTCTCGGGGTGCTGGGGCAAATGTATGTGGATGTCAACTGTGCAGTCCTTGGTCTGTGCTCAGTGAATGTGAGCTGTGATTACCTTCGAAAAAATGGAATTTAAAAATAGGAGCATGGACTCTCCTGTTGCCCAACAGGGCGCACAGCTGGTCGGTGCCAAAATGATGCGTGCCAACATGGAAGCAGCCCACTTGCGTTCATGCAACATGGAAGACCCTGCCGGAAACAGTGCCAACCTTGAAGGTGACTGAACACATTGAACTGCTAGTCTCGTTTGTGCATCGTGAAGGATAGTGACAGGAATACAAGTTACCGTTTCTGTTTCAAGCCTCCAGTATATTATGTTTGCTTCTTTTGTTGTTTACGTTTTGTACATTCTATATTCTTTTTTCATGCACCGTACTTACTCACATGACCAACACTCTCTCACAAAAGAAATGCATCCTCGAAATTAGTATTTATATTTAGGAACCACAGTGTTAAACTTGCATCGCACAAGAAATGCATCTCCCGAATTAATGCCAATTTGCTTACAATGTAGGAGTGAAGGCATTCAGAATGGTGAGAAAGTGAAATTTTAAACAAGATCCTTCATAATGTAAACAAAGTAGTGATAGAGACAAAGCACAAGGGAGGAAACACGATTAACAAGCGCTCATATATGTCTCCTTCCTTGTCCATTGTCTCTATTTCGGCGCTAGTTTCTTTACATTATCCAACACCAACTATACTCAGTTTCAAACATAATGTGCAACGCTGCCAAAGCTAGCGCTCTTTTTTGCGCAACCTGCATCCGCGACACAAAATAGTGCGTTGCTTGTGGTGAGCGAAAAATAACAAATGCTTTGCCGGCAGGCTTCGTAGATAATACATTTGTCATCAGCGTGACAAAAAACGCTCTTATTGCGAGCGAATTGATCGAGATCTGTGATTTTGTATTTTGCATTTGTCGTCTTTTTCCATTTCACGTTTTTGCTCTCCCCGCAACCCTGGCCGCCGTGTTTACTTTTCCGGCTCCCTTTCACTTTTGAGAAAATGGCGTCCATCACAGCGGCCGCGGCCACTTCTCCTGTACGCATTTTCTCGAAGGTGCGTACATCCAAGCTGTTCGTATATCCAGGAGTGAACCTGAAGGATGCCGACCTTGATGGGAGCCAGATGGCCGGGGTAAACCTCAGAGTTGCGACCCTCAAGAACGCCAACCTGCAGAATTGTCACCTGCGCCAGGCCATTCTCGCTGGTGCAGATCTGGAAGTGCGTTCATTCATTTGTTTATTCACTCGTTTGTTTGTTCATTCAGACTGTCAGCCTTTTCAGGCTGTTGCAGGAGTGGGGTGCAAAACCTTGGAAAAACAAACATGCATCCATAAAAAATCTAACTTTCGTTCTGTTTTGCTATATGGATCTCCTTTGCATAACATTCTGTCCTCTAAGCTGCTTCTTGCATTTTAGCGCCGACTACTGGCTGATTGAGTGTGTGTTTAAACACCTATGCGTTCACTTTTGCAGAGTTGGAGCAACAAAGCTTGCCAAGTTATATGAATGATGTTGAGCAAGTGCACCACATTGACTTGTTAGTGGCCTGAATACTGAGCACGTATAATATAATTGTGAGGGTCAAAATTTTTGATGATCTCACACACTCAGATGAACAGCATAGAATTTGTGAACCGACTCTGCAAAATAGAAGCACTGACTGTGGCCCGAACAGGGTGCTCCTCACAAATATTTTGCTTTAGAGCACATATTTTCTGCTTTTCTAAGGGTAACGGAGTGGATTCCAAGAGAAGGCAAGCATAACAGGGGGTGCCAGAAAGTTATGTGGGCAGGTGAGACTAAGAAGTTTGCGGGGATGCGGTGGCCGCAGCTGGAAAAGGACAGCATTAATTTGAGAGATGGGGAGAGGCCTTTGCCCTGCAGTGGGTGTAGTCGGGCTGATGATGATGATGTCAAACATCTGCATGCTATCAAAGGGCCACAAAGCAGCCAATAAGAAGGAAAAACAGGGGAGTTGTGGGACCAGAATCAGCATTTATAACTCACTGTGGCGGTATTCGGTTTAACATCCTAAAGCAACACATGGGCTATGAGAGATGCCTCAGCGGAGGGCTTTGGTTTACTTTTCGACCACTTGGGGTTCTTCAACTTGCACTGACATCACACAGCACATGGGCATTTGTGCATCTCACCTTCATCGAAATGCAGCTGGCGCAGCTGGGATATATAGGATGTAACTTACCTTAGAAGTTAGGTCACTGTAGTCACAGCTGTTTTTAAACGTGATGTTTGTGGAGCGGAGTGTTTATTGGTTGTTGTGGAGTCATCTAGGAACCATGTTCCAAGTGGTAATGCTTGTCTCTATTTCCTACTACCTGACCCCCTGGAAGTATCACCCTTACCCTCTTGATGATGTATGCTGATTGAAGGCTAATTATTCACAGCATATTTATTTATTTTTTTAAATGTTTGGTCAAGTTTTCTTGCATATAGCATATGCCCTGATCCTGCATGCATGTGCGAGCTGATGTCTAACATTGAGCATTTTTCAGAACTGCAACTTGTCTGGGAGCGACCTGCACGAAGCAAACCTTCGTGGTGCCAACCTCAAGGATGCCGTCATGGAGCTCATGCTGACACCCTTGCACATGGCTCAGGCCATCTGATGACTGCTCTTAGTTAGTGTGCGTTTGTGAAGTGCTTTCCTGGAGCAGCGTGCTTTCCCGGAGCAGCGTGCATTCCCGGAGCAAGTGCTTTCCCGGTGAAATTTAATTCCTTGCTGCAATGAATCTAACATCAGGTGGCCTTTTGTGGCATAGTACCTGATCTGGCTCATACTACACAGTAGCTAGCTATATCTTTCTATGCATCCAAGAACTCGAATGGACTTTCTTTCGGCATCATCTGCTATGCTGAAGACAGGATGCAAGGGAGTTCCTGGTTGCTTTGTCTCCGGTTTCTACTTCCGTATTTTGAGCCTAACGGTGATAGCTGCAATAACTACATTTCGGAACAGAGTTCCAGATGTTAATTGACAGGGCGTGCCATGTACTAACGTGAAGCAATGATTTAAATAATCTAATACTTGCCACGAGTTTGAAACTGAAGCAGTACTGTTTATAGTTACACAGAACAAGCAGCAACATTTTTTTCAATCTAACACGATTCGTTGAAATTTTTAACCCAATTTTTCATCTTCTATGCCCAGGACCTCGCAGCACCCTGCTTCTGTGGAGGTTAATGTGCTTCCTACAAAGCATGAGACACTTGTGGAATTGGGCTGGGTTTTCAGAAGTGGTGCCATTAGTAGTTTTCAAGCCTTCCATAATGTTTTCAGTGTTGTTTGTCTATGTAATGTAGTGTTATTTGAACATTTCTGCTTGTCTCTACGTGTGGGAGGGCATATTGATTAACTAAATTAAATTAAGGTGTATAATGCAAAACGCACTCCCGTTAGCTCCATGTGACTGCTGAAAATAATGTAAGAGTTTCAACCTAGCAACATTAGCTTAGAGCTGTGGCTTAACCTATGTGGGGTGCCTGCTTTCTGGAGGCTGTCATTTTTGTCACGCTCGTAAGCTAGAGTGACAGATCTCCGACATTATTTCTGACCTACTTTTTCTGCTTGAGTACAAAGGGAAGATTTACGTAACCCTGTATGGTTGTAGTTTGGAATGCATTATTATTATTTTTAATGTAGATGTGTGCTTGCTAGTATAAATCTGTGTTACCTGCTTCTTTTTTTAGCTGTTCACCGGGATTAAACTAACATAGAGGTGGACGACATTTATAGTAGTACAGAGAAAAAAAAAATGGCACTGCTTTGTTCTTTGTGATGCAAGTAGGTAAAAGCTGCAGTGTCTCGTACTTCAGTGTCTCCCCCTTTTCATAGCAAAGCTCCAGCCATTTAGCAATATGGTAGTCTAGGCAACAATGTACCGTCATTTCCTGTGTTGCTGACAGCACAGATAGCATTTTGTTTCTCTTTATGCAAATGAATGTCAAATGTATAGTTTGGAGTAAGTGTTTGACAGAAAGATTATCCTATTTAACTTAGAATATTGCCACGTTACATATAGAGATGTTCAATATTGTTGTCGCAACCTTCCCCAATATTTATTCTGAGATATTCTTTGCCAGTGCAATGCAGTTTCACTTGAAACTGTTGGGTCAGTAACCTTCCTTCCTTTTTACTTTTATAGAATGTGATTAGACAACAGTTGATATTGCACTACATTCTGCTGACTTAACGTACTGATTTGCACTCATCCACCACTATACTGTACATCTGTCTAGCCTTGTCTCGACCATGTGTGTATACATGTTGGGATTTAGCCTGCACAATGTAGTACTGTACTTACCTAGTACAGACATGGTCTACTATACCCTTCCAACAAGAGAGTGCATCCAAGTAATGTTTTTTAGCAGGACATGTGATTTGTCTGTGTCGTACAGCGTGAACAGGAATGTAGAAGAAGATGTTATGCTTATGAGCTGTTTACTGGAGTCCTGTAGCTCAAACAAAATTCATGTTGTCAAAGTATCGTCATAAAAATGTGTTACATAAAAAAAATGTGTCTGTGGAGAGATTTACTGCACAGACCCCTTTACATAGGGCATGTAGGGCATAATTGCTAGTTAGTAGTAGATAACTCAGGCAAGATATGTTCATTCCGTATTTAGGACTAGCCAGTCTTGCATTCTTCAAACTCTTTTCCCTTACTGAGTTTTTGTGTTTAGTTTTTATGGCTTGTTGCTCAGTCACAAGCAACAGTGGCCTGTGTTCCCTCATCATGATAAACAAGATTAGCAGGATTCCCTCACACACCAGCGCTTGAGATTTCATCAAGGCATCGCAACATTGCCTTGGCACAAACCTGCTGCTTTCAAGATTCCTGTTGGCTTGCAACGTTGAATTAAGGTTCGCGAAACTTGAAATAATGAAAAAATAATTTTGCACACCGTAGCCAGTTCAAGCCACAGATTGCTCAGTGGTGGTGTGACGTGCCAGTGGTTGTTTCGCTCCTGGGTTTAAAGAAAGGGAAAACTTTGAGTTGAGCCACTTTTATGCACATCTGAGCTTCGCATTCGAAATGTTGGCTTCGCAACTCTGAGCCCCGTTATCTGCTGAAAGCAGTGACAGCTTACATCACCACAGATGCCTCAACACTGCTGATGTCAACGTTGCAACACCACGAACTGACGCGTGCCCCATTGCATGCCTGTTTCACGCTAATCTGTTTGCCTTGGACAGCTGGGTTTATGGGTGGGCCGTAAAGTGACGTGTCTGGTGATTATCATGCCAAGCGCAACCACTGCCTCTTTCCTGCCGGCGGATCTCAAAAGCTCGAAGTGGAGGCCCGTTTTTCCCAGACAACAGTGAGACAGAGGTGAGTACTACAGCTTCCTAGATTTGTCTCTTTACACATATACGAACGGGGCGACTTTTACAAGTAGCCAGAAATTGCTGCATGTGTTTCTAGTATGAAATACTCTACAAAGACCAGCACGAAGTGCACGTACTGACAGGAGACGAAGTATGCTTGCTTTAGTTTATTTCATTGCCGTTAAGCTTGAAGGGTCACCAAAATTACTTTCATAACCATGCATAGCTCGTGGCTTCGGATGTCATATTCCAGTGCAGCCGCTGTTGCTTTAGGTAAACGAAAGTCACCATCACTGGCTGTCAGCCAGTTTTGTTCCTTTTTGACGAAAGTGATTCTGTGCATCTTACTTGTATAAATTCTATTGGTTTTAATAAGGCACACCCTTTAAGAGGAAGAGTTTAATCCTTATTTAGTTGCGGAGTGCTTCACTACTCCGTGGTTTAACTGTACACAATTGCTGCTACCTTGTTCCTTAGATTCCACACACTTGGTCGTTAGTGCATTTATTCCGATGGTGCTGCATTCATAACATTCTGGTGATATACGTCCACATGGAACTTCTGGAAATAGTTCACGCATGGTTGTGCAACAAAACAGTAGTTTCAGATGGTGTATTGAAGGTAACAATCCATTAGCAAATGATCAATTGATAAGCTGCACAAAAGAGTCCAAATTGTACTCGTAAATTGTGCTGCCTAGCACATGAGTAATGCGGCACCTTGACATGAAAGTCTGCATCAGAGCAATGAGTTGTGAGCAGCCTTCCATTTTTGAGCCGAGTTTAAAAAAAAATTTTCAAAGATTGATGGGTTGTTACGAGATTCTCTCTTCATCTAAGCAAGTTAATGGATAACCACGTCAAGAATTATTTCGGGCTAGACTGTATCAACTAGGGTTAATGTGGCAATACTTGGAGCGTGTTCCCCCATAGATTGCTAGTTAAAATTATGTTGGGTAACCTTTCAGAATCGGTGCGCACCACCCAACGGAACCTTCCCTTGACAACTTGTTTTTTCTTTGTGCGCAGTCTTGATCTGTGCCAAGGTCAGCATCTTGTACTTCTGCTGCCTACCTCAAGTGTGAAGATGAGCTGGCGGCTGTCTTGTCTGATTCCATTGGTCTGCATGTTGATGATTGGTGAGAAGCAAGCATCTATCTGTATAGCCTTAAAGAAACCTGCTGCATTTTTTTTTTCCTTGTTCTGTGAAGGTCTGGATGGTCTCATTACTGTGTTTACAAATTAAGTGAATTAAAGGAATAAACTGCGCAAAGGGATTGAAGAAGAAAGAGACGTGGGGACAGGACAGAGCGCAAAATGAAGTGAAATTCTCTAACAGCAAACTGGAAACCTTATCATTCTGCTATTTTACGCTTGTAGCTGCAGTGTGTGTTGAAGTTCCCAGGCCACGGGGTCTGCTTTTCAACAGTATATTGCGACATTTAAGACATTTATGAAGTCCTCATGATTCTCAGAAGTGAACACAGTATTTCTCCTACCCCCTACAGAGATTTAGAGGTTTGGGACTGTCGTAAATTCCCCAGTACGCATCTAAAAGGTAGATCCTGTGGCCTGCAGACTTTTGATGCACCCTGCACATACATGACAGCCTTTATGTGCCATGTCTAGCTAGCCGATTATCCCTGTTGCAAAAGAAAAACGTGCGCAGGAAACAAAAAAGGTGCAGTCCCATCGACGGTCGTCATGTTTCGATAGAGGAAAAATACAAAAGGCACCCATGCGCTGTGCGATGTGGGCATACGATAAAGAACCCCCAGGTGGTCAAAATTAATCCAGAGCCCTCCACTAAGGTGCCCCTCATAGCCACTTTGGGACATTAAGCCCCACAATTTGCAATTGACTAATTGAGGACTAAACATTTACATAGCAGGACAGAAAAAAAAAACAACAGAGTTGATGCACAGTTCATGCGTCAAATGAACATCAGTGATCCGCTAATATTTCATTTTCATTTCATTTTATTACCTTAAAGGCCCCAAAAGAGGGGTGTTACATAAGGGATCAGCATAACCTGGAAATGTTTCGTCAATTGCCTGGAACTATAACTGTGCTCACTACTGCATATGCATTTCAGTTACATTGACCGACATTTCTTTCCCTCTGCAAAGTCTGTGGCTAGTATGTCTGCTTTTAAGACCTATCTGCCTTCACCTGTTGAAGAATGTGGTGATGTCGCTATATTTGAGTGCTCAGTAAAGATGCTCCTCTTGTAACCTCTCCTGCCTGCGCAGCAGTGCTGCGTGCAGTATTGTCAGTAAAGCTTTGTAGGGGGCTAGTTGGTCGTACATACTGAGACGGGAGCGCTACAATCAAGACAAGGAGACAACACCACACCACGAGACACGAGCACAAACTTTCAACTGAGTTTATGTTCGACATGGCGCATATTTATACGCATCTAATCATGGGACACACAAACATAAAAGCTTTAGAGCCAGCCAAGATAGTTGCAAGGATAGTTTATACCTCGCATGGTTTAGACAATTGCTTTGCTATCTTGGCTGGCTCTAATGCTTTCATGTTTGTGTGTCCCATGATTAGATGCGTATAAATATGCGCCATGTCGAACATAAACTCAGTTGAAAGTTTACGCTCGTGTCTCATGGTGTTCTTATGTGGCGTTGTCCCCTTGTTTTGTTTGTAGCGCTCCCCAATCTCAGTATGCAGTATTGTGAAATATAATAAAGATCCTGTCAGATGATTCTTTCTTTTTTTGCATATTTACTGCTTCCAATTGGCCATAGTGCTGCTGCTTGGTTCACTGCTGCTGATATAGTTCGCTGCTGCATAGGTCACGACCTCTTTTGTAGAATCTTTGTCTTTATAGGTCTGGTTTAATCCCAACTAACCAACCTGCCCCTATCTGTTAACGCTGCAGGATCACAGGCTGGAAGCCCGATTGATTCAAACTTGTATGCGGACGGTCTGTTCTCAACACTGGTGCCACTATATGCCCGCAGCCTGGGGCTGGAGAATGCCAGCGTGCCCAATTGTGCATTCAACGTGGCAAGCACGTCCGTCACAAACCGTGACGTCAACGTAGAGCTACACGGTGGCCGTTTGTTGGGGCTCGTCATTCCCGGTCTTGCTCGGAGGTAGGTCACTAAAAAATTCAACACAAGTGTGCAGCTTGAAGACAGGGTGAGCACGGATTAGCAGTTACTTATTAGCTTTGAGAAACTGTGCAGCAAATATAACAATAAATACAGGTTGCCGTTCACCTGCAATACCAGTCAGCTAAAACCAGCCATAACAAAAGCATCTGAGAAGCTTTATATTGCAATAAAGCCTCAATGATACGAATCTCATGGGGTCGCGAAATATGTATCATCCAAAACAATGTACTAAATACGTATCCAGAAACATGAAAAATGCATTCACATAGAACAGCTTATGGCTAATAGAACACCCGAGATTCTGCACATTGCACACAATGCACTCTGACCAGAGAATTTCACAAATTTGTATCAGCCGCGATCATAACATCGAGATTCTGCTGTACTGCAAATTGAATCTAAGAGTAGCATCTTAGTAGCCTTACGATAAATATGCACGTGCTTCTGAGGCATGACATAGTTTCAAGGCTCAATTGTACTGCAAGAATTTGTGACTGGCTCTAGGTCTGAAAACCCAGTATGACAACTGGTTTGAGGTAAGCTGCTCAAAAATAATCAAGGGTTTACAAGGAACAGCAAGGAATAAATTCTTATGTCTGCAAGTGGCATATTCATCTGCTAGTCTCAAAAGTGACCACACGAGGTGCTCAGATTTGTTGAAGACTGGAGCTTTGCAGCCCATGTCATCAAGTATGCACGTTATGGGCTGAGCCAACTGAACCAACAAAGTTTGGTAAAGTAATTAAAAAAATCTGGCTCTTTATAACCAAAATTATTTCACTTTTTCTGAAGCTTTGCACCCGTTTTTTCCTTAGTCACAGATGCTGCAAAAACCCCTTCGTTCTCTCACGACTGCTGTCTACGGGGCTGCTCCAGGAACACTGAACCTGGTGCAAAGACTGAATGTCTTCCGCCATTCATGTCCATAAAATTGGCGATTCCAACATGAACGTTCAGCGATTGTACATTCACACTATGGCATTCAGTGTCAAGAGCAAAATTCATCACCCTGTTTATATTCTGGCGGATAAACCAGCGAAAGGCATGATCGGTGCAAACCCAGTTTTTGCTGGTAGAGAAACCGCTTGCTCGCCACTACCCAATATGAATGCAAGGACGTGGTAGCACTCTTAACCTCGTTCTTCTTGCGCCAACGGAGCAAGCACATCGAGTGCGACAGATGCTGCGCTTTGGCGATGGTGACTGGTGTTGTCAGTTGGATTGGATTCGGCGGTGACAGTTGTTCAGAGTGCACCTTCAGGCCTTTCAGGATTATATTCAGCGGCTGTCAGAGTTTCAGAATCACATGGTTTCTCTCCCAGGGGTCAGTGTTCGGCTCCTGGCTGGTTGGGCCTGAACGTGACACTCGGCTGCTACGTGTCGCTGGACAATGCCCACCTCTCGTATGCTGGTTCGGCCAAGGGTGACAGCCTGCTCAACACCAACCGGAGCATCGTGCTCCAAGCCATGCCTGTTAATGCCAGTGCACTCCTCGAGGTCACCTCGACGCCAGGTACTACAAAAGTTTGTCTGAATAATTGTGCGGCATAACACACACTCCCAAAGCAGGCAGGACCTCAGCGTTGAAGTTCATCTTCAAAAGCACTTGCAGCCAGAGGTTGCAGTTATCCCAAGTTGAAAAAAAACTTCCAGCACAAGCTTTGCCCTGTGCATTCTCAGCGTAGCGACACATTGACCTAGTGTGCAATTCCCTTGGTGTCAAAATGTGTCAACGCTACAAGTTCTGCTATAATCGTCAGCCTTCAGCTTACTGCAGGGCAAAGGTTTTTCCAAATGATATCAGTTGGTCTTGTATTCATCTACCTGTGGCCACCATCTTCCAGCAAATTCCCATCTCATCCCTTCATGCAACTCTTTGCTTCCATCAGTGTTTCCCCTCAATCGGTGTTAACTCTGTTACTCGAGCAGACCATTTCTGCATGTGTAACGCTCAAGCCCGTTTGCTTTCCCTAATGCAAGCTGTGGTTAACCCAGATTTGTTTTCTTATCTACATTGCTCTCTTTCAAAGCTACTCTTCTTAAAAGCTGCAGTGCATCAAGAATAAGTTGAGCCCTTCCTGCATTCCATCATGACAAGCAAGGATATACATCCATCCTTAGATGGCACTGAGGGCAACTCAATCAGTTATGTTCAGTTATGTTCCATGCCGTTACCTAAATTTCTCTTAAATTGAAAACTCTCTTATTTAGAAGATTTTCCCCGTGGCAGTTTGGAAAATCAGCGTCTTTGTCAGTGTTATTTTGCAGTGTTCTTTCAATTAACTTCTGCTGTTCTTTGGGATGAAATAAGACTGCAGCACAGGAATTTATCGAGAGATTTTGTAACATGTTCAGTCAAAAAAAAAAAATTTTCCCTTGTGATAAAATTCTCCGACACCCCCCCAGAAATTCTCTTTAGCCCCAGTTTAAGACTGAAAATTCCCTGAAAGATGGAAAGTTCCCCATTTGGAACACCACTTAACTCCATCCAGTTTTTTATTCTTAGCGAAATTTGATTCTGTGGATCTTTCTGGCTGCGCTGGTGTGCGACTCGTGCCAAAAACCGTTGCATTCATTGGTGAGAAAATTGTATTTAAAAATCTTCCCACCACCCAATTCAAACTCATTGCATCAACACTGAAAATGAGACTGTGATCACTGTTGGGAACTGAACGGTGGGGTAGCCGAGACTAGCGTAGTCTCGTAGATATGCATGCAAGAAACAGTCCTTACATCTCATCACAGTTTGCTTGCAAGAACAGCCAGTGATGCCAACTTCTGCATTTCCTTTTTTTTTAACCTTTTCTAGATCATAAAAGCTACGTTATCAGTGAGAGTGGCCTCTTTGTCATTACAGCGCAGTACATCTGTCGACACTAGCTGGCTTTGAATTGTTGTCTTCAGTGTTGCCGATGCCTCATGAGTGAGCATGCTGTGCATTTCTGCCATTGCAGGTGGTGTACCCAGGGTGCGCACCTGGGCCCTGCAGCCCTTCACCCTTGCTGTGGGCACCTCACCCAAGCTCAGCCTCAATGCTGCACGCCAGGCCACCTTCGACAAGGAGGCCAGCAAGTGTGTCGTGTCTGCCCTGTCCAACATACTCCTGGTGGCATACAGGGAAGCCCTTGAAAGGTCTGTCAGCGGCACGAAACTCCCTCTGCCGTGAACCAAGGCGCGACTCAAGAGCGCGTTCACAAGCGGGACCATAGTTTCATTCCGGTAAATGCACGAGCGTGGCAGTTTCTTTAAAATCTACAGAATAAAAAAATTGCTCCAATTTCCACTGCTTAGATTGGCGATGCTGTGCACATATGCTGCCACACTCGGTGAGCCTTGTTATCATTTTTTGGAGGATGGGGCGGGGGGGATCTTGCACATTGTCACCTAATTTTCGCCTGATGGAGACAAGTAGTACAACAGTAATATGTCGGTAATGCAGAGACAAGCTGAGGAAGGTATTGGTTTTTGTTGATTCATTACAGCTACTTGCTATCCGCTTAAGGCTTTGGGACCCAACAAACGGACCGAAGTTGGTTGCATGACGTCCACAACTCGCCACTGTGAATGTGCACTTAGTTCTACAGAGTAACACTAGAGCCTAGATGAAAACCACGCGCGTGTGCATGTTATATCATTAAATGTCTGCTTGACTCCCCTCTACTTATAGGTTAGAAAAGCTGCTTACTGTAATGCCTGGACGGAGGAAACAATTTAGGAAAAGTCCGTCGACACCATCATCTCCAAGAGGTGGTGCTTGCTGTAGGTGTTGTTTTTATCAGTTTGTTGTGCCAAAGCATTCTACTGCTGCTCTGCAAAAGACTTCCGGCATGCTTTCTACACCACTGCTCGGATAGCTGAAGCCTCTCCTATGTTTTCGTTCCTCCGTGCTGTCGCGTCTTGATCACGATGAGATCCACGCGACATTCCAAGGAATGTGCTCTCCCTTAAAGCTGTTAAGCGGGCAATCATAATCAATATCAACATAATTGTTACTCATATTTGCAAAATATTAGTGTCGGGCTTTGCTGACAAGAAAAGCAGCATTTCTGCAGTGTTTCACTACCATCAGAAATGAAAGAAAAGCACCACCTAGGTATTTTCCTAGGAAATGTGTTGTGGATGTCGGTAGCACGAAGAAAGCAATTATTTTATCACTTTGCTTAAAATATGAGTGCACTAGCACCCCCCTTCCCCCCCCCCCCCCCCCCCTTTCCCAGGCTAACCAAATCATAATGTTACTGAAAACTGCGTCATCAGGCATGGGACAAACATAATAGGTAGTAAGCATTCACTTCCTTGAGTGTGAAAACTTCCTTCCTTTCTTGAATCTTCCTTGATAGCTTCACTACCCAATACTTTGGAACTCTGTTGCCAATAGGTCACAACTCTAATGCTGTTTAACTCAATTTATGATTGCTACTAACACATCATGCTTTGCGATATTTGTCCTTATAATACAAAACCCATATAAGACATACTGTTGTACAGGACGCACTACCAAAATTTTTGAAAAAAAAGCTGCGTCTTATACACCGGGAAATATGGTAGGCATTTAAGCTATTGAGATTTTTTTGTCCTTTCAAGGCACACAGCACAAGATCAAGGTAAAAACATTTATTTTCAAAAACTTGTACAAAAAAGGAAGTAAAAAATATTTTACCTTGTTTCACACAATACTGAGTAGGAATTTGCACATGGAACCTGCGCACTTTAAGTAATAAAAAGTTGTGGATGACTTCGCCAGAAACCATTTTATAAATGGCTCACTGACTACCAACTACTAAGAAACAAAGGCTAAATATAATGCCATTAAGCAACACTGGATGCCATGCTTGCATGAACTGGACACCATGGAATTAGTACCATCTGCTTATATCGGCAAACATGACTTTATGAATATTGCACAGTATATTCTTGGCAAGCACACACAGAATTAAAAAAAAAATTAAAGTACAGGAATTTATTAGTCTCCCTGATTATTGGAAAAGCACGGAGTATAGCTGTTATATTACTGTTGGCAACACACCAAGTGGCCAATTAAATCTGGCTTAGATTTTAGAATGTGACCTCAAGCTCTGTAAAAAAACAAATCACCACTCTTCTCAAGGAGCAAGGTGAACCAAGCATGCATCTTAAGTTGCATAAGTAATGTGAGACTCTATTATGCTTGCACTGCGATATGAGTTTTGGGTGCAGTGTTGCTGAGAGAGATGAGCACACAATATGACATGTCTCAAAGGAACATTGTACAAGGCACCTAATATGTGGTGCCAGGTACATGAATGTCAAACTCAGTCACGGCATTGAAGTCGGCTTACTTGCCTTTGGTCATACACTGACAAAGGAATGACAGGAAGTGGAACAAACGAGTGGACGAATTTTGAACACAGGATTCAACTGAAAACACTGCGGTCAGTCTTTTTTTTTTTTTGACGTGTTGCTAATGTTGGTTCTTGTGTCTGTCCGAGAGAACAGCCGAGTTGAGAGCTCCTAAGCCAGCCTCCTGTTGACAATGGCATTCTGGAGCCAGGGCTGAAGCATCAGTTCGTCAAAGCAACACAGCTGCCACTGACGCCCAATTGCTGAGACCACGAGGTAGTGGTGCCTCTTTGAGCGGTAGCTGTGCCAGCGGATGTTGACCTCTTCAACCCCCGACCAGCGGCAGAGCAGCTCCTTTACTGTGTCCGTCTGTTGCCGCACCATGTCCCAGAAGGGGGAGTTTTGAACCTGGTCACCAAACCAAGACCAAGAGTTGTTGCTGGACATTTGCTTGGCAATGTGACGAAGCAAAGCAACCACTAAGGCTGTTTGTTCTCGACCTTCTTAGCCATGGGGGACCTCGGCGAAAGGTGCTAAGGAACGCCACGTTTTCTAGCTTTCGTTCCTTCTTTACCATGCAGGGGCCGACACCTCAAAAATGCCAAATTTAATTTAATAACTGCTCTATACTGAAAATGTCTGTTATAAGCAATCACAGAATGCAGCCAAATATTTGAAAGTGCAAAAACAAACGGCTGAAGGATGACGATCACGACTGTCTGTACCCTTTCGCTTTGCGTCAAAATGGTGGGCTGCAACATCGCCTGTGCTTTCAAGGAGCAACTAGCAACACACTAAAAGTGGCGCCACGTGTGTTGCACACTCGCCAACTTAGTCACTAGCAAAAAATGATGCTGTCTGGCTACATACGAACTGCAATGCACAGTGCAAGTGGTCGCAGCAATGGCCGAGTGGTCTCAAGCAGTGGATACGAAGCTGTTTGATTTGCACGCTTGGATCTTGCTTGCAGTGCAGGGGAAATTTTTCTGCTGGGTGCCATCAGGACGGAAAATTCGGCTTCGGTGGCCGTCAGTTTCGGCACCAGTTCCAAAGTAAACATGGCTATGATTTTGGGAGAATGTATGAGTGAGTGTGCTGGTAATGGGAGTGAAAGGCATTTCATGGTTAAAATGCACGTATATTTTCATGAGAAAGTTGATTCTTTTCCATTTTTTTTTCTTTTTACACATTTACATTAATATGCACCAGTTGCAATGGCTTAATGACTACGAGGCTTTGCATTTTGAGGTCATTTCGACGATAATAAAGAACAAAAATGTGCATGGACCAAGATTTTGGTGCATAGTGAGGAACTTTGTGAGGTCAAAGTTAATTTTATGCTTTTAATTAAAGCCTGCCTTGGTATACTGCTTTGGCACATGAAAGCATATTAGCAGATTCAGTAGAATGCAATTCAGGTGCAGGAGATATCACGCAAGCTATTTGATGCCAGACAAGCACATAAAGACAAGGGCACCCTTCTGTGCAAAAAAAAAAAAAAAAGTGGCATGCCACTCACGTTTATGCGGATGGGGTCAGATTCCTGCACCTCCTGCATGCTGTCATGGAGATCAGGGTCACAGGGAAGGTCGAAACAGCAGACGTCCCTCGTGATGACCAGCCTGGAGTAGCAATGCAAAGCAGCCAGCGTCAGCTTGTGCAGTTGCGTGACGCTGCATTCTGCACAGAGCGGTAGCCCCGTCGGTGCAGAGCAGACATAGCGGAGGAACCCGCAGACAAGGTCACCGGCCGTTGGTGCACACGAGTCGCCTCCGCAATATGGGCTGGCGTTCTGCGCAGCGGACAGCACTGGTTCAGACTGCCTGCTCGATAGAAACTGCTGGAATGTCCTTGAGAAGCATGCCGAGCAAATCTGGCGGACCTGCCCACCAGCGTCCTGCAGCAGGTTTTCCTTCCGTGCCCATGCACGCAGCATGTCTAGTGCAGCGTCACTCGCCGAGTTACTCGAATGAGCAAAGTTGTTTATTTTCGCGACCAACAAGTTTCGCGACGACAGCGTCGGTGTAGATGCTGCATTGCTTCGCTCCCTCAAAAGCAGCAGCAAGGCATCGGTTATGCACCATGGCAGCCCTAAGTGATGCTCCTCCAAATATGGAATCGTGCAAGTCACCATGTACCAGGCCGATGCCATCTCGAGCTGCGTTTTTTCCGTTTGCTGGCTCGGATCTCGCAAACAAGCCGCCTCGACGTCTTTGTGGAACTGCTTTTGCATCACATCAACAAGCTCCCTATACTGCTTCGCAACTAGGGTCTCCACACTGGTCTTATCCTGCTTGCTCTTGTTGTAACGCGACACACTGCTGATGACGCCGGTCACCACCTCAGCCTCACTCTCGATGCCGTGCTGATCCAAGATCTTCTGCATCATCCACTCGTAATTGAACATGGCATCCTTTGCAGCACTTCGATGCTTCTGCCATCCAGGGTACTCAAACAACACAGTGTGGAAATCGGCTGAGGTGAATGCCAAAGAGCAGCTGCCAATGAGCGCCTCGTTCAGGCGGAAAAGCTCTCCAAGCACTCTGACAGACCTGTAAGTTGATTTGGTTCCCCGCTTGCGCATGAAGTCGGGATACTTCTGAGGCCTTTCAGCCATTGTGAGTGCTGCAGAAATGCCAGTCTTTGCAAAGTCGAGGCAGACTGAGATCTTTTCGGCAAGTCGCATGCAAGTTTCGGAGAAGATCCCGTCCAGGAGCTGATCTGCCCAGGCTAAGTGAGCGTTCGACATAATGCCAACACTGTCGTTGAGGATGTACTCACACAGGAACCGAATGATGTCATCATCCTGCAAAACGCCAAGGCAAAAACACGGTGCATTAAAATAGACAGGACGCAACTACTGGATGCACTCATACAATGAATGCACCTCCTTTCATTTTGGAAACACATCTCCCAATTTTTTGTAAAATTTTTGAAAACAAAGGTGTGTTCATTTGCATGCAAATGAAATCCAAGCACAGCAGTGCAAATGCAGATGTGTGTGCATATGCGCGTGAACTTGCAAGCATTTTCAAAGCTGCATAGTAATCTCACATATCTGATAACTCAACAAAGCATGCGTGCAGAAACCAATGGTTGGATATAAATCGAGAACAAAGCAGAAAATTACCCTCAAAGAAGTCCCATCAATGAACCAGCACTCGTCAGATCTGTAGTCACAACATCATGATTAACTACACTGCACCTGCTGGTATGGCATCACAAGTGACTAGCAGGTGGTAAGCAATTAACTGCGAAGTCATGACAATTGGTCAGGGCCATTGGTCGCGCATCTCTTCAATGGGCAACAACCATGGGGGTGAATGAAAGTAGGCTACAAAAATAGGAAAATGGCAACTGCATTAAATTTCTGTTTGTAGTAAAATTCCACTGTTTAGCTTTTTGTGGCTTTGAAGATGTTTGTTTGGCCAGAGAAGACACACGTTACTGCTGGAGAAATTGGGCTTGAAATATTTTTTCTTGCCACTCGATTAAAACACGATTAAAATGGCCTGCTATGGTGATGCCAGCGTCTCATTTTCTGGCCCTTTATAAATTATAAAAGCTCAGTTTACCAAAAAAGTATAGACCCTCTGTCATTAGAATGCGATGATAATCGATATAGGCCAACTCCAATTAGTGCTTGCTCTCTGACACTTCGACCTACCTGAGAGATGAGTTAAATAACCATGCTTTGTTCTTCAAAAATCACAATTTTTGCACAACTCCCGTAATGGTGAATATTCCTGGGACTTGATGAATGCTTCAGATTAGTTTTTGTATCTCCAGATTAAGTGAGATGACTCTGTGTGTGAGGATGCTTTGAACTGAACAAGATGTCCAACGAGCGCAAAAAATATGAACAAAGAATAATACTTAAACAGCAGTTACAATGAAAATTATTCTTGAAAACTGTGAGCTGGTTCTAAAACCGAACCAAATACTGTTTTAATGCGCTAAGTTCTTTGCAAAAAGACGCGACACAAGCACTAGGAACGTCACCTTTACAGGACAGAGAGCTCCGTCCTGTGCAGCTCATGTTTCCTAGTGCTTGTGTCGTGTCTTCGTGATGACCAATTTCTTTTATTGTTGTTTAACTAAAGTGCAATTTTTATGCAACGGTAAACCGTGCTCTCAGTGTGGCACAGGTGAACAAAGCCAAGAAAATCCTGTAGAGGTATGCTTGCTTCAATGCTTAGTCGGAGCTCTCCCGATGCTGTAGGATGGATGGATGGATAAGGCTGAACCCTTTAAATCGGGCAGTGGTTCAAGCCACCTAGCCATGACTTGTGAAATTTTACTTTTGTCTTGATTTTAGCCACCAATCAGATAAGCTTCGCTTGGTTACTTCTACCCGCTTAAAATCTGATTTTGTATTGTGCATTTATATTGCCACCTGGTGTCCCCAAGTGGCACTTAAAGACAAGGAAGTTGACGATTCACATGCTCTAGGAGCTAGAATGCTACTCGTGAATAGTGCTTTGTCCCTTTGTTCCATGACATATTGAGGTGCTAGGCTACAATATGGCATTCACTAAGTGAATGCTGTACGATAGGGTCTATACTGGCCAAGGCAGCAATCTTTCACGTGGCATGAGAATACATATCAGCCGGAAGTATATCCACTCTGGCCTATACGGCAGT
Source organism: Amblyomma americanum (assembly GCA_030143305.2). Lineage (NCBI taxonomy): Eukaryota > Metazoa > Arthropoda > Arachnida > Ixodida > Ixodidae > Amblyomma > Amblyomma americanum. The sequence continues at coordinate 363,412 of JARKHS020034225.1, read as the reverse complement.
TTCCTCAACCACCACTGTGTCAGTCAAACAGTAAAACTTGCCGGAAGTACTGGCTTCAGTTGATATGAAGTGCTGTTGAGAGCTCAAAAGGCAGCTGGCATTGCCATGTAACACCACTCAACTGGCGTCGAGGTCAGCTGTTACTCAGCTGAACTGCTGTTGAAAGTGTCTGTCTAGAAAGGTAGTATTAGTTGAAAAAAATTTTTAAAAATAAGCTCGGTCTGCACTGACCAGATTTCCAGTAGAAAGTGCTCCGACTGATGTGTCACTGAAAACCATTGGATCCCTGTTTGATCCAGGGAAGTAGAGCTCCTTCTGCCAAATCACGATGTATTCGTCTCCATCAAGGTCTGAGCCTGCATGCGATTACAGTGAGATAAAGGTCACCACAAAGTTCCATTTATCAACCGCAAGGTACTGACAAGACAACTTCACACACAGAAACAAACAAAAGATAACAGTCTTGGAAACTTAGGAGAGAGAGGACAGGGAAACAGCAAAATAATAATTTTGTGTATCTTATACTGTTGTTGTTGGTGGTGAGAAAAAGTAATCGAGTAACCAGTTCAGATGAATAATTTTACAAACCAGAAGACAGCATACACCGGTGGGATCTGATCCCATGAGCTCCACATGTCACGTGAAGTTATCGACGAGCTGAGCAATGTCGACAGTTGTTTCCTGGCCTACCTGAAACTTGCAGCATCACTGTAGTCACTGTTCAGCTGTGAAAACCAAAACCGAAACTATATGTGTGAAGGAATTCTAAATTCCTTCCTCGATGCAGGTGAATTCCACATGGTGGTCCATGTTTACTAATGTCTTGCGCATCATTGCAATGAACCCACAAAAAATATTTGCTGTTGCCACCTTTTAACAAGTAATAACACATCCCAATCATCCATGGACATCCATCAAGTGTCCGAACTAGATCGTAATATCTAGCACTGGGTGAGAAAGTCTGCTGGACGCACAAATGCGATCTGGATTCAGACATCCAGATTGCAAATGAGGCGCAGTCTCCAGATGCATGGTTTTTTATGCTGCCAAGATGAGCATCCCTCCGAGGCACTTGCTGTTAGGCCCGCCATGCTCCTTTCGAACATACCTGCCATCTCGTTGGGGTGTGGCCGGGGTCCCTTGGCCGGGAACACAATGCAGTCCCTGATGTGGCGCAGGGCAGGTACATCCACAGCTTCAAACTTGCGCACATCTCCGGGATGAAGACAGGGGCACTTGGTCACCAACACGGTGCCTGCAGGGAGCAGCATCAAGATGTCAAACTTGGTGCGTGGTGTCCTAGAGAGTGCCACACGTAATATAACAAAGGGTGGCACACATGACATGATTTAATCTCTGGCGGCTGCATGAAGCAGGAGTGCTACGAGGGTGGAAGGCAGCTTTGTGAGCCGCCTCTGTCGCCACTACTTCTGTCAAGGTGCAGTTTTTTCACTATTAACAGTATTAATGCGTACAGTTCAACTTCTTTATCTATTGCAAGCTTCACTCAATGCACAGGATTGTGCTTCTTCACGCCTAATACGCCAAGCTCGTGATAGTGGCTGCGGTCAAAGCAGGCTGCTCCAGCCAGAGCCGTCACGATATTGAATGCAAGTAAGCTGGCGCTTAATATGAAATATTATTCAGAACGCATTGTGGGTGCTGCATTTGATGAATGTTAGCAAGCAGCTAACAAGGAATGTTAACGTAATTCCTGCCATCACCTCAATTTAGCTTACTGCTCATGCGAACTTTCATGTAGAATACTCTGCGCATTCAGACTGCTTTTTAAGCTTGCAAAGCATTGCATACATTACAATAATTAGGGGATTTACGTAAAAATGAAGTGAACATGTGCATAAATTAGAATGAAGTATAAAAACAAACATTTGACTAAACAAATAATAGCATGTGCAAATTGAACACGAAAGCAAATACACAACTTTATGCAGCCACAGAAATTACTTACATCTCCTTATCTTGAGGTTACTGATCTGCTTAGAGCTGTCTTAGTGCCCTGATGTAGCTTGATTCAAAGATACGAAATTAAACGCAAGCGAGATAGCATGAAACTGCAATTTCGAGGTCCCTGTCATAAGCATAGCACTAAAGCCTGGGAACAACACTTTGCACCACCAAGTTGTGTATCATAATATTCTATTTCTATTTTGTGTATCATAATATTCTATTCTGATTTCTGATAGGTAAGAATTGCTACAGGAAATATATCAACACTTCCAGAGTAGAGAGAATGGTTTTCGTAATTTGAATAACCAGCAGTGAGGTAGCAGCATAACTTAACTAGCCATTCAAAAGGCATTTCCTACCGAGGTAACCAAAGCCTTAATGCAACAGATATTGTTAGCAAGATTGCGCGTGGACATACCTGTGAGCACCTGGGTTTTAGGCATGCTGCTGTCGCCACCACTCGAAGCACTACAGTTGAGGTCAACGCCCAGGTGTGTGAACTGAACAAACACTTGACCGTACTCAAGGGTGCCGGTCTCATCGAGGACACCGAGCATGTTACGGCCTTTGTCTGGAGATATAGCTATTCGGCTTTTCTCCTTGAGCCCATCTGCAAAAACAAAAAATAACAAGTCGTGATTTTTTTCCCTCTCTCATCGATGTTGTTAGATCCTGATGTTGACATGAAGTGATAGTGGGCGGGTCTCGTGAGGGACCCTGATGTGTGTACTTCGAGACTGGTGACTTCGGACAGGTGTGCAGGTCTTCTGACAGTGAGACACTTGAAAGACTTTCCTCAAGAAGTTATTTATTAGAATATGTAAAAAAACTGTTTTACATCAGCCAAAACATCTCTGACCTTCTCCTTTAACTCAAAAGACCTCAAACTTCCACGACTCTAGACCATCGCCGGCCACCGCATGGCCGATCTGTCCGGCCGCCGCTCGAGGAGCTCCCTCCATTCCCTTCAAAACCCCATTCTCAGCAGATAGACAATTCTACCTCCAAGACTTACAAGCTTAGCCAATAGATGATTCTCCCGCCATCTTTCAGACTTGAGGTATGACAACTGAACAGAAAAGTACACAATATCAAACACACGCCTCAGTGTAAGCCACCATGGCTAATTAGACGACACTACGATGAAAAGAAACAAACGCAAGTTCAAACACGCTTCACTGTTAGCCGGTCTGGCTAGCTAGCCAGGAAGAATAAAAAAAAAACGCACAGCACCACTCTACCCAGCTCATCCTGTTGTCGTCTCGTTTTTGAGACCGACTTCGAAAAACAAACGGTCGCTCACTTCGGCCGAGGAACACGAAACTTGTGTGTCGTGCTGTTTTGAGAGTCTTCCACCCCCCCACCCCCCCTTGTCGGCGCTTTCCATTGCTCTCCGTTAGCGGCACTCCTCATGGCTTCCCACAGTGTACCCTAGCTGCATCGTGACAGAACACAAGCCCAATTATGCCTGCTGGAGTAACTGATTGAATGAAGAGAAGCAGCAAACCTTTTAGCTACAAGTTAAAAGCTGTCACAGGATGACAGAAAAAAAAAAAAAAGAGCATACCGTACTTATTCGAACCTAGGCGGCCTCGCTTCTAAGCCGACGCCTCAAAGTTGAAGACCAAATAAAAAAACGTTCCTCGAATGTAAGCTGGCCGACAAAAAAGTTGCAAACGACAGCTGCGGCAGCAAGCAAACGGCATTTATCTCCATGAACTGGTTCCCGCTCACTCGTCCTCGTCATCGCTGACCTCCTTATCCTTGTCCTTTTCATACAGTGCAGAATCTTTTATGCCGTCAAGTGCATCGGAAACGCTGCAGTTTCGGAACGACCACGCTACCAAGCTTTCCGGGATGTGATCGCAGGCTGCAGTGATCCAGCTAGCTACAACTCCTAGCAACGCGCACTTGATATAGCCTGTTGGAGTTAGCTCACGCATTTCACTGGTCCCGTGGAGTGCTTCATTCGCTTGCCAGCTGTCTCACTTTGGTCTGTAGCACTTCTGTGGCTACTGGAAGTGCTGCTCACCTCTGTGATTTGATGAAATCTGCCAGTGCTGATTCCACCTCGAGATGGCAGCCTTTCTTCACAGCTTTTAAGGCCCTCCTCGTTGCGACGCGAGCAAAGAGTTCCATCAAAATACAACAACAAAAATCCTCGAATCTAAGCTGACCTAAGAGTTTCATATCTCGTGTTTTTAAAAAAATCATCGGCCTAGATTCGAACAAATACGGTATACCCTATCTGCCACTGTACTCGCAACTATGGATGCAATCTGCTTTTGTATAAGAAAAAGCTTCAAGTCCAATGAATCACACTTAAAGACCAGTCACAAGTCTACCAGTTACTTCAGTGTTGGCAGTATGGGGCTAAAGGAATAACTTCAAGGAACCAAGCGACTCGGAGTGATTACAGAAAAAATATGGACACAAACTAACTCGTGCACGTGGTACACGAAAAGTGGTCAATAAACTTTGCCCACTGGCTTATGGACAAACTTTTTTAAATCAAAAGGCAGAACTGAAAAAATGTTACACACAAATGAATGTACAGAATGCCCTCTTTCTCCAAAGCACATTGGTTTTTCAAATAATCAGTGATGATGTTCAAACACATGTTCAGAATTTTGAAGGCTTGATTGACATTTTGTGTTGCGGACACATTTAACTTGACACTAAAAAGTATCAAATTTGCTTGTGTTGTATTGTGCTCCCTCCCTGTAACAACTCTCAAGCAAGGGTTACCAATAATTAAATAAATAAATAACTTCCAACCAGTTGCTATACAATATGTACAACGTATGAGTGTGTACGTAAAAAAATTGATTTTGGGGCAGTCACATAATCTAATATATCTAGCTATGAGGGGAATCCATGCTCTATCCGCTGGTAATGATACCATATGACTGGGCCATGGGATAGATCCACAGTGAACTTTTTTCGAGAAAACGCATCCCGTAATCTTTTGCTCACGATAGTACTTTTGTCGCCAGTACACTAGCTTCCAGATGCCATCGTATAAGTATACACGAGAAAGCCCGATGAAACTGACGGCACACCACATTGGTGGCCCCTTTGTCGGATGTGAGACTGCTGTGACCCTTATTCCCATTTTCCACCGTCTTGGGCAATGACCAGAACACCAAGTGTGTGAAGTTTGGGCTGTAAAGAGAGCCACCTTCATTCTTACATGATGACAGACATTTATGATGCTGGTGATGTGTTATGCTCCTGGGAAAAGAGGCATTCCAAATCTCTCAATCAAGCATAACCGTCTATCTACTGAATCTCGGTGAAGCAGTTGCAGTCCAGAAGGCAGGACAAAAATACCACACTTTTCACATTATATGCCTCTGTGATGTCCCTGAAGATACGACGTTGACTCACGAGGGTGGATACCAAAGAGATGCGCACAAGTTGCATGGATAGATGAGTGAGAAAGAAGGGGACAGAACTGGGTCCTGTGATGGTACGGCTAAGGGACGAGGCAAGTTTTAGCCATGGAGGTGAAAACTGTGAAGCCTGAAGAAAGTGCCTGGGCCGGCAAAATGTTCCGAGGATGGGGTACGTGACCAGCGTGGTAAGACCAGGAGCTCAAGGAATACGACACAATGTCATAGACATATAGACAGACCAGCTGCTCATGGTCAACACGTTGACCATTGACAAAATCCTCAATTCTAAGCTGAATTAAGAGTTTCACATCTCGTGCGACTGCAATACAGAATGCCATGGCAATAGCCTCGTTAGATTAGTTACCCGATATTAGCTTACATACGGGTTTTTTTTTTTTTTTTACGGTGTTAAGGCTCCCGTTCTGCAGAAAATCCAGCATCGTCATGAGCGAAAAATCCCCGGAGAAATAACAAGGTGGACCACCTAGGTCACACGACCTTGTGGCATCATCACAACCTACCCACCAATATTGTGAGCTGAGAGACATGGCAGGTGACAGTTAAATTAATGGTAGGTCATCGGGAACAGCAACCTAGGTCGCACAAGCCCGACTGATGGCACCACCTGCAACAGCATTGCAGTGGCGCATCACTTCGCCACTCCACTGCTGCGCCAGAAGTGGCATGATGACTCCCAGGGATCTACGAGTGTAAAAGTCGACAATGACCAATTCTGCATATATGGGCATTAATTAACCCATTACATTATCGTGTCATGCCCTTAAGGCAGAACTGAAGCGTCCCCTCCAATTTTTGTGCTAGAACATTATTTCTGCTAGAACATCGCCTGTGCTCCCACGGCGGCCACAGTCAGTGGGGAGTTGCCTATATGCATAAGAATGGCAACACCACACACATACCGTATTTACACGATTGTAAGTCGACTCGAATGTAAGTCGGCCCCCCCAATCGCATGTCCGAAAAAAAAAACACCGGTGGAGCGCTTCAAAAACGAAAATTTATTGCATAGATGGGCTAGTCATCCTCACTTGAGTCATCTTCCATGGTACTGCTGTCGTCGTCGTCGTCGTCGCCGCTGCGATCCCACAGCACATCGTTCTCCATGGAAAGCCCGCACTTCCCAAATGACCGCACCGCGACATCGCGTGGAACGGACGCCCAAGCGGAAATCACCCACCCACACATAGCGGCCAGGGAGGCTCTCTTCACGCGCCCCGTTGGTGTAAGTTCCCGCCCTTCTGCCCAGCCACTCGTTGTACTCACGCCGGAGCAAGTCCTTGAATGGCTTGTTAATGCCAACGTCTAGCGGCTGCAGCTGCCCCGTCAGACCGCCGGGAATCACCAGCATATCTGTATCTTCTTTTCGGAGCTCTGCCTTCACTTTCGCGGTAAGGTGGCCGCGAAATGAGTCCAGCACGAGGAGGTTCGGATTGCGATTTTTGAGGGATGCCCCTGGCCTCAAAAGCCACACCCGACGGTACCAATCAATAACTAAGTCCTCCGTCATAAAGCCTTTTTCGTTGACTCGCACAATCACACCTTTCGGGAACATTTCCTTTGGCATAGTTTTTCTTTTGAAGATGATGTACGGTAGGAGCTTTGTGCCATCTGCCAAGCATGATAGCATAACAGTGAACTGAAGTTTCTCGTTTCCTGTCTTGAGAAGCTTAAGAGCGACAGCTCCGGTGAAGCGGTGGTTCCGGGTTCGAACCCCGGACCAGGACGAAGCTTAACCTCGCGAGCTCCCCTCACGCTCACTGTTGAGTTGCTCGTCATGTCGAAGTAGACGGGAGTCTGGTCCGCATTGCCGATTTGGCCGAGCAGGTATCGCCGCGAGTCGCGGAGCTTGAGGTAGTGCCTATGGAAGGCGAGAACTTTCTCCTCGTAAGCAGCAGGCAGCTTCTGGCATACACTAGTACGCCGACGAGGAGAGAAGCCAGCCCTCTTCATAAATTTCGAAGCCCAAGCCCTGCTGGCTTTGAAGTCTGTTCGGAGTATTCCAGCTTCCGCAGCAAAGACCCGGGCTTGTTGCGTGATCATTTCGCATGCCACTGGAAGGGACCAATCACGTATTTCGGTGACATACGCTGCAAGCTTGACCTCCAGCTCCAAAAAGCGTCCCGACTTCGGCCCGCGGAACCTCTTCACTAGGAGTCGCAATCGAAAATTTTGTCTCACTGCTTCCGCCACTCCCGCACCAACCGTTCAGAAACGTAGAGCTTGCGGCCCGCCGCGCAGTTGTTGGTTTCTTCGGCGTAAATGATGGCCTCCCTCTTGAACGCTGCAGTGAATGAGCGCCGAATGCTTTTCGAACCTGGAGAGCTCATGGCGAAGCACGCAGCCGGCAGTCGAGTCAAGAGCACCAACTCCAAGCACCACCAAACAAAGAGCGATCGGCGTCGGGGCGTCAGCTCTTCCAGCAAACATCGGCATTCCCCAGAAGCGCCGCTGTTACGTATTGCACAACCAACTGAAATAGCGGCTCTTCCATCAGCTAGCAACACTCCCGGGTGCTGACGCAGACTCCGCGATTGGAACAGCGGGACAGTGGCCCTTCCCGCGAGTGAAATGAAATGAAATTGGTTTTGGGGGAAAGGAAGTGGCGCAGTATTTGTCTCAAATATCGGCGGAAACCCAGTTGTGAGGGAAGAGATAAAGGAGGGAGTGAAATAAGAAAGGAAGAACGAGGTGCCGTAGTGAAGGGTTCCCGAATAATTTCGACCACCTGGGGATCTTTAACCTGCTGTACTGACATCGCACAGCGCACGGCTTCCATCAAAACGCTGCCACCGCGATCGGGTTCTAACCCGGGTATCCTGTTCAGTAGTACTGAACCATCGCGGTGGGTAACGGTGTGCGCAGTAAAAATAAAAAATGAAAAATCCTGGCCAAAAAGCCCGCGGAATACCTGAATGCTACGCTTGGAGCCGTAGAGCAGACAAAAACTTTTAACATCGCAGTAGCGTCCCTGATAGATTGTTTTACTCGCTTTTATTGGCAGTTCAAGGTTTCGTTTCGATTGTAGGTCGACCCCCCCACTTCGGAATTTTAAATTTCAAAAAAAGGGTCGACTTACAATCGTGTAAATGCGGTATTTTTCTTTATTTACACAGTGAACAGACAGCATGCACCCATGAATTCAAGTTAAGGCGGCACAATGGGCAGGATGCAAGGAAGGGCCACTCATGGGCCCGCTGTGTGACCGAACTGGCTCGTAATTCTCATTCACTTAACTACACTGGGGCCAACACTTATAAAAGACAAGTGTACTTGCCAAACATGCTCTTGTAGACGGCCAGCATGAGAGAGCGAGTGAACGGCTCTTGACAAAGTGACATTCCACCCATGCGCAGCTTGGAGAAAGGCAGGCTCGTGTGTGTGTAGGTGCTTAGCACCGGCCATGCAGTGGCATCACTGACGAGCGCATCGCACAACTGCAGCACCATGTTCTGCTGGAGGTGCAAGAAGACCCTGTCCGGAACACCCAGCTGCTCAAGGATGGTGATCAGAGGCCTGTTCAGGTATACCACAGCTGCAGAGGGCAGAGTGGCAGTTAGACAGTGATGATATAACAGCACAGATGAGGCAACAAAAAAGAGCAAAAAAAAGCAAACAAATTACTAGTAAACAATTACGTTGGTTCCCACTCTCAAGTGATACCAGAGAAAGCATGAACAGAAACAGAGCAGCATCAGTGTCAAGAAATTTCACCGTCACGAGGATCAGAGATTGGATAAATTGTTGCGATTAAACAAGGTAGAGGCTGTGCCAATGCGCGCATCACCAGTCTCATTTAGAGTATGAAATGTGAACTGTCAGCTGTGGGGTTTACGATCCCAAAGTGACGCATGGGCTATGAGGGACGCTGTAGTGGAGGGCTCCGGATTAATTTAGACCACCTGGGGTTCCTGAATGTATGCTGACAATGCACAGCAACATGGGCGTTCTTGCAGTTTGCCTCTGTCAAACAGTGACAGTGCCAAGGGGAGGTGAAGGGTGGCAGGTGCTGCCCCTAAAATCTGCCGGGCAATTTTTTCAGTCCCTGGCAAGGTTATTTGATTCGCAAGATGTGTCCTAAATGTCTTAATTTGTATATTAAATTGTGGCTCTCATCGATCCTTGTGAGGAAATATGCCATGAAAGCATCATGCCGGCCAACTATTTACGCCACACCAGTCCCCTCTCGCATTTGCACCACACCACTACAAATATCCTAGCAACACTCCTGCCATCGAAATGTGGCCGCCGCGACCAGGATTCGTTCCCCCAACCTTGGTGTCAGCAGCTTAACAAGCCACTGAGCCACCACCGTGGCAGGTAGAATCTGGAAGGCTTTGAACAGTCAAGGGCGTAGTGCGCAGGGTATCACCCTGAAACCGTCCCCTCCATTACTACCTGCTCAATATCTTCTTCACAGTTTATACATCTTCATGTTGCACAATAACCGTCTGAAATCATAAGTCCATCACAGCACGGTTTTTTTGTTTGTTTGTTTAAGATATCAGTGGCAGAAAAATGAAGGTATAAGCAAAAAGCAGGCTTCTATCATTTCGACGCCAGTAATAATAGTTACATTAATTTCTTGAGCATATTGCGAGACCTCAGACTATAAAATGCCATACTGAGCTGTGTTCCTTAAGAAAAACAGCACGTTGCAAGATTGCACATGTTGCAGTGGTGATTACAATGATAAGAATGCATGGTGCTTTACGGAGCATGGTGCTTTACACATGCAAGCTGCCACACTCACAAGGTGCAGAAACTTTGATGACTTCAAGGCTGTTGGATGTGGAACAGACGAACTTGTTCATGCTGTCGCGCAGAATGAGCTTGTCGCCCTGGAGCGCTTTGTTTGTGCAGAGCATGCCTTTGTAGCCCGCATACCGAATCTGGATGGCGGACGGAATCTGCACCATGTCCAGCTTTTCACAGACCTGGAAAACAACACCAACAACTTAATAACAGCCCCTACCAGTTGTTTAGGTCGTGTTATGTTGGGTTGGGGTAGGCCTAGCATTGATGGCAGGGTGCGTGAATTTCCGTCTCCGGCTGTTCCATGATACTCGGGTCACTCTAGACCACACACTGAAGAAAAAAAACCGGCCCTTGTCATTGTCAACATCTGTTCTAGGTGAAGCTTGGAGTGAGCTTCTCAAAAGTTAGTTGGCCGTTTAAGTCAACACAATGCAACAGTGAAGCCAACTGCATCGTCTGTACAATACAAAAGATGAGACGCACAACAATATCAGAGCCCCATTCTATGACACCTAAACTCAACTACACTCAAGAGACGTCAATAAAACACGATGTATATGTCAGCTATAGCGAAACTCAAGCCGGATGAAAATTTGTTAGTGGGAATCTACCGGTTTGTACTGGTTTCTGCTGAAACAGCAGGAAACTTGCTGGTTTTCTGATGGTTGAGCTCCCACAGGGTGCCCCGACTGGTTTTCTGCTGGTTGTACTGGTTCAAGCAGGGCGCTTACTGATTTTCTGCTGATCACAGCATACAACCTATTGATCTTCTGTTGGTTGCACTGGTTCCAGCAAAAATGCTTTGCTGTCAATTGTGTTTGAAAAGCTTATTTTCTTTGTGTGATATTAATATTCTTCAGCTAACAGAACCTTGCAGCTAAAAATTGTATAAATAGTGCCAAAATTTAATGAGAGAGCTTTTCCTAATAACCATTCCCAACTAACACCTGTGGAAAACCCACAATGGGGGGATATATATAAACATGAGCCCATATGGTATTAGAATGTGTGTTGTTCCTCTAGTTGCTGCTTTTCGAGTAGGGTTTAAGGCTTTACGTGTGTTCTTTCTATGGGCAGATCTGCATGGTCCTACAAGATGGCATTACCATTTTACCACACTGTATGTTGCGAGTGTTTTTTTCTAATTTTTTGTGTGTAAATTAACATTTAGGAAGTTACTTTAACATTTTTTTAATGTTTCAGAAAGGTTAGAAAATGAAAGAACTTGATAAGGATGGTTTATCTAAACAGAATTAAATATAACAATGTTTCGGTGAATGCATACTACAGAAGCTAATTGTTCCAACAGCTAGTGGTTCTAGCAGCTACTGGTTCCAGTAGCTTATTCTTCCTCCAGCAGCTGCAGGGAATGTGCTAATAAACCAGTACTGCTGGAACATGTATACTCAGCAGCATCAAGTGAATTGATGCTCTAAACCTTTTGAGGAATCATTGAGATATTACAAGGTAATCAATTGTTAAGGCAGCTACAAATTCGTTCCAGTAGATTGCAAATGAAATCACCAATTGTTAAGGCAGCTACAAATTTGTTCCAGTAGATTGCAAATGAAATGACCAAGTCAGTGCTTACTGCCAAAAAAGAAAGTCTTTTTCTAAACACCACATCCTATGTACCAAACAACTTTCTTTACACTGTGATGTGATGCACTTGAAGTAAAGTAGGGGCAGTATAGAAACAGTGCTAAGAAAGCAAAAAACGAGTTACTGTTGATTTTCACCTACGTTTGATAACACTTTATTTTTCCCTGAAACCATGCTCAGTTGGTACTTAATATATTTGTATATGATTTCCTGGCATAGTACCATACTTCACTCCTTAAACGACTTCATTAGGTGTTAAGACTATACATTCACTTCCGCTGTTCTGGCTGATTACTGCAAATATACCAGGGTAAATAAAAAATTATCTCCACTTTTCGTTCTGCAATTTCTTTACGCAAAGGTAGGTGTACAACCTGTACATCACTTTTCTACATAGTCTTTCCCCCTTTTCAATGCGCTTAGTACATGGTACACCGATGAACGTTCATCAGACCGCAAGCTTGCATGCTTCTTCCAAGAAGGTTTCTGGCTGGCCGTCAAGCCACTTTTGCACCGCTTCTCACGCGTCGCCACAGTGCACCCTCTGCAACCCACGTGTGCGCACGTCACACTGCCATCGGCGCGTGCATGTGTTGAGATGGTAAGTCTGTGGTAGCGGGCACACAGTTCGATTTGCCTTCCAGCTATTGCCGCATTAACATGTCCACTCCGCTAACATTCGGCACTGGTGAGGAACAACGAGCGGTAATCCTATTTCTCTGGTCAGAAGGAGTTAAAGGGGCTGAAATTCGTCATAGACTTTTATGGTACTGGTGGGTGTTGCCAGTGTTGCAGGATTAGCTTTACAGTGGCCTCGCGCCCTCCAACTTTAAACTGTTCGGGCCACTCGAGATGCTTGTGAGGTAATTTTCCACAGATGTAGGCATGCAGAAAGCAGTGCAAAAGTGGCTTCACGACCAACCAGGAACCTCCCTCTCAGAAGAAATACGCAAGCTTGTGGCCCGATGGACCTAATGCATTGAAGAGGGCTGAGATTATGCAGAAAAATGATGTACTATTGCGATCAGAAGTTTATAGGACACGAGAGTGCAGAAAAAAATCTTATTTCGGCGCAGTCATATAATCCGGTTGCCCGACGTTTCATAGTATGAGGGGCCAAGCATGCTCTATCCGCTGGTCACAATACCATGTGACTGGGTCGCGAGGTAGAGCTGCAAATAAACTTTTTTCCGAGAACACGTGTCCCATAATATTTTGATCACAATGGTACATGTTGTACACCCACCTCTGGGTTAAACTGTAGAAAGAAAAGTGGATAATTTCTTACTTATCCTTATACGTTATTAGAGCACTCAGGGTAATTTTTCTCCCCGTGACTTAATGCCTGTCTTTACGTGCCCATTGATAATGTCCACCTCATTATGAATGTACAATTTATTTTGGATTCACATGTGTTATGCTCACTTCCGTAATCATTTTGAATATATAGATCACTTCACTGGCCTGCCTGCTCGCCCAAAAGCACCTCATGCTTTGGCGGGCAGTGAATGTAAATCAGAGGAAGTGTGTGTGCAAGTTATTCACGACTACACAAACACACACAGGCACACCTTTTTCATGAGAGACACGGAGATCATGCCAATGCCATCGGAGAAGATATAGGGCTTTCCCGAGCGGGGGTGGACGCCGCCCTTTATGTCTGCGACATCTTCCATTGTCCCACCATGAAGTGGCACGGCGACCGACTCCTCCGTCGTTGAAAAGCACTGGCCCATCCGTGCGATCCTTTTGGCCACATTGGGAATTTGGCTGAAGTCCCCCATCCAAGCCCGTATGGACTCCACTGAATTGCCATGACTATCCTGTACCAGCAAACAAGGAGCGTGTGCAACTCATTCGGACACTTATAGATCACACAGAATGCATACATATCATAAAGTCACTACTAATATGCTTATTGTCTTGGAGAGAGAAGCTAAAGGCAGACATAATCTTGCCTGACAGGACTCGAACAGCCAGTACACTCCTCAGCGGTGCACAATGTAACAACAGCAAAAAAAAAACATCACAGTGAATTATACAAATTACACAAACAAAATAACTTATATGCTGATATGTACACAAGGCACTATTGCTAATTTTTTAATTTTTTTTTGGTCGCCTGGAAAGAGGAGGGGGTAAAAGCAGGCACTACATATTTTAGTCCAAAAATTTAGTTTTTAAAAGAACAGCTCTACTTTTCAGGCCTGCACGGGTTTTTTTGCAATCGAAAAGAATAAACTACTAGTGTTCTATTTGCTGCAACACATGAAATTGTCTATATATTTTGCTAATTACTTAAGCAATATGTAAATTCCAAAACCTGGAGCAGAAAGCATCCTATGCCAGATTCATGTGATGAGCTGGTGCAGATCTATCGTTGCAGCATCAAACGGTTATTCTGTGATGAGCTTTACTTTTGGAAGGTAATGACAAAACATTCCAAGAACAATGGCAACTCCTGTCTAGCTTCCCTTTATGCCGATCACCACCTACATTCTGTTAGTGCCATAACAGTACCTTAATAACCCAATTTCTGTGAAATCGTCTTCGCGTTTGGAGATAACAGTGCAAAAATATGAAGCCACAGCAAAAAAAGGGTCAGGACAAGCACTTGTTTTGTTCTTTTTTGCTTCATCTTCATGTATAGCACTGTTTTTTCACGATGCCAAAACACCAACTAGCCCCGGTATTGATTCTGCAAACCTTACCTTTGCGTACAGCCAAAGTCCATGGTCTCGAAGCTGGCTTACGGAGCTGGCGAGGAGCTTGAAGTGGCGGTCCCCAATTTTGATCCCATCCCGCAAGAAGCGCCCGACCACTTTGTCCATCATCTCGCGTTTGTCGTCCTGAAACGCCAGCGTGTGCGACAAAAACTCAAAATGGTCATCACGGAAGGAGACTCTGAGAGCGTAGCTGGGATCAAACTTGCGGAGCACCCTGTTCTCAGTGTGGACGGCAGGTCGCAGAAAAAATACGCGCGATGGTGTCACAAACAGCCGTCGCACCATGCAAGTGCCCTGTGGTACCTTGGTAGGTACATATGTCTTGCAGAGCATTTCAAATAGTGCTGGCAGGGTAGCAGAAAACGTGACAAAGCTGTGCCTTTCGAGAACGGTTGCAATGTTGAACAGCGCCTCCTCAAGAGCACCTTCGTTGTGGGCTGCGTACAACTCCAACTTCATCAAGATGGCATCCAGTTCCTGCTTCTCCAAGAGCAGCAGTTGGACAAGAATGTCATCGCTCATTTGGATGAGGGCATTAAGTGCATAGCAGCATGCAAACTTGAGCTTGGGCATTAGATCCGAGAATAACTGCTGTCGAAGCTTCTCGGCTTCGCTGCCAAGTCGATGGGTTTTCACGGGTGCAAATACAAACCAAGCTCTCCGGCATCGACGCCTCAGGCGGCCTACTATGCGCCGTGCTTCATGGCTGTTGCTGAAGGTCAGCCTCACAACGAAGCAACCACCCACGTCCCTGCTTTCCAAATGTAAGCCGCATCCTTTGCATCCAACCTCCAGAGTTCTGTGGAAGTTCATCTGTTCTCGAGGAACCAAAATGTTTGCGGCCTTGTGGAACAGAGGAAGGGTGTGGACATGCAGGAAGACATTGGTGGGCCCGCCAACCGGATCGTGCACAACCACGCGGAAGATATTGCTGTAAGACATGCTGATCCGGTAGAGATGTTTCATGTGGATACACGAGGCGTGATCAAAAAATATCTGCAGGTTTCTTTCATCATGCCTAAATGTGCAGTCGATGCTGCAGCTACGGTCAGTGGAACCAGATACTATGGAGTGGCGCTCAGCGAACACGTTCAGGTTGACAAATGTGCCAAATGCTACGGACTGCATCTTGATTTTCTCGTCGACGGCATAAAAGCCTTGCCAAAAACCATGCCTACGGTCAGGTAGCAGCCACTGCAGGTAACTAGGCAGCCCATACTGGGTTGCTCCAGTCGTACACCAGTGCCGAGCGATATCTGCACTCAACGACTCTACCTGATTTGCTGGCAGTGGTGCATACAAGTTGAGCCTAAACCCAGCTGACCAGAGGGGGTCTTCAGAGCCATATCTGACTACTTTCTGGAAGGGTTCTTTTATGGTCAGCGTAGACTGTCCCCTGTGTTTTTCGAAGAACTGATTGTGTGCCCTCCAGAATGCATCATCTTCATCCCTGGACTTCTGGGTCCACATGCATGTGAAGGAAAGGGTCTTCACTGCCCTGGCCATCTGTTGTGCTTGTTATGGCTTCCTGCAAATTGAAACGAAAATTGCACAATTAGTGAGACATTGGCCAAAATGGAAAACATCACTGTGAAATTCTTGTTGCTAACAAGTTCAGCCTATACTAAAAGAAAGGCTAAAATGAATAAGCGTGCAGCATGTAGCCTTACGTTTTTAGGCTAGAGACTTACTATCAGTTGCTTTCTCTGCCTGATCAGTTTACTAGCGTAGCAGCTTAATTCCAAATGATGTGCGTCCTTCGAGAGTATTCCACTAGCGTCCCCCTATGTTTTATATGACAAAATTTTCCACTTCAATGCACCACCATCAATAAGAAGGCATCAACTCAGCAACCTGCCCACTGCCTCAAGGGCACAGCCTTCCAAGCAGAAAGAGTATAGTCAGCATCCACAAAAAGCAAACAAATGAAATCTGCAGTGCCCATGCTGTGCATGCCGATGCCTACAAGGCAGCGCAGTCATCATGTACCCACAATGTGTTATGCTCCAACTGCAGTATAAGGCTTAGGCCACGACAGCAAACTGATGTTCTGGTCACTGCATTACATCCACTGCCACAAGCTGAAGTTCAACTCCCGCCGGTGCCAAGGTCTACACAATTAACTACTGGATGGTAGTATGCTCTAATCAAGCCTGTGCACGTGTCGTAAAATGTACCTAAGGATCAACTCTTACAAGCTTTAGAGTTATGTTGAACTGCATCCACTGCCTCGTGAGGGCAAAAACGTTTCAATGTTTCAAAGAAGGTTAATTCTCCTAGTCAAAAACATCGTGAACCTCAGAGGTACTCAGAAATTTGTGAGCTAGGGGTTCCTCACATTACCAAATGGCATAGTGTGTCCTGCAGAATCAAAGCAAACAGAGCAACAGCAGTAACAATGAAAAACATATATGTTATCAGACCCAATTACAGTTCTGAAATTGTAATGACATTGCACAAGACAATTAAATGCGTTGAACAGATTACAATAGACAGTCAATGGTAAAAAAACTGCACGTGTGCCACTCAAGTACTCGAAAGGATAAAATTTAATTCACAGAAATTTCTCTCACACTATAAAGTTGAGAACAAAAATGCTGGTGTTGATTCAGAGCCCTCTGAGCTAAACAGAGTGGTGCTTATTCATTTCACAACTAAATGTTTGCATACAGATGAAAAAGAATTTTTTAAAATGTTTTTTCAAACTCTGCCTGTGGTGTGGGAATGAAAAAATTGTCGAACAAACATGGTCAAAGAAAAAGATGTGAACTTGTTAATCTTTTAAACTGTGTACTACGAAGCAATGTTTCAAAGACAAAAATTCCTACTGACAATTCACACTTGCTTTCTAAAATAACCAAGAAAGAAACTGTAAACACATTACAATGAATAAGCATGTTTTTTACCATGTTACCTGTTTGGAACAGTGGCATTTGCTAGTGTCATCTGTAACAGCTTTTTATGGTCTGTGCAGTGCCAATTCCTTATTCTTGCTACCTGAAGACAACCTTATACCTGCCTGCAAAGTTTTTGCAAATTATAGATAAAACCACTAGGATTGAATAATGCTTTTCTTTCACAGAGCGGGCTGTAACGCATTCAGCGCTTCAGCTACCATGGAAGGCAGGAAAGTGTTTCTTGAGCAATGGCTTTTACAGAATAGCTATGATACGCATGTACCACGATGACCGACGCAGTCTCCCCATTCTGTGATCACGTGACCGTGCTTTGCACATGCCTTGCACTGCTTCGTCTTCGGGAGGGTGCATGCTAGATCAGGAAAGGGGAGAGTGTGGGGTGTGTTACCACACCCTGCACCTGCCTGCCTTTCGCTTCGTGCAATCTTTGCCATCTTCACGAGGGATGCGTGGATGTAAGACACCCCAAACGCATCGAAATGCCTCTCAGGCGCCACATGTAGCCTGCAGGTCAGAGCTCGAAGGCATATGCGACGGGCCCAACATACATACATAGCATGCATTTCAGTTGGTGCCCACAAAGGCACTGTCAGATGACATGCGCAAATCTGTCCCCACACATTTTATAGACAGAATTACGCCAGCTGGCATAATCTACCACTCTAAAATAGCAGTAATGCCTATCTTTTAATTTTGCTACTGCATGCCAAACACCAGTGTTCCAAAAATAGAACATCCACATACAACTTACTGCCAGTGAAATACACACAGGCTTTAGTCATTTATTTTTCTTTCATCAAATCCCCAAACATTTGTCATTACATTTCATCTCTTCTGTTCACTTCCACAATTAATTTTTTTCCTGCGAAAGGGCACTGCAAACACTCAGCTATGACAAGTCCAAAATATTTGTGTTTACCAGTAATAAATTCAAAGTCCTTAAATAATTAAGTCGATGATAACAGATGTTACAGTTGCGATGTTTTCCACAATCATCATATACGGTATGTGAGAACAAGCATTTCATGGTTGTATTTAGAAGGGAAATAAAAAATTGAGCTTCATATGTTCTTATTTTGGAGTATTGCAAAGAAAAGGTTAAAGATATTTTTTCCTCGATGCTTATTGACAAAAATAATGTATTACTTATTATGCAACAATTCATAGAAAAAAAGAATTTAAAAGCTATTTCGAATTCTACAACTGTTCCCAATTTTCATCCCACATTCTTTCCCTGAATTTTATAGAATAAAAGAGGCAACAACAAATGACCCTTGATGGTGCATAGTATTCTTGCAGATATACTACTTCCTCTCTGTAAATTACTGCAGGTGACGTAGCGCTTAATATGGCTCAGCTTGGGCGTATTAGCAAGTGACATCACTGTGGCGTGCCATGATTGTGAACCACGCACTGTGCATGCTGAAGCAGGAAGCGAAAGCAAGCAGGTTCTGTTCTCCTGTTCCGCCAATATGAATGGCTGTGACGTCAGTGCAAGCAGTCCAATTCATTTTCAGAAATATCAAATCTTGGGTCTTCCTTTCTTTTTTTCTTATACTGTATCAGTTCCTTACTCTGCGTCATTTTCCAGCCCTATATTATATATGCTTCCTGAAGGCTGCAGCACACTGCGCATCAATAAGCACAAACCTGTTATTTTCGATCATCAGAAGGAAAGCAGAAAAAAAATATGGCTTAAAAACATGGTGAGAGCATTGCTTTCTCAGAATTTATCATGGTATAGCTCCTATACAGACGTTATCAAATGTCTGCCGATAATCGCGTGCACATGCTCGCCAGCACAGGAAGTGTTCTACGGGCACACGCACAAAAATAAAATGTACTTGCGCCATCAAAACAAACAGGCAAGCATTCGTTACCGATTGCAGTCACCTAACCAATAAGCGTCAATCTGAATAATGAACGAAATCGCAGGTATTCATTCCAATTCCCCGACGGCCACTACCAAAAACGAAACTATGCCGCAACCCGTGGGTCTAGTTAGCATGAACAACTTCCGATTATTATCCCGCCTCTCATGATCAAGTATCGCGGAGAACGTGATGAGCGTACTGCAAACACCCGCTGCGACTTACCGACACTACATTCTTTTTGTTCCTCGCGAAGATGACTGCGATGACCGAAACGAATACGGCTGGCGACGGGCGATGTCTCCTGTATTCTAGAGAGACAAATAGCAGCTCCCCCTAGATATCGGGCGGTGGCAGCTGCCACCTAGCGGCACTGACGGTAGCGAGATCTCGAGTATCGTCAACCAAGGCGATTATATTAACCCCTAGCCAGATCTAGCTAGATGTTAACGTCGGGATAGGTCACAGCTACGAGTTTTAACCCTCACCTTACAACTTCGATGCCATCAAAAAAAAAAAAAAAAGTGAGGGCCCTGTCATATCTGTCTTTCGGCGCGCCAGTTGACGCACGAACATGTGGTCATCACATGTGTATGTGTGTGCAAACGGTATCGGGGCTCACTAGAATGCTGCGATAACAATCGCGCTATTTTAATCTTTAGTAAAGCGATGCAGTTGCTTCGCCTCTCTCTCAATTTCCCTTTCTCCATCCGCGTTTCGCAAAAGGTTCCCGTGTTGAGCCGTCCACTACGGCACCTCTTTCTCTCTCTCACTCCTTCCTTCAAGCCACCGCGGTGGCTCAGTGGTTAAGGCGCTCTTGCCCAAATGGCCAATATACGTCAGGACCAGTATCCCCCTTACCCCCTTCATAGCAATAACCACCACAATGGCGCTCGGCTGCTGACCCGAAAGACGCGGGTTCGATCCCGGCCGCGGCGGTCGATGGAGGCGAAATTCTAGAGGCTCGTGTACTGTGCGATGTCAGTGCACGTTAAAGAACCCGAGGTGGTCGAAATTTTCGGAGCCCTTCACTACGGCGTCCCTCATGTCCTGGGTCGCTTTGCGACGTTAAACCCACATAAACCAAAACTCCTTTCATAATACCTTGCCTCACGGCGGCGCGGTTGAGGTGTCCACCGGGAAGGGAGACGATATTCGAAAATTGGTGCACCGATCGCGAACGAGACACAGCAGTTGCTGCGCCTTCGCCTTTCTCATAACCAAGATAACCCACCCATCCAAACACTCACGCAGCCAAGCAGACCGTCGGCTATTCAGCGGCGGATTGTGCACTTACCGCGCGCTTCCCGGGGCGTGCTGATGCTCACGTTGACATGCGTAGAGGAATGCCGGTTGTATGCGCCGCCAGCTTGGCGCGGTTGGTGCTGCTCGACAAGCTAGACATGGCCCGTCGCCGGATGCACAGCAGCAAGTGGCCGGAAGCTCCGCCGCCTCTCCCGATATCTGATGCTCCGAGCGCCTGCCTGCGCCACGTCTCCCGTTCCACAGCCAGCGTTCGGATGTTTATGTCTCGAGAAAGAGCTATGCCACGAGCGCGTTGGCGCGGATATATAGTTCAACGCAGGGTGTACTGTTTATACGTGAATTGTTTATAGCGCAGAATACAAGAATTCATCACAAAAAAAAGTTGAGAAAATTTGCTTTCATAAAATAAGTAAAAGAGTGCAAGTAATGAAGAGGATTAACGCTGCGTGGAGCAGTGAAAACTGCAATAAACGAACTGATGGCACTCCGGGTATATCCCATATGTGTTCGAAAATAAGGTCCCAGCGACTGCTGCTATATGCAGACTATAGTTCTGAGCATAGCTAGGACGTATGTGTGTTTGAGAAAGCGTGGCCTCCCCATGCCTTCTACAGAGGCTATCTGTCGCAGTTCACTGGATAATCTTTCTCCAAAGCCACATGGATAGCGGGCTGAGTACATTCTGTCGAGTGATCGGATATCGGAATGCACGTTTGCCCAATTTTCGGTTCGGTTTTTAAAGTTGGCTATAATCCTAACGAGATGTCCTCGGTTGCATAGTGAGGGCTGAGTGCTGCGCGTATTCATTATTATGGTACGGTACTGTGGTATGGTATTGCATTGAATGGTATGGTACACTAAAGTTAGAAAGAACGCCAACCAAAAAAATGAAAAACGCGGAGCAATGTCAACCGTCTATTGGGAACCCTTTCCCCTCTTCAATCGACTGTCTACATTCAGTGACCCGGCGGATGACTAAACGAAGGCTTAAAAAGGCAAGCTGCAACAACTTTTTTAAAAATTTCCGTTCTTTCTAACTTGATTTCCTTCATACTTGACGAAGGAACCGGGTAGGCTCTCAAACTTATTTTTTAATTATTGGCGTTTTTTCTAGCTTGTATTCTTTTCCCAACCAGACAGACCTGTCACGAGTGTTTCCTTTTGGCAAGGTATAGCATGGTGTATCGGTATGTATTATTTCCAACGTCCAGGAGCTAGCTGCACATAGGCTCTGAGGAACGCGCGCCGTAGTGGAGAGCTCCGGATTAATTTTCGACCAGCTGGAACCTTAGCAATATTTTATTTACAGACGCTTTTGCATTTAGCTTCTACCGAGACGATGACTATATATTTGAAGCGATTTTAATGGCACATGGAGATTTTTGGTTGAAGGCCGTAAATTTAGGTCCGCGCAAAAGTGCATTTTTTCCCGAGCATTTCACCCCACAGAGAATCCGACCACGAGGCCAGGGGAATCAGGCTTGTACCCGTTAGAAAACCGGTAGGTATACCCGGCGGCAGCTCCGTCCAAATTCCATCGAAGCTCCATCGGCAGCACCACTATTCATTCTGGAATGAATCATCAAAACGGCTAGCAACTAAAAATTTACTCCACAACACAGACTCTGCACATGGCGCCTCCAAAAGGGTCCTCCTGGAGGTGTTCTCTGGATGCTTTTCCCGTGGGACATATGCGCCCATCCATGGAAATAATGTCACTGTTTCCTCTGGCTGTCATGGAGAACCTGCCGGCGAACAGCACAGGGTCCTCGGCAGTCCCCGGCTGTTCTGCCGGTGCCTGGCATCGAGGTCATATGTATTGTCCACATAAGCGTGCACTCGTGGTGAGCTGCGTTGAAGCACGCACGCACCCACGCACACAAAAAAGAAGCGCCGCTACAGACTTTATTGCTATATGCGTGAGAAGTATAACCCCGGCCGACACTTCTGCCATGCTCTCCAGCTGTATACCTCTATATAAATACCCCCTACCTCTCTCTAGCCGTTCGTTCGCACACATGCACTCGCTGCTGGCGCTCTCCACTTTTTTTTATTGTTCCTTGGAAGAACTGTATACGCTCGGTCTGACCTTTGGCCACGCTCTCCGGGTCGGCCAAGTCCGAGGACGAGCCCTCCGCCGGTGTCAGTTTACGTTTCTCGCGTAACTGGCTGATAAACAAACAGAGCGCGCTAAGTATACGTAAAGAAAAAAAAAACAGCACATGATCCACAGCAGTATCGCCGGCCTGCATGCAGCTTCGTGCTCTGGCGCATCCTGGAGTTCCCGCGAAGACCCACGTGCCTACGGTTCCGCCGGGAGACGCCATATTTAGTTTCACGACTGCGTGGCCGTCCAGTATAGTTTATATATGAACATGATGCTTCTAAACTTCTGTCTGAAATGACTCATTCCAGCTTCCAGGCAAAGAAATACTGCCGGACGCTGTAACAAAGGCGCGCTTGCAAAAGGGCGGGAAAAAAGGTAGGTTCCAGGTGCGACACATCGCCGACGTGACGCGTGGAGAATGCATTGTGAAACGAGAGAGTGGGCAGGTGTTCTCGTCTTCCCTCTACCTCAGCTGGCTCCTCGGGTAGCCCGAGCGAAGACGATATGTGTACTGAGAAGTGGAAGCGAGGCACAGGGCCAAGGTGCGAGGACCGGCGGGCTGTACAACGCACAAAAGAGTGACTGTGGGAGCGAGATTGCCAGACGTCCTCGCTCGGGAACAGGGTCTACCATGTCCAATAGCACTGATGCGCACGCGCACAAAAGAGAGGCTCTGCGGCGCGCGGGCTTCCAGCGAGTATCGCCTAACACGCTCGCGTTCTCACGGTACACGCGCAAGTACACAAGTGGGCACGGGAACCAGCTCTCAAGGTCACAAAGAAACGGAACGCAAGGGCAGAATGCTATATATATATATATATATATATATATATATATATATATATATATATATATATATATATATATATATATATATATATATATATATATATAAAATTATAATTTGTTCGATTGTTCAGGTTGATGTATTGGTCGTATGCCCCTGATCATCTACCCCATAACAATGGATTTGCTTCCTTCCGAAATACAAGCTGATAGTTCTCTTTGTATGCTGGTTTCCGTAGTAAACAGCCGAATAGCACAACGGAAATTGTTGCCCTGCTGGAATTACGACATAGGGCGCAACAGCACAATTGGCATAAGTCCACCTAAGTTTCTGCCACCCCGTGCTACACTTGCCTTTCCTTGGAATCCACTCAGTTACCCTTAAGGACCAACGGTTATCTTGCCATCACACCACATGCCCTGCCCAAGCGCACTTCTTCCTCTTGATTTTGACTAGGATGTCATTAATCCGGGCTGTAGAGCTAGGCTGAGGAAGAGGCACCATGTGATCTGTGTATGACGATATATAGATGGAACTACTGCTTAAATGTCTTCGTAGCAAGAATATGACATTTTTTCGCAATGCTTATGCATGGCTTCGAGTGGCCTTAGATGCAGAGAAAAAATTTGCTTAACCAAGTAACTGCCTAAGTGTGTAATTGTAGTGAACGGCGCCACGCTAGCAGATGACATTCGGCCACAAGTTGGAGCCTCCCAGTCTGCAATGCGCCTCAAAACGCACAACTGCACTGCTTAATCCAGCGGTACACCGCCTCACGACTCACTTGGTTTCTGAACTTTGTTAATTTCCTCCTTGACTGAGCGTACGCCCTGCTCAATAGCTAGCTAGTTGTGATGTGCATGAAAAGATACTGACCTTTTCCGGTTGAAACCGAATTTGGAAAACTGAATTCTAAATTGAATTCGGTGCATTTTTATCGTTTCTTTTTTTCAGTGCCTGCCCGTCCCCACCCACCCATTTCAGTTCGTCCTTCCTTCCTTCCAGAAAGCGTCCACAACCACTAACAGCGTGCACCAAAGGTGTGCATGAGATATAAGTCAGCCTTTTCTTGCAAGAAAGCACTCTGGCATCCATTGAAATTAATGCCCCTTTAATATAGCAGCAGGTACATCGTTCTAAAATTTCATGGCAACATTTAAGTTCCACAAAAGTGGCAAGGATCTGTCCACAATTGTTAAACTGCACTGTACATTTGAACATCCATTGAACTTATCATGCAACTAGAATACCAGTGTACTGTTAACAAGGCCACAACTCTGAAATCCCGATGAGCAAATGGTCATTTGATGCATGGCCATGTGATTTTCAATGACAAAATGCACAGTAGTTGAGAGGGCTTTGAAAGCCTGGCTCATTACTGCATACACAACTCTAGCATATTTGTCAGTTCATGGTTACTCCTCTTTGCCAGGATGACTGGTCTCAAACAGTAGTTCATAAGGCTGTAACGATGATGCTTGAGACTCCTCCTCAGTACACTGATGAGACCTCTTGAAGAACGTGGCTATTTGAGAGCAATGTCCAATCCCTTGATATTTCTCAGACGGAGCATCCCCAACACCACTGTACTGAACCGTGTAACTAGGGTATCGGTCCAGGACTTTCGAGCACCACTGTTCAAACTCCGCTCTGCTCCACTCGAACTTGTGGTCCCAGTGCCTCATTCCTTGCCGCTCTGGGAACACCACGTTGAAGTCACGATTGGGAGTGGTGATCACGGCCACCTTTGGTCGGATGAAGCCGAATATGGTCTCAGGCATTCCCTCCAAGTCCTTCTCGTTGAGGTGTTCTATTAGCTCGATGCAAGTAACAGCATCAAATCCCGCAAGTCTTGAGTCGTGGCTCGAGACGCTTCCCCGGAGAAGCTGTACGCTCAACTTTCGATCCCGCTTGTAGATGCACTCCCAGGCGAGTGGCCGCGCTACTTGGAAAGCATCTTCCAAGACACTGTAGCTGATGTCCACGCCAGCAAACTGCCGCAGATGCTGAATGTGCTTGACGTGTTTAAAGAACTGTCCATTTGAGCAACCAAAGTCAACAACCTTTTCAATCGTGACATCCTGCGACAAGATCTTGCAAACTTCCTTGTAGCGCTGAATAGACACGGGTGGGTCAAACTTAATGACAGAGCATTCTTCAATTTCTGCACTCATTTTCTGGCCCACATCTCCTTTTCTGAAAGTTGAGGGTATGCAGATATATTTCCAAGACTGCTCCAACAAGTTGACAAGAATCATCAGCACATACAATGCCTAGCGTAACTCACATTCTTGTTGCAGTTAATAAAGCACACATATGAAGATTTCCCCAGTAGAGTACTACAGTACAGGGGTACAGTACAGGCTGCATCAGATAATATCAGTGGTGGCTGTACAATGCATAACTGCGCAACAGACATTGAAAAAAAAAATCCTTAATAACCCTGCAGTGTTTGCTAGCTCTTTAAGCATTAATCTGACCAGAAATTTTTCACTCTCTTGCAGTGCATAACGGACAAAATAAAACTAACCTAAGCTGCTCGAAGTGAAATCATTTCTTTTTTCTTTCGCAGTGGCCGATTCTCACAAGACTGACACCAGCAAAAAAAAAAAAAAAATGCTGCGTTCTGTGTGACAACAAATGCAAGTCGGCAGCTTGCCTTCCTAGCTCGGCTACTAAAGCAATTCCATTAATGTATTTCAAATACACTGGGGTGACGGGGTAGACGAAACGGTCGCACGGACACTGTACCAAGGCGTATTGGAAGCATGACGTGGATATCTCGAGCGGCACAATGCAGCCAGCCTCTTATAGAAAGCGTCAGTCAGGGTTAGGCCAATGGCCTTAATTTTTACTTACGCATCCGTGAAATCTGCCATGTTCCGAGGCAAACGGCGGTTATGTTGTGTCGGAGGGCAGAGTCATTCAGCGTCGCCCGAGAGTGCTTCTTCGATACTTTAACCCACGAAATCGCTTCAGATTCACCTGCAAGCACCTGAAATACGATGAAAAGTTCTTAAAACTCTCAGGCGCAGCGTAGTACGATACTGTGCGGACTTCCGCGTGAATCAACAGGTTCCCGCAGAACTAATTGGAACACGGACGCCAGGCCCGAATTCCTCGTTGTCTGGGCCTGCGCCCCCAGGTTAAAGCTGTTCTCTGCACTTCGCTGTGCGGTCTGCTCACTGTGGCCCGCAATGCCAGGCCGCGTAAAAATTGAGCTTTTTCATGGTTCCCGTGTTCCGTAAACTTGTGCGGGCACTTGTGATGCGGAACCCTGCAGGTAGTCTGTACAAGTCGCGGCTGTCACGGCGACGGTAGCAACTTACACGAGACAAAATATGGAGGTCCGGACGAACTCTGCTAAATGACGCAAGTATGCGAGAAAAACTATGTAGGTACGTGCCCGCAACTAACGCGGACTCACAGATCCGAAGAAACCATGAATGACAGGATCGCGCTTGACCATTGCCTGCTTGACACGATACATTACACGATATTCGAACACGCGCACTTCTGTGATGATGATGGCAGACAACACAAATTTACGATCTAGTCAAAATAAACATTATCGCTTAAAACTTCTCAAATTTACAATACTTTAGTGTACAAAAGCAGAAAAATAGTCAAAAAAGGTATTTTTTTAAATTTTCACTAACGCGATAGTGTGCAAAATTTAAAGCGAGAGTCGCAAAGCCAAGCCTGGCCAAGCCAAGACACGCTCAGTTGCGTTGCATTGCGAAAATGGCGGACAAGCCTCGGCCTTCGCAGAATGCGCGAGACGCGGAGAATGACGACAGTAGCAGCAGCAACAGCAGTACGGGACAGAGTGACAGCGGGTCTAATTCTAATTCGCTTAACGCGTTTGCCAATGATGGCGGCTTTCTCGAGAGGTTCAAGCAAATGCAGGAAGCCTGCAAGCAGCAAGCTGCCACTCAAGAATCGCAGTCCCAGTCGCTGAGCGAGTTCGCTGTCCCTCAGGCCAACAGCACCGTTACTCCAGCCAGCAGTGAGAAGACCGAGTCCACGGAACCAGACGCAGCTGCTGCGGCAAGGAAACGGGCACTCCCATTCGTAAGATACACTCACGACCGAGAGCACTTTTGCTGGCTGTTGCCAGCTTCGTAGAAGGAATCGTGTGCTTTGCGTAAAGCTATGCCTACAGGAGCCTTGTCGATTTGTCGCTAGTGCCTCTCAAGTCACTCAGGGGGGCAAAAAAAATGTGTCCGGGTGCATGTATCGCAATAAACGACACGCGTCGTTCAGTCGATATCGCAGATTACGAGCGAGTGAACTGCCGCTTGAAAATATACGATGTGTGTGTGTCTGTGTCTGTGCAAGAACTTGGAAATCTGGCAGTAGGTGTGACTATTTGAAGTACATGGCTGCATATAGACATAATCGGCATAGCAGTCGTTAAGTGCAACATCTGTAGCTAGTGAAGCCACTTTTAATATCTTTTTGCTGCAAATCTGTGAAGTTTACACTGGCATTGAGAAATGGAATCGCGTATTGAGAGCCTTGCCTGCTTTTATTGTGCATGTCACGGACTGTTTCTGAACAGCAGCAACTGTTGTCGTTGCAATGTGTGTAATGCTAAGCAAGCACATGAAGAAAGCTGCTCTTAAAGCATGGAGAAACGGTGTGGCATCGATCTTGATCCGCATGTGACTAATGTCCTAGTCCTTACCTCTTTTAGGTGGGTAAAAGAAGGGGTGGCAAAGTTCTAAAGACGGGCATTGTCCACAAGCCGAAGGTCGAAGATGAGGTAAGCCCTGGTTGGAGGTGGACCTACCTGTCTCTTTCTTTGACGCTTTGTAGGGTGGGGAAACCCTCTGTTGCTGTTCACCCATTGAGCTGAATCTTCGTTGGCTTAACCACTTAAAGCTCCACACATTGTACAGCATTGGTGTGAATTGTGGCACAAAAACGGGAATTCTAGCTGGTGTTCTTTTCAACTAACAGCCCTTTCTATATAACTGCCCTGATTGTGGGTGGAGGTGAAAGCATTTGTACAACTTATGATGTGCATACATGGTGTTGAAGGGTGCCTACCATGAGCAGTTTCTTTTTTGGGACTGAGCTTGGCACATTAACACGATGCCAGCAGCAGTCTAAACAAAGATAAGGTTGGTGTGTGGGCTGCTACCCTATCAGCTGTCCATTGTTACCATAGCTATGTCATAGTGCAGCAGGCAGATGCTGTTCCTTCTCATGTCTCTAGAGCTGTCCACAGAATTGTTGGTCGCAGCCCGTTTAATCAGATTGCCAATACTTTCAGGGGCTCATTGTTTAAACTCTACTTGACTGCACCAGTGAAACCTCGTTGCAATATAGTCTACATATTTTAACGTTGCAGAAAAGCCGGTGTCATCTGCGTCTGGCCATGAGGGAAAAATGGCGCATCTTGGTGGACACCTGAACCACACCGTAAGGGGAGGATTTTAAGGGAGGATTTTCCTTCCCTTAAGGTGGGCAGGGGTGTCCAGCAGGGGTGTCCAGCGAGAATTCCTTTCCTTAAAACCAATTTTCATTTCAATTTCCTTCCTTTATGGCCTGGTTCAGGTGAGACAGGCGTCCTTTCCTTAAATTGTCCAATGGACCAAGACTGCCTCGCATTGGGCTGAAGGGGCATTGGTGCCGTGGACTCCTTGGCACTGGTGCTGCGACTCTCACTCTTCAAGTGGAAGCTTAAGCATCGTCCAAATTTTTAACTATCTTGTTCATAATTTCTAGAGATTATGGTGCGGAGTGATCTTGTGCCTCAATAATAAAATTGGGAATTGAATTTCTTGTTAAAGGAGAAATTCTAATTTTAAATTGGAGCCGAAAATGCATGAAACAAGGTGAATAGAGATACTGCAGGGAAAGATCGGCATTACCTTTGCATCCCTTCATTTCATCATATCTGGCTAGATGCTGTCAAGGGCACTGCTTTTGCCCAGTCTTTTTTCAATGTTTGCTTCATTTTTTTTGTTTACTCTGTCTTTAGAGTGCTTACTGATGTAAATTGGCATTGCCTTCGCACGAACGAATTTAGTATAAAAGTAGTATCTCTCATGCCACATGCTTTTGCGTGTATGTGTATGTAAACAAGCCTGCATCAGCATGAAAGCAGTAAACAGTCTTGACAGAATGTGTAGAGACTAGTATCATATTGTCTGACATTTTTCTAGTTTTTTTACGGCCAGCACCGCATTAGTTTTGGTTCCTCAACTTTAATGGCGTCCGATTACCATTGCTTACTATGATTGCTTCCAGCGTAGGGATACGTGAAGAGGAGCATGTTCACTGATGAAAAAAAAAACATTTAATGTTTCATTCTGCTTCTAACGTAACTGTTGCGAGATTGGACTCTTTTGACACCTGGATTTCTATTGCACAAAAAAAAAAATGTGACGGTCCTTGAAGATGTTGTCAGTCCCTTAAAAAAAAAAAATAACCCTGACCCCAGTGCAAAAGGAAATGACAATTTAGTGGATATAATTAGTGCTAACAACCATCAATTTGGTAACAACCATATGCGTGCATAGCTGTGGAAAAAAATATTTCTTTTGTGAGGCACTTAGCTTATTAAGTTGCTGGCACAGTTTTATGGTTTTATTTTGTATGTGGTGTACATTTTGGCTGCTCAGAAATTTTTGTCAGAAAGCCTGCTGTGGATCGGTCGCCAGCTGATGTTTGTCTCGTGATAAAAGCTCCTGAAATGTAGCGTGTCTGTGTGCACATGCACATTTCCAAATAATGGATTGTCGGCTCATTACTTGCTTGTTGTGCAGCTTTGTGTTGCTTCAAGCTTAGGCTGTGGGTAGCACTGCAGTCTACATGGTTTGTCTTGTTTCCGTTTCATATTGGCATTTTCTGTCATGGTGTAATTTGGTTGTGGCGTTCAAACAAAGCACGCACAAAATGCCGCTAGAACTTTTTCTAAAACTGACCCACCCCGTGATGCAGTTTATTCTTGCTCAAAACAAATAAGCTGCGTTGAAAAAGTCAGCCCATTGCATGCGTTAGGTTGAATTCCTTCTTTCTGGTGTGTTAGAGTTTCCCCCCCAAGAATAACACTTATCGCTGACTGGCTAGTTCTCCTCTACCAGAGTGCATTTAGTGAACTTGGTGAAAAAGTCCCTAACAGTGACTTACGGCAGCAAGGACAGAGCAAGATGATAAATAGCACTTGCACAAACAGCACAGGGGACTTATATAGCTGTGCAACGTTGTTTCACTGGTGTTTGAACTCTGCTAGAGTTTTCATGGTTGCTAGTGATTGCAAGCTGCCTTGGATTGTTGTAGTGGGGTTGTCATTAAAACTTTCTTGCGCTGAATTAATTTTACTGAAGAATTTGCTAAGTACAAAGAAGTTGAATGTAGCCTCAGCACACTTTAAGTGTGCTTATAAAATATCAGAAGTCAGCGTAATGAACTTTTCGCTGTAGTTTCCACGTAACGAACTTTTCATTTCATTTCATTTATTGAACCCTCAAGGCCAGACGTATTAAAGAGGGGAGTGGATACAAAAATGCATAGAAAAGGAAATGAGTATTACAAGAAATTTCTATACAATATACAAATATACAATGTTAGCTATTGCATTGTTAAAATGCTGGTTATCATTGATGTCGATAATTTCAGCAGGAAGGTGGTTCCATTCACGTGAAGCATGAGGCAAGAAGGAATGAAATGCTGAAAAGGTGTGAAATGTTGAAATTCCAACCTTGTGGCGATGATCAGTGCGGCTTGAAGCATAGTGGGGAGGAGCAATGAGTGCGTTCCAGTGAGTGTATAATAATGGTACAATTTATGAAAAAGGCTGAGACGAATTATTTTTCTGCGGCATGCTAAAGGCTGTAAAGAGAGGTAAGTTTTCGTGCTGGTTACGCTTGCGCCGCGATTAAGGTTAGATAAAATAAAATGCACGGCATTATTGTGGACCATTTCTAGCGAAGTTATTAGCTTTTCGTAGTGGGAATCCCATACAGCAGCTGCATATTCCAGTTTTGAACGAATCAGCGTTTTGTAAAGCAATAATTTAAGTGAAGACGGGCTTTCCGTAAAGTTTTGGCGTACGTAGCCCAACATGAGGTTAGCGTTGTTAATAGTGTACTCGATGTGGTGCGACCAGGAGAGGTCTGCAGAAATGTGGACGTCCAAGTATTTATGTGTAGCGACAGATTCTGAGGGGATGTTATTTAAATAGTACCTGGAAGGTGTGTTAACATGTCGAGATATTCGCATAACTCTACATTTTTCAGTGTTTAGGTCCATGAGCCAATCATTGCACCGAGTAGAACTATTGGTAAGATCGGTCTGAAGAAGGTTAGCGTCTTTGGGTGATGTTATTTCACGAAAAACAACGCAGTCATCAGCAAAGAGATGAATGCTAGATGCTGCTTTGGAAGGAAGATCATTGATGTAAATGAGAAACAGAAGCGGTCCAATGACTGATCCTTGAGGCACTCCCGAGTAAACGTCACTGAAAGGTGAATCGTAGTTGTTAGCGGAAACAAATTGTGATCGGTTATGAAGAAAGTAGTCGATCCATTTCAAAATGTTATGATCAATGTTCAGTTGATTTAGTTTAAAAAGTAGTAAACGGTGACATACCTTGTCGAAAGCTTTAGAAAAGTCGAGGAAAATGCAGTCCTCCTCAGAGGCGCTATCTAAAATAAGGTGGAGCTTGTTAATAAAGCAGACAAGTTGGGTTTCGCATGAATATGATTTCCGAAAACCGTGCTGTGCGGGTGTGAAGAGAGAATTAGTGAAAATTACGTGTTCTAATAATTTGCAGCAAGTACTGGTCAGCGAGATGGGACGATAATTTGCAGGCGACGTTTTAAATCCTGATTTGAAGAATGGAACCACCTTCCCGATTTTCCATTGTGCGGGCAATGTTGAGGTATCAAGAGATTGCTGAAAAATCTTGGTTAGTATAATAGAAGTACAGGTAAAGGTGTTTTTTTTTAATTTGGCATTAACACAGTTGCAGCCAGGTTACGACTGAAATTTAGGTTTTCAATTAGTGTAGCAATTCCTAATGAGTCAAAATGTATAGGATGCATTACTACATAATTATGTAGTTTTTTGCATTTCACTGCAAATGCAATACTTGATTGGTGTGGACTGGTCATTTTGTGTTATGGCTGGAGCTGGCAATACTGTGGACAGCTGTAGCAAAATGGACACGGTCGTTTGAATTTTCCATTTCTAGAGCACTAGACGCACATGCTCAGCTTTCTACCAGATTTAGCGAGCCTCAAAAAACGAGGCCATGCCGCCCTAAACGATTGATAGCTGCTTCGTGTATGCTTCCGTGGGTTAGCGGCAAGCAGGACGCAAGGGGGATCAGTTTTCATGGAGGCACGCAGGGCTCTACAGGGTGGCAGCCAATTTGGTTTGCAGGAGGAGCTTCCCAAGGATGCCTGGTCGCGCTACTTGGCTGAAGTGCGCAAATACCGAGAGCGCTCGTGCGACGACGAAGAGAAGACCCGGCCACTCGTCAAGTGATAAAACAATTCGGCTGCAGTGAAGAGCAACAGAGCAGACAGCCTTGGACACTGTTGTGACGCCCGTGAAGGACCACTTGCCACTGCCCCTCGGAATGTTGCGTCGGCTTTGATGCCGCAGACATTTGACTGCTGGCTGCTAGGGGTTCCTCGGGAGCTCACTGCTACACAGGTCTTGGTGCCGTCTTGCTGAGCAGCATGTTTACCATCAGTAACTTGCGGGTGTTGTCACAATTATTTATGAAACACATATTACCCCGTAATAAATATGGTTACTTGTGGGGAAAATTGAGCAGGATAAGAAGCGACAGTCTTATGCCTGGATGTCGGGGAAGCAAGCACGTCTCTAAACGTGGCGTTGAGCGAGTGTGTTGCAGAGTGACAACAGCTGCATGCCAGTCCTTAAAGAATGAAACTCGGTACACGGAGTGCATGGCCCCCAGTAAATTGTGCGGCATTCTGAAGCGTACGTCACCTGAAAGACATTAGTGTGGAGTACTATTAGAGCTTTTATTTGAATTGCTAGGTTTAATGAAATCTCTCTTGGCAGGCGTCACCTAGTGCAAAATAACCTAGGGCCATGTGCGCCGAGCATTGTGTTTTGTTCATTGGCAGCTGTACATTTGTTATGTGCAATTAGGCAGACCATTTTATATGCTCGTGATAAGAAACCTGGCCTTAGCTTCCAGTAGCAGTGGTGCAGTTAGATGTTCTGAAAGGAAACCGGTTTATAATGCTAAAAGCTTTTGTGTATCACAAAGTGTACAACGGAAGGGAAAGCCTCGCAGTGCTTGTCAACGTTTTGACTAGAGAGCTTCTCTTCATCTGGGTCCAGATGAACAGTCCTCTTGTCGAAACGTTGGCAAGCACCCCAAGGGTTTCTCCTCCGTTGTTCACTTTGTGATATCAATAACCAGCTGCCCAACCTCTCTACCAAGAAAGCTTTTGTGTCGTTCAGGCATTGACAGCAGCTGAGAACAGAAGCTAGTAAAGACACTGCTCTGTTGCTTTGCGTTGGAAATGTCCAGTCTTAGCTTGAGCGACCTTTTGGCTTTGAAAAAATTCTTTTGAGAACACTTTTCAGCGTTCCAGCTAATTTAATGATGTTAATTTTTCTGTTTTCTCAATTTTTTCATCCAAGGATGTAATTTATTAAGCAGGTTGTCATTCGTAGATCAGGGTTTTTGACGGCAATTAAAAGATATTCCAGTGGCCGACACCTTTGCTTTGAAGGCAGTCCTAATTTGAGTGGCTTGTTTGGAAACTGTGGCTCGTTATGTGCTTAACTGAGCTTGGAATTGTTCGTGCTGCCCATTTTATTGACACTTGGAAGGGTCAGAGTTTTTGTGTCGTGTTATATGGTCATGCTACAGACTCTCTTTTGTGTCATTCGTGTTTGTGCCTTGTGTTAGCTTTGGCACTCTTATGGCAAGAAAAGCACTTGCATAGCCTTTCATAGGCAGTTTTAACTGCTATTGAAGTCTGTGACGCTTCATGTAGAACCTAACTTGTGGTCCGGCAACACAAGGCCTTAAAAAAGGTTTTTTTTTTGTCCGATAAATTAATGTGCGCAAGTTTTACACTTTCTAAATTATACAACTGAAGCCTCTTACACGGAGCTAGAATAATTCAGTTGAGGTACATTGGATTTTGGTGCTTGGTTGTGATTTTTCCAAAGTGGCTTCATGCTTTTATACCATTTTGTGTATTGAAAGGTGCACAAGTATTCCTGCATTACCTAGCACAGCAGTTTTGTATGCTGTAGGAAAAATAAATAGCAGTGGTGAATATTTTCGAGTTGGCTGATACGGCAGAACAGTTGACTATCTTGTAAATCCGCAAAGCTGGGACTGCCAGTCTATGTTGAACTCAGTGTTGAGAACTTAACAGTTGCCACCGCCATGTACACCGCCTGATGTCTTCAGCTCAATGGCGGTTGGAACTGCCTCTGTAACCGAGCGCCCTACAGGCTTAATGGGAGTGATCGGCTGATTGATGCCTTTATTTATGGTCTCTTGGGTTTATCCATTAGCGCTGGTGGGGTGAAGGGAAGTGCAGATTGGCAAGTTGTGTTGTTTCACCTTAAGCGTGCATAAAGTTGCGCTTTTAGTGTGGCAAGAGATATTAGATTGCAGCTAAGTGCATACTAACATCGCTTTTTTTCCATTAGTCTCTGCTGTGCATTCAAAACCTGTTCCCATGCTGCGATGGCTTGGTGCACATCTTGCTATGTATGAAAGATTACACACGCCGTCTAGGCAGGTAAAAGGTAACATCTCCATGACATGTCACTCATTAGCATTCTTGTACGTTGTAGTGGGAAAGTACCTACAATACAGTTGTACAGACTTCAATAAACACCCTACTTATGAACCCGAGATTGCTTTTTTTTTTCTTTCTAGATTCGATACAATTCCAGCACCTGTCACTGCACATTTTTTTTTTTACTTAATGTACTAAAGTTGAACCTCGTTATAACAAAACAGTTCCCGTGGAAGCTCGGTCAACACGAACTAGAACGAAGTAATCACCGGGCCCCTTCAACTTTGTTATAACGAGGTTCAACTGTATAATGAAATGGAGCAGGCAAGCTTGCTAATGGGCGTGATGTTACGTTTCCTACCCAGTACAGAGCAGCACTGCAAAGCAGTTTAAATGAATGCAGGATTTTTGTGAGAGCAGATCACAGCACAATTAAGGGACCATAGACACCCAATTTCAGTTGCATGTTTTCTTCTTTCAAGTGATTCGTTAGATGTTAGAATACATGGTTCACCACGTGCTGTTCGCCTACAACCACTAAATAATTTATAATTGAATTTTTCTCATGCTGTTTCGGTTTCATTTTCATCAATCGAACTATGGCTGTGATCTGTAGTTGATGTGCAGGTCACGTGAGGCACTAAAAATACTGAAATAAAATTGCTGGTATGTAGTTTTAATTTGCTACAATACTTAAGCCACCCTGCTTCAAGATTTGGAATATAAAAAAACTACGTATCAGCAATTATGTGGTCTTTTTTTTTTTATGGCTCACGTCACCTAAACACTGACTACATGTCACAGCCATTGTTCGGCTGAAACAGCATCAAGGAGAAATGCAATTGTAAATTATTTAACGCTTGTAGCTGTATACCATGGGGCAGTCTACCTTAACTAACGTCTAACACATCATTGAAAGAAGAAAACACTCAAGGAAAAAATTTGATGTTTATACTCCTTTAAAGTATGAGGCCACTTTTAAAAAGCCTTATTTTTAATATTTTTCCATTTTTCAAATTTTCTTCCATAACAATTCCGAATCATTCCTGAGTGAACGGTAACATTAGTTATCTTTCTAGTTGCAATTGGCGCAGAGCTACAGCAAAAGTTGTAACCCCCTGTGCATCTCGCAAAACTCAAAACAACGTTTTCCAGCCAAGTAAAAACTTAATTTTTTCATTATTAATTTTTCTTGTTCAATTTTCAGTTTACGCTTATAATTTTTTCATACCATTTCTTAACTACACCGTTCAAAAAAACGATGCAAGATGTCTGGAACACATTGGATGGTTATGTCGGGAACACTGAAGCTCGGTTTGCATCATGGCACGTGTCATTTCAACAATGGTCGCAGATGTACGCGGGGCGTTTTGAAGCACATTAGGAGCTAACCTGGTTCACACACACAGTAGGCTTGCCTGACAGGTGACCAGCAGCATATCTGAAAATGTTCCTTTCGGTCTACCGATGCCACATAAAGCAAGAAAAAAAAAGTCAGCTGCCACATAAGCAAAATAAACAAACATGACCAAGCAGGAGCCGAGCTTCAAATATGGTGGAGGTTAACTGCATTGGCTGATGGCATTTGTTATTTCTAACTATAAATTACAAATTAGCTACAATTATAGTTATACTTTCCCCGTTTTTCTCAAAACACTTTTTGCTACTTTTTCTACCATGAGAAATCCTCACTTTATCCCTGTGCAAGATCTTTTATTGAAACTACGCTTATTGCTTGTACAGAGTGTAGCAGGTACTTGAGAACAAAGTTGTGTCTACAAGCAAGCAGGCAGACTGGAGACGGATCGCTTACGATCATTTAACGTTGTGTACAAGTGGCCATGCATGCAATGAATCTCATCATTCAGTGAAACTGCCGGCAGCAGCAATCAGACTCCACACTGTGTCGAAACCGACCGCAGGCAGGTGTCTTCGGAACATTAGCAATTTCATCAACAACAGCTGCTCAGAGAGTCGCAGTAGTGTTGTGTGGGTGCCTGTTGGACTCCCTTTTAACCATGCCCCATGTGTAGTCGTCCATTGGGTCGAGATCCGGGGAGCTGGGAGGCCACATGTTCGCAGGAACATGGTCATGGAGGTTCTCGGCCACCCATTTTTGAGTTGTATGGGCTGTGTGTTATGGTGCAGAGTCTTGCTGGAAAACATACGGCCTCCCACGTGCTACAACAGTAATCCAGGGTTTCACAAATGTTTTCAATACCTCAGTGCAAGCAGCAGCGTTGACTCTGGCACCTTGAAGACAAAAATGTTGAGGCATCAAGTCTCCTTGACTACTCGCGTTGCCCTGGACCATCACTAATGCTGCCAATTTTGTGCGCATGACAGTTGCACAGCCACCGATTATTTTTGCGGTTCAGCTTCTGGTCCTGGACGAAGTAGTTTTCATTGGAGCAAAACCACAACATTCAGTCTCCTCTGGGTGCTTCAGTTTGTTCAGAAGGCGCTTGGCCCTGGTCAAGCAGTTCTCCTTGGTTTTCTCAGACAAGAACTGTACTCTTCGCATAACATGCGATTTATAGCGAAGGTCCTCGTGAACTAAACATCTGACAGTGGTCTCGTCAAGCTCCACCTCCTTGGCTAGGGCCCTTATCGACTTGCCAGGGTCTTCATCAATGATACCTTGGGTGTAACTGATGAATTCCAGCGTCCCAAGAGTGTCAGAAAGCCGACAATGTCGTTTCCTTTGGGAAACGGCGTCCACACCACCACTGGCAGCCTGCAATTCTTTCCAAACCTTGAACACGCACTATCGGGCAACCTTCAAGAATGTTGCAATCTCTGAATCGGGGTGTCATGCAGCCAAGGATGCGGTAATTGCATGCCTCTTCATTTCCTGAGCTAGCTGAAATTCTACCATGGTTACCTGCAGCAAAAAAGGCTTTGTATGTATGATGTAGAGGATGGAGCATCAACTATAATGTGTGTTCTCAAATACCTGCCGCGCCATGTACATCTAGCTGTGCAATGAACCACAATAAAAATCGTGCCATTTGTTACATAACTGCTATGTTTTTCTTAAATGCCTATACGAAAAGCAGTTTTTGGTTATTCCCCTATTACACAGTGACAATTGATGGAATTATAATTATTTTGGTTCACTGCACATCTCTTGTCATGTTTCTAACAGCAAAAGCATTTTTACCTGCGATGAACTAAATTATATTGCTGGCACCAGATAGTACATTTTAATAAATTAATTTTTTTCACCCATTTTGACATCTTGATTAGGATAAAACAACATCGTTCTTTTCTGTTCTGCTTTTATCATATTACATTTTAGAAAAGTGGCCTCGTACCTTCAAAACGCTTGTTTCCATTTGGTCAATGTATTGCATGTCGTTTTTTAATGCATATGATGGGAGTTAGATTTTTTTTTTTTTTGGTTTTATGGGGGTTTAAAGTCCCAAAGCAACTCGGGCTATGGGGGACGCCGTAGTGAAGGGCTCCGGAAATTTCGACCATCTGGGGTTCTTTTACGTGCACTGACATAGCATAGCACACGGGCCTCTAGAATTTCGCCTCCATTGAAATTAGACTGCCGCGGCCGCGATCGAGCCCGCGTCTTTCGGGCCGGCAGCAGAGTGCCGTAACCGCTCGGCCACCACGGCGGCGATGGCAGTTAGAATCTGCTTCCTAGAAGTGAACATTTTAGAGCGAAAGGTCTACTACTCGAGGTAGAAGTCGAGAGTTTCGCCTGGCATGATATGCCTGTATGGTATGGTTATAGCTAATGACCAGCAACCACGTGACCGATGACCACATGACCTCAGACTTTGACCTTTAGAGCCGAGATTTGCATCGCCTGATGCGACATCATGCG
This sequence comes from Amblyomma americanum, assembly GCA_030143305.2. Lineage (NCBI taxonomy): Eukaryota > Metazoa > Arthropoda > Arachnida > Ixodida > Ixodidae > Amblyomma > Amblyomma americanum. The sequence goes on along the minus strand of JARKHS020034225.1, from coordinate 324,387 downwards.
GTGACGTAGCAATGATGTTTTCTATAACTACCACCGCCTTTGCTTTGGCTCGTCTACTGGGTTCAGCCAACCAATTTTTTTTTTTTTTTTACAAAGAATTAAGAGCAAAAAGTTTACATTTGCTGCTCCGGGGATGTTACCTTTTGGTTGCATTACAGCGATGGTTTAGAGCTAAAATCATGCAATGTGCACTTAACACCCAGAGACAGCTCTGTTTGGCAATGAAAATATGGCTACAGAGTGGAACGTCGATGCTGTCATTCCGCCAAATAGTTCTGCTGCCTAGCATGTTGCTCTCCTCATGGTAATACTACTTCCAGAATAGTACACTACCTCCTCAGAAACATCGCAGAAGAAAGGTTCTGCACTCGCACCCTCACATAGTGCTTTGTCGTTTGTGTGTGCCTGTTCAGTGCCGGTTTGTGCTTTCCAAAACCTTATGACCAAGTATCAACTAGCCCCCATAGTAGTGTCGCTGGAGCAGTTCGCACCGCCTGTTGAAGCACGCCTAGCAACTAGACGTGCCTAGTAACTTTATAGGCAAGTGCACAGTTTTTTACTTTACTTTCGATGTTGAAAGTTGGCAGCAATGTTAGAAATGTGTCTTGAGTAACAAATATCGACAAACTTCTCTTAAAGGGGCTCTGAAATGCCTTCCGAGGAGATCACATTAACTCAATCACTGCGCTGTGTTGCCATGAAAACCAGAGCCAAATAATACTCTTCTACACGCAGCAGATGACCCACAATCACATATCAAAGTTGGCGAGCCCTTCCTGGCGACTTTTTCATGCTCGCGCCCTCCTCCGTCCCCCGCATCTGCGTTGACAAGGTGAGAGGTGGCCATTGGTTAGATTCTTTCAGACGTCAGGCAGCTACCGTGGCCGCGGCCAATAAGCCGGTTAGCTCCGGCGGGTCGGGAAGCTCTGCTCCCAGAGCGGAGTCTGCGAAGGAGCGCCTACGTTCCAGCGTGCAAAGAGTGACGAGAGCAGAGGGAAAGGCGTGAAGACGCTGAAATTCAAATTGTAACTACAGATAACTCAGCTTCTACAAAGCGCATTTAAAGAATCCTTGCTGGACACTATTCATGAGGCGGCGTGCTTCAATATCCCATGCATGCCGCAACTTTATTAGAGCCCCCTTCACAGCCCCTTTAAGAGTAAACTATTACTGAAGTGGGGAGTACATTCCACTGGGTAGAAAGAGGGGCGTGGAGTATGGGCATCATCTGCTCCCATCGGCATGGTTCAGAAATGTGCTGCCTGGGTTGACGTTCATGAATGGAAGAAAATAATGTTGAACTGAAATTTTATTTCCAGTCTTGCACACTGCAGCAAAACAACCGTTGCATATGTACAAATAAATATTCCTACATTGTAACAATGCATTCACATCTACCATACTAGAGGGGGAAAAAAAAAAGTGCTGAGGTTCGGCACACAGTAAAGCTTTAACAAGCGTATCATTCTGAAAGTAGCACAGAAAGCCCAATTCGCAACAGACACCGAAAAAAATAAGGCGTCCACTCTGCACGCTGTAATGAGATGCTCACTGAAGCCCGACAGACTAGAGTAATGCATAGCAAAATAGAAGCAAAAAAAAGAACGGCTTGACACCTTTACTGCAGAACATAAAAACAAGCGCCCATGGGCGCCGGAGGAACCGTTCTTGCAATGCAGAATGTACAGAATGCGTCGAGACAACGGGAACCATTTCAGGAGGAATGTAACATCCAAGACTAACGGCAGCACTGCACGGGTAAAGAATAGTCTGGTGTGGTTACATGAAGAAAAGTAAAGAAAACAAAATGAACATGGTGTTTAACAGATGCGGACTCCTGAAATTCTGGCAGTCTTGCTTCTTGATCTGTCGAACGTGTGCCGTCAGGCTGCCGCACGAAGTGCGAGACTTCCAACAGGACTGTGGTCTATGGGAGCACGAGGCATGGGAAGCTGCAAAATTCAAGGCGCGACAAAAATGCTTAACGAAGTAGCACTCACCACTTATGCTGCTGTTACATGCACCTACAGCAACATCGGGGCTGGCATAATATATCTATTCTATAACCGATTACACTTTCATCGCTGGCTAAAGCAATGCCACACCACATTTTTGCTGTTTGTTACTGGCTGAAGCCCAATGATGGTGGGAGATGCAAAAATGAATGAAATTATTACAATATACTCAACCACGTGCCACTTGCCTTTGGATTTCACACAGTTCAGTTGACGGACACATTTGTTGACAATGCTTTCGGCCATGGTTCTCGTAACTTTAGCTTAACTTAAGAATGCAAAGTTTTGAAAGCCGATGTGTCTGGTAATGGCCAGACGTAACAGGTATCAAATGTCGAATGCGCAGTAAACGCCAATAATGCCTGGAGCCTACCCAACTAAGATTTCCAAAACGTCGTGAACATCACGAGTCGTGACACTAGGAATAAGAGCAGCCCACCGAAGGCATTTTTCTCGCAAAGGAAATAAATGCTGCTAAACATGCATAGTTGTACAGGCTGTGAACTGCAGTTTCTGGAAATTGTCTTCAGTGTCTTTCTAACCATCCCATACTCAACATGCCATAAGTGAGATTACTTGTGAAATTAGCATTGCACAGTATGGTATGCGGGATTAACGCTCCAAAGCTGCATATGGGCTGTGAGAGATGCCATAGTGGATGGCTCCGGAATAATTTTGACCACGTGAGCTTTTTAAACTGGCACTGCACATGGGAGATTTTGAATTATGCATCCGCCGAAATGCGGTTGCGATGCCCGGGATTCGAACCCACAACCTTGGGCTAGGCACTGAAACACCGCAGCCTGTTAAACCACCAGGGCAGTAATGAGCATTGTGAACCCTCTAGAATGACTGTCCTCAATACGGCTAAGACTCTGTAATTACCTTTGGGGTCAGCAGGATGCAAGATGCTTCTGCCACATTAGGCCTTGGTAGAGTCGCCCATGCTGATTTTGGCAGACTGAAATGGCAGAGGAAATACACTGTTACTAACCACAGCCAAACAATGTGCCGGTGAAGGCAAAGGTGGGAAAAGACCTTAAAGTACACACACAACGTAATATCTCGAAGTAGCACACAGGTTACAAGAGATGCCAAAATGGATGACTTCGGATTAATTTCGACCAGCTAGACTTCTTAATTGTACATTGCCACAGCGTGCCAATCGGTGTTTTGCATTTCGCCTGCCTCCATCACAATGTGGCCACTGCAGCTAAGATTCGATACGACGTCCTAAGGTTCAGCAGTCGAATGACAGCACTAAGCCACCATGGCCAAGAGCTCAAGAATGAGTAATTGCTAACTGGCTTTGCTGCACAAGTGAATGTTACATATTGCAAGAGTGGCGCACAGCTTGAACTGAGGCAGAAATTTTTAGCAGTGCACTGAAATCATCACAAAACTGCACAGTCATCATTCATAGTCCTATGTGATACTGTACAAAGGCATGTCTTCTCCCTGTTTGGCACAATTTGTCTTTAGTCAAAAGCTGTAGACCAACTAGCCCGGACGCATGTTTACTAGGCTTGTAGTTGTAACACGATCGGCAACCGGGAGGCTTTGTAATGCATGGTGAAACAGAAGCGCAAAGGAATGGACGCCGAGAAAAAAAAAGGATGCAAGATGAGCTTGGTGCTTGTCTTGTGCTTTTTTCTAGTCCTTGTTTTCACCCCTGTTCTCGCATCCTTCACGCAGATGTTATTTCCGCATAAACTTGTTGCGCTTAACCATTCAGTGAAATACATGAAATACTAAGCTCTTAGCTGTAAAGTCAGACTCGATATGAAAGTGGTCACCTTAGGGCTAAACTACTCTTAAAGGAGTATAGGCACCTAATTTTGGTGGCATGTTTTCTTCTCTATAATGATGCGGAAGACACTACTACGCATGAATCACCATGTGATATACGCCTACGACCGCTATGTAATTTATAATGGAATTTTTTCAGTCGTGCTGTTTCGGTCTCAACAGCCAAAACGATGGCTGTGACGTCAAAGAGTACTTCTGCATCACGTGAGGCATGGAAAAACGTCCATAGCTGCTTCATCTATTAATTAACTGCAGTGCTGAAGCCAGCCTTCCTCAAGAGCTGAAATGACAATGAATGAGGAAGCAGCGATTATATTGCAGTTTTTTCATGGCTCACATGTCCTGTAAGTACACGTTGACGTCACAGTCCTCATTCGGCTGTTGAAACCGAAACAGCACGAGAAAGAAATGTGATTATAAATTATTTAGCGGTCCTAGAAGAATACATGGTGGTAATCCATTTATAATAATTTCTTACGCATCATTACAAAAAAAAATGCATTCAAAATTTAGGAGTTTATACTCCTTTAAAAAACTGCTTTACCATAGTTCATTTCTGCAAGACTATCAAACAAAACACACTAACATCTAGTTCCTTCATCCCTGTCTCCCACTTTCTTTGGAAAACAAGGGTTCGTCACACCAGACAAAAATTACGTTTTGGTTGACTGGCGTGAAAGTGACCACCTTCATATCAACGCTGACAGCACACTACCTGCAATAGAGTGCATTAATGCAACGAAAAGAGGCAAGATGCAGTGTAACGAACACCCAGCTCACCATAATGACGGCCACGATGAGACCAAAGAGGCCGATGGCACTGGCAAAAATCTCCACAATGAGCAGCTTGACGAAGAGCGCTGGGTTGGCAGCATCCGCCAGAGCCGCACCCGATCCCACTACGCCCACGGACATCCCACAGAAGAGGTTGCCCAGGCCAACTACCAAGCCCGCTCCAAACATAATGTAACCTGCAAAGACAGTGGTAGGCGAAGAAGCGATGACAAGCTCATGATGTCAAACAGCCACCTATTTTAGCAGATTTTCATTATGTTTCGCTGCTGCACAAGGTATGCGACCGCAGATACCATGCAGAGTTACAAGCTAAATAAGGCAAATACTGCTCACAACTTAGCGCGCCAACAAATTTCGTATTATCCGACAAACTATTGCTGAACTCCTTTATGAAACGAGACGTAATGAAAATAACAGGCCCTAGACGTCTTATAGCACGATCATGAATGAATAAAGTGCTGCACTTTTAGATGCTTTCCTATTTGCACATTGTTGCAGTATGCTAGTGTTTACTCAGGGTTAATTGGAGAGACATGGGAGGCCTTTGCCCTGCAGGGGGCATAGTCGGGCTGATGGTGATGACGACTCAGCTGCGCCTAAGATAAACACATCAACACTTTACGAGCATATATGGCCCCTGCATGATCAAAGCCTCATTAGTAACCTGTCCAGCCAATAGACAGCTGACAAAATTTAGCACGTCTTATACCCCTGTCACACGGGCACGCTAAAGGCACTTTGAACTAATGCTCCTTTACGCTCCCAACGGAGCACTACTTCAAGGGAGTTCATCCGTGCTACACGGTCGCGGAACGACCTTCGCAAGAAGTTTTTAGAGCCCTCATCGGCGAAAAGCGTTATTAAAATTGCAAACCTCACTGCACATGTAAATATAGAAGTGTCACATTTTTTTTAGTAAATTAGTTTTATAACCGTATTATGTTAAAGCAAAGCAATTTTAACTGCAATAATGACATGATTTTCTAAGTACAGAGCATAACATCACAGTGCTGGCCATACTGAGCCGTGGCTACCGTGACGCGAGTATGGCGTGGTGAGACTGCCACAAAACAAATGATCTTATATTTTCAAACACCACTAATCTTATGAAGCGAATATATAAAATGAAAATTGAACGTTTCTTTTCTCAATTTATTTATGCTGTTAACTCGATGGGAGAGAGAGTACTCCCTTGAAGCCTCAAAGGACGAACTCGAGCTGCCTTGTTTCGAAGCGCCTTTGAGCTAGGTGTCCTTTGGCGCGTCCGTATGGCAGCGCGCGTTCGTCCTTAGAGTAATGGAGCATTAGTTCAAAGTACCTTTACAGTGTCCGTGTGACAGGGGTATTACACTGACACAATGAAGACAATGCTTTTTGAATTTAGACAACCTGACAGCTTTTAGCAATGCTACTGGTGACCACACTGCAATGAATTGGCTCAAGTAATTTTCTATTACTCCAAGCATATCAATGGACAAAAATGCAAGCAATTCATGCAGTTTTAACAGGCACAGCTACAAGCATACAGCATGCTGGAAATGAAGACTCTTATGTAGTTTGTTAACTTAATGGGCCTGTGCAGTGTGGGCAGTGGACACAAACTGTACAAGAAGAGAAGGTTAATGAACCGTGCAGCGGCAATGGCAACTCTTATGCCCTTGTTACACGGGCGTTTTCAGCGACAGTTCACTTGACAGTTGGCTGAACTGAACAGCAGTTAGTGATGTTATACAGCAGCCCCAAATGCCGTTGACAAATGGCAGTTCAGTTCAACTGATCAAAGCCAAACAAAAAATCAAAACATTTCGGCCATGTGGTCGAAACTGTAAGGATGCTACTCCAGAGGCAATGTCGCTTTGGCTCTATTTTGTGCTGTTATGGAAGCCTCTTAAATAAGCCAAGATTGCGAGCTGGCAATAACACAGGAGCCACCATATCTCAACCGTACCAGACATGTAGTTGAGCGCCTTCTGCTTGTAGTCCAGCGTATCATCGTTGAACCTGTTGATCTGGCCCTGAAGCACGATGGCCATGATGATGCCATAGATGGCCACCGCCTCGCAGAAGATGATGGAGACCAAGTTCTTGGTGCGAATCCGCGGGGCCTTCACACCTCCTCCCACGATGCTCACACCAGTTGTGAAAATGCCACTGTACAAGAAAGCTCGTGTTAGCCGACATCACATGTGCCCATTACAAGAATGTCTTAAATAACCTGAACTGTGGCAAGAAACTTAAGGACGGGTATGTTAACTTCACCAGAGCTGCAAAAGGTGCACGCGGACTTTCCTTCAAATTACACCACCTGACCCAAAACAGCTCAACTGCATTAGCATACAGGCTAAGGCCAAGCATGACAAAGGTGGTTGCCATGAAACAATGCCGACAGCTGCATAGTTTAATATATATATTCAGGTGAAAATGTTGCCATATGCATTGTCAACTTCCAGTGCTGATGAATAAGCAGCATACAGAAAAGGCTGAGCAATGATTGGAGGAATTAACAAGACCATAGGCAGGAAAAAAAAGAAGGCGGGTGCCCCCCAAAGCAAAATCGAGCATTGATGTAAAACTGACAGGAACTCTTGCACACATGAAATAACTTTCGCTTGGTTAAAGCTCTGTCATGCTTAAATAACCGGTGCCTCCAGAATGGCGCAATGTGCAAACAAATCGGGTCAGTGGTCTTTATTTCAAAGATATGCACGATTGAACCACCCCTACAAGATATTTGACGACGGACAGCACATGACAAATGACAGTGTCACGAATACTTAGGTAGGCCAGCAGTGAAGGAAAGGAAGGAGTGCAAGTTAAGAGGAGGATTAGAGACCCATAAAAAATTTCCCAGAGAGTTCAGGAACGGCTACGGATGTGCGAATCTGCTGGAGGACTGCAGACCAGAATGAATTCCAGCAAGGCCATGAACTGATTTCAGACTTCGGGTTTGCTTCTGGGTAAAAATCATTGGGAGGAGTCCAGCAATTCAAACGTAGTCTTGGTCTTGAGTTTAAGGACCAGCTGTGAGCTTGGCATTTCAGGCTGTCCTAATGCTCTCTCCTGCCTCTCCCTAGCCGTGTTAACTCAATGCCAGTTTAATACAATGTAAGCAGCAAGCGTTTTTCTGTTGGAGCAGCAAGTAAGCACGGCATTCAGACACTGCAAGCACTGGCATGGGACCTTAGCCACATGGCAAAGCAAAATGTCTGCACCGTCGTACTTCACCAACTGCTCGCATATGGCACCCATCTCCATCTATCCTTCCCATTCCTTACTCGCCTCTGAGAGGAGGTTGGGATTGGAATTCTCTTCTTCATGCTTGATCTTCTGAAATCACTTGACAGTCGTTTGTTGCTCTCGTGCTGTTCTGTTCACACTCACAACTAGAATATTTTGTGCTGCAAGTTGAAAGGCGTGCAGAACTTGGCTGCGGGCGTTTAGGGATCATGTTCACGAACAAGCACACCAAAAAAAAAAAAGGAAGAATAAACGATCATACAAGTAGGTACACTACAGAAAGACTTGAAGAAGCAATTCAAGTTCCAAGAACACCGCATCAACCCGTCAGCGCTTGAATAGACGATAGACAGCCGAATCAAGGAACGTGGGACATAGGAAGGCAGAAAACAAAAAAAGTGGCTAGTATGTGTGCACATAGACAAAAAGGTCACTTTCCAGACACAGCACAAACCAGAAATTTAAAAAAAATATATGCAATAACCTAAACACTATGGTGTTAGGATGAGGAACAACTGCACCCACCTGGCTGCACCGACTACAGACAGTGAGATGGAGAGACCAATACCGAGACAGCACCACATGTACGGCGAAATTCCTTCTAAGAACCTGAAACAGAACGACCACACGTTAATTAGGGCGACATACAAACACAGTATACCCATGCTTACCTTTTAGATAAGGAATGATCAACCCGTTTTGTTAGTAACATATATGCAATGACAATCATGAGCAGCATTTTGAAAGCATAAGTGACTTGCAGCCACTATGACGGGGTCAGTGCCCAGCACCTGGAATTAGTTTTTTAAGCTAGCTGTGACCAGTGACGCTAAGGGGACGAAAAAAAAATGCGCAAAGGCGCTGTTACGCCTCCCTTCAATGCGCTGCCGCCTTTGAGCTGATTTGAACAAGCTTCAAACTAGACTTCAGACTTTTTAAAACAGTCAGCGGTAGCTATGACAAACAGCTTCACCTGGGTAACCATCATACCTGGCATGAGCAATTCTTTATGCGGTAAGTTGTAAGAATTACAGACTCGAAACCAAGATTTGTTCATTGCATTAAATATTGTCCTCCGTCCTTGTTAGTGTAGAGGCTACCGCTGGAAACGGGTCTATAAGAGTGCTCTGAACTTTGAAGAAAGAACTAATGAAGTGAACCTGCGATTCTAGCGGCGATCTTACTCTGGTACTGGTTTACCCAGCAAGTGCCATACGCGACTACAACTGCTCTAACGAGGGTATTCGCGAGCCCACATTCGGGAGCACACGTTAAAACGAAATGCATGAAAAATGTTACTCACCAGCCGAAGTCTAGCCTCGACCCTTTGCCCGATAGAATGTAGTACACCGCTAGAAAATGAAGATAAGCATCGCCATAAAGTAGCGGCGTAAACCTAGGATACCGACATTACGCACGCAGTACGTATTGAATAGACGACATCGGAAATGTGCTATGGTAATCAAGAATGACGATTCTAACGTACAGAGGTCGGTACATCATGTCTACACATTAAATTCGAGGTCATTATTAGTAAAAGCGCAACACCATAGGTAGTTTCAGATGTGCACTGATGAGAGCGCCGAGTACCGCCTTACCCACGCAAAGGATCAAGAAGCTGGATATGCTGTATACGGTGTACTGGGCGTTTGCTAAGAGGCCCATTTTCGGTTGCTTGCTTCTCCACGCACGAAGATTTCAGAAACGAACTTTCCGAGAGCTTTCAACGACGAAATACCGCCGTTTACAACGCCGATCTGCGGCTGCAGTCGGGTCTCATGACATCCGCAACCGCAAAACCCGACGCACACCGAAACGGAAATGCGTTTTGTTTTTGCCGAGCTTTGCCTTGGTAATTCCGAGTTTGTGCGCTTCACTCTAAAACACGCTGCGAGAGCAGAATAAACCACCCCTTGTAGTTATTAACTTAAAAAATGATTAACAAAACAGTAAATTTAATACTGGATATTCAACGTTGCTCTGCGCCCCATCTCGGCCCATGGCTCTGCCGGGCGAGCGCATCGCTTCATTTTGGGCGGCCATGATGGATGTTGCGATTGAGTGTGCGGGCCAAGTTGTATCACGGATCTCATCCGTTCGGTTTAATGTGTGCTTGTAGCGATAGCTAGGCGGTACCAAGCCGAAGGAGATCGCCAAAAAGCGTGAGTCCGCAAAAAGTCTGACTCTCGCCATCACTGTAGGCTAGCCCACTCGCGCGCAGCATGGTGAAGCGTAAAAACCGGGTAGTGTTGGAGTCCAGTAGCGGGGAAAGTGACAGCCCCGACGACTTGGACGGTGAGCTGCTTCTGCTTGCCAAGAAGAAAAGATCCGAGTCGGAGGGCTCGCCACAGAAGCCGCAGCCCGAGGAGAGCTCCAAGCCAGGCGCGGCCGCGTACAGTGACTCGGAGACGTCCGAGAGCGACGACGACTGGACCGTTGATGGCAAGGGAGGCGCCAAAGCCCGCAAAGGCAAGCTGTCGAAAAAGACGGTCCGGAAGAACCGCTCGTCGGGTAGCGAGGCCGAGAACAAGAGCAGCGCATCGTCCTCATCCGAGCCCGAGGAAGGCGAAGTCTCGGACTCTGGCGGCGGTTCCTCGGCGCCGGCCGGCGGCAGTGGCAGCGACGACGACGATGACGACGATCCGGAAGAGGAGGAATTCAACGATGGCTACGACGAGAACCTCATGGGTGACGAAGAGGACCAGGCGCGCCTGGCACAGATGACCGAGAAAGAGCGTGAGCAGGAGCTGTTCAACCGCATTGAGAAGAGAGAGGTGCTGAAGACGCGCTTTGAGATCGAAAAGAAGCTGAGGCTCGCCAAACGTAATGAGCAAAAGCGGAAGGCAAAGAAGGAAGAAGGCAGTTCCAACAGCAGCAAAGGGGGAGAAGGCGTGTCGGCCAGCTCTAGGTGCAAAGAACGGCGTCGCATGGTCGAGGAGCGTAAGGACAAGCTCGACAAGAAAGCACAGGCCATTAAGGATCTGAGAGCCGAGCGCGAGAAGAAGCGAAAACAACTCCAGGAGCAGCTGCAGAAGGAGGAGGAGGAAAAGGAGAAACGGAAACCCCAGGAGGAAGAGGAGTCCCAAGCCCAGACATCCAGGAAGCTCAAGGCAAGTGACATTTACTCGGACGATGATGATGATGATGCCTCTGACAGGGATGATGACCAGGATGACGACCAGGCCGGAGGGGACACATCAGATCGTCGTCGTTCGTCCTCTTCGTCCTCATCCTCTGATGAGGAGGAAGCCAAGCCACAGATAGCCGCCACAAAAGAAGAAATTGGCAAGATACGACTCTCGCGTCACAAGCTTGAGCGCTGGGTGCACGCTCCATTCTTTGCCAAAACGGTGATTGGCTGCTTTGTGCGAATTGGCATTGGCTCCAACAATGGTCGCGCTGTGTACAGGGTGGCACAGATCACGGATGTGGTCGAGACGGCAAAAGTGTACTCCCTGGGACGTGCTCGCACAAACAAGGGCCTGCGGCTAAAGCACGGTAAACAGGAGAGGGTCTTTCGGCTTGAGTTTGTTTCCAACCAGGACTTCTCAGACTCCGAGTTCCAGAAGTGGAGGGAAGTGATGACCCTGGAGGGGGTCTCGTTTCCCACCACGGAAGAGGTGGTGAGGAAAGGCAAGGATATCCAGGATGCTCTCAACTACCAGTACAAGGAGTCGGACGTGGAGAGCATTGTATCTGAGAAACAGCGCTTCAAGCGAAACCCGCACAACTACGCTGTTCGGAAGACCCAGCTCATGAAGCAGAAAGAAATGGCGGAGCAGAAGGGAGACCACGAAGAAGCGCAGAGGCTAGGTGGAGAGCTAGAACAGCTCGAGGAGCGTGCCCGGGAGCTGGACAAGCAGCGTACGAGCACAATAAGTGCCATCAGTTACATAAACGAGCGGAATCGACTGAAGAACATTGTGGAAATTGAGCGTGCCATCCTGGAAGAGGCCAAATTAAACAAAGAAAAGGCTGATGATCCCTTCACAAGGCGAAAGTGCGCTCCAAGCCTGGTCACCAAGACAAGGACGGCGGATCCTAAGCCTGTGGCACCGCTGCCGGTCCCAGAGAAAAAACCTGAGCAACCAGTGGTCAGCGCAGCTCCAGTTGAACCGGTGCGCAAGCAGCAAGATCAGCAGCCGCACAGAAGTGAGGAGGACATGTTTTCTGCACATGACTTTGACATCAAAATCGACCTGGACATCTCGGTCTCCTCTGCGCCTTCAGCCGTTGCAAGACCATCATCTGGTGCAAGGCCAGCGCTTCCGAAACGCTCTCTGAACCTGGAAGAATATAAGAAGCTGCGGGGACTCATATGACCTCTCATGTACTGTGTCTTTTGGAGGGGCAGTGACCTATTGCAGCTGTCATTTGTGCTGTCAGTCCTTTCAATCTCCGCAGAGAGCAGTGATCACCTTGGTCTTAATCGTGGAGATTTTTGTGGTGCATTTCGGCGTATGGTGCATTGCCCGCTCTCAGTGGACAAGGCTTCTTTTTTTTTTCTAGCTCTTTGATTGTGGGTAGCGTTCGCAGAGAATGGAATTAAGCAGAGAGTTGGTGCAGTTACTTCTAACATGCCGTGGTGGTTTTACAGTAGCGTCATTGTGTGCAAACCCTCAAGAGAAAGAATGCTTACAATACTGCATGAGTCCCAGAACTGTTTTTCTTAGTTTTCTGCCCCTTTGGATTGTTACTGACAGCTACTTGAAAACAGTGTGTTTTGCGCTGGTTGCATAATGTGTCTTATTGTCAAGCATGACTCTGTGGGGAGTGTTTCCAGATGTACTTGGCAGTCGGCTGATTGTGTTTCTGAGGTTTTTCTCACTGAGCTGCAGTTATCGTGAAGTAGTATTTAAACTCTCCTTTATCCTGTGTAAAGAGCATGTGCTTTCAGAGGATTGGGCGCAGTCTGAGTGCTGTTGCTTGACTCAGCAGCCAATGCAAATATGTACAGTTACAGCAGTGTTGTGAAAACAGTGAACATGTGCATCACACCTTTAAGGTTATAAGCGATCGTAGAGGGGCAGCGGCTGCATGGAGCAGAAACCAGCCCTTGTGGGAATAAGGTGTAAAAGTAAGCATTAACGTGCATGCCACGAGTACGCCATCGATGTAGGCGAAGCCCATGGCGAGCTCTGTACATACTCACCCTTTGAAATCTACAAGATGCGGCATCTTGCCAGTACAGGCCGGCATGGCAACTGGCTGTTTACACTTAGTGTCTTCTTTTTTTGGCATTTTCATCTGTCATCGGTGTTTAGAATAGGCTGAACACTCACTGCTGCAATAAAGCAAAACATGACTGATTCAGATTTGTGCTTGTCATGAGTAATGACACTCTCAAACGTTGCTTATTGTGCCCATGACCTTTTTACAGTCTTTGTGCACGTGTGGGACCCCAAAATTGACTGAGTTGAAACGTGAATACTTATTCAAGCACCAGCTAAATATTTTTTTTGTTGAAAAGTGTAGTTGTGTTGACGGCACATGGCTTCAGGACCGGTGCATGACTTCTGTGCCAACATGCACGTGTACATAATGTAATTCTTGCATGCGCGTAGATGCACTGATGTGCACTGCTGTGTTTACCGATTCAATGCATCATTAAAGGAGTATAGTCACCTAAATTTTTTGTGCATGTTTTCTTTGCAATGATGCGTAAGGCATCATACATGGATTACCACATGGTATACTCCTACGACTGCTAAATAATTTACAATCAAACTTTTTTCATGCCTCGGTTTCAACAGCTGAACGATGACTATGATGTAAAAGTGTGCTCATAGGCGACGCGAGACAGGAAAAAAACTGCGATATAATTGCTGCTTTCTCATTTCGGTTCACTGCAGTGCTGAAGCCAGCATGCCTCAAAAGACGAAATGAGAACAAATTTAGAAGCAGAAATATATTGCGACCTTTCTCATTCATTTTGTGACCTATAAGCACACTTTGACGTCCCAGTCATCGTTCGGCTGTTGGAACCGAAACAGCATGACAGAAAAATTCAATTGTGAATTGTTTAGCGGCCGTAGGCGAATACCATATGGTGATTCATGCAATAGTTTATAGTGTCTTCCAGATCATTGTAGAGCAGAAAACATGCCTCCAAAATTAGGTGTCTATACTCCTTAATAGCAAAAAAAATATGCTTATGAAAACAAGGGTCAGCTCTACAACTTGGCATCTCATCACTATGCATTTATTCATTCTGTTAACTCGCACCTGAAAACTAGACTTCCTCATAGACTTCCCCGCTGTCTGGAATCTGGCTACCACTGTCTGCAGCTGAATGCCGCATTCACAAGCAGCTTCCAATGCCAATAAGCAAACAGTTCCTGTTGCGACAACCATGGCTCAGTCGAAACAGTGTAGCACAGTTTGTTAGAACGCTGGGCTTATACAGACAAGCGAGCATACTATGAGCACAAAATGGAGACCCTCACACTAGTGCCATTATTGAACGGTGTTTCAGGCCCCTCGGCCTGCTCTTCACAGTAGCTCCGTGCCCTGAACTTTTTATTCAGGTAGGACATTGAACGGGTTCACATACTTTTAAACCTCCTTGTATACTCCTTGCCTTATACTGAACGTATTGTCTGCCCATCTGAAGGGTGCTGGACTTATTAACTTCAAAACATTTCCTGCATTGACCTTCTGAATGTACTCTCTGCAGTTAAATGACCACATTATTTGTTTATATTTAATTCTCTCGTTTAAATTTCCTGCACCAATCTCTTTCCACCCGTCTATTATAAAGCCCCTTCCCAACCCAGGATAGCATGTCAGCACTTTTCAAACACTGACTAAATTCTGGCCATTAAAGAGCCTTTCTCTCACTGCTGTGCTTTGGAGTGTGCTGCTGTTTGCCATTCTCTTTTCAGTTGACACTTGCCCATAAAACGGAAGACACACTGACGAGCATAAACAGTAAAAATTGGAAGCTTTTTAAAAGGAAGACTGAACTGCCTGCTGTAGGTTATAGGTTATCTGTGGACATGTGGAATAGATCCATGGCATCAGACTTTCACCATAAAATTTTGTGTGCCAGATCAAAGCTGTAGTTTCTTGTTTAACTGATAATGTTGTGGGTGATTCTATAAATACCTACAGACGGATACAACTTAGGTCTGCACTGAAGCTCCGCCCACATTCACGACCGCCTCACAGATTTCCTCGTATTAAAAACCAGCGCTAAAAAACACAGACAGAGGGCGAGACTATGTCTAATCACTGATATCTACGTAAAGATACGAGTGCACGCAGGACTCGGAGGACTTGATTCGTAATTAGAACATTTATTTTCTCACAAAAAGAAAAGATCGCACGAAAAATCACGGTTATTTACGATTTTTGCACATACTATACAAAAACACAAAAGCTTCTGCTACACAACAAAGTCACCAACTGCGAATGAATGGCATTTGTCAAAACTTCTACCCTTCTGCATGTGAATCCGTGCCCGGCAGCAGAGGCGGTTTAAAAAAAGATCGCCAATTTTTATTTTCGTGATAGTTTATGATCATTTCAGGACAATGCAAAGGATGAAAAAATAGGCTGACGGGAAAAGGTACGTTTAATTGCGTGAACTGTGCCTACAATTAAAAGGAGTGCTATACGCCGCGTGATGGCGAAGAAGAGTGGCTCTTCTCTGCAATAACTTCTGCTTCCTGTTACAGATCTGCGACAATGTACTTCAATCTTTTCGGGAATAAACCGACACTCTTCTTATTTTCGTTTTTACATTTCAGTATACAGGTGCGGTGTGTAAATAGCATGGGCGAAAAAAAAGCGCTCAGAAAATTTCAGGGGGTGCTCTGACACCGAAACACTCCTTCTGGTTACGCCCCTGCTTAGGGTAAACCTCCTTTACTTACAGAGTACCGAGGATATTGGTTTTGGTTTTTCCATAGATGTACAAGATTTGTTTTATTCGATTCCTCAAGACCAGCTCTTGGCGGCAGTAAAGGAATGCATAGAAGCAAACGGTGATGTTTCTTTCCAAAATTCTTCAGGTTTGTCGGTTGACAACTTTATCGCATTATTGCAGTTTTATCTTAGTTCTACTTTTATAAGTTTTGACAACCTGCCTTTTTTGCATCGCAAGGGTGTGTGCATAGGTTCCTGTGTGGCCCCCATCCTTTGCGATATTTTCTTAGCGAATGTTGACCAGTCTTTAGACAGAGTTTTTAATGGGGGGGTGGTTTTAAAGGTTTTTAGGTACGTGGAAGATATTCTAGTGCTTTTAAAAAAGCAGACTTCCTTCACCTACCCCTCTACAGTAGGTGAAGTTTTAAATGCTTTTAATAAACATGGACTTGGGCTCACGTTCACCCATGAACTTCCTGACACTAATGTCTTACAATTTTTAGATCTAAAACTAACCTTTCTTGAGAGACATGTTTGCTGGGGCTATTACCCGCGCGCGAAGAAAGATCTTTTGCCTTATGATTCTATGCACTCCAAGACGGTGAAAAGAGCAATAGCGTCGCATTGCTTGGAGTCTTTGAAAAAGTCGTGCCCGAATCAGTTGCAGGCTAGCTTCCAGAATCAGGTGAGCCGGCTTTCGGCGGCTGGGTTCCCCTGCTCAATGTTGACTGCTGTCTGGGAGACCCTTCTAAAAAAACTTAAGCAAGGAACACGAAGAAACTCCGGAGAGGTTCGTTGCAGGTCACAGAAGCCGTTGGTGGTGCCTTACTTGCACAAAATTGCTCACAACTTGAAGAAAGTGGCCAACAGGCATGGGGTGAGTGTCGTTTTTTCCGCCCCCAACAAGCTGAAAAAGCTGTGCCCCCGTATTTGCAGCCCAAGAAAGCGGGGTTGCTAGATAAGGCACGAATCTCCATTCATCATGTGTTCCACAGGAGTGGTCTATGCTATCCCCTTAACGCGTGGGAAGACCTATGTTGGCCAGACTGGGCGCTGCATCAACGAGCGCTTGGGGGAACATGCCCGAAATTTATCAGATTTGAAGGATAAATATGCACATTTGGTAGCGCATATTATGGGTTGCGACGGATGCGAGGCACGATTGAGTCAGACTAAGATTCTTGGCAAAAGCACAGATAAGAAGGCACGTGAATGTCTGGAGGCTTTTTACATAAGGAAACTTGGCAATAGGTGTGTCAGCACCCCATCTGTTTCACTTTTTTCGTCCGAGTTCGAATTTTTAGATGCCGCCCTTAAATAATCTTTGTTAACTTTTTGTTTTTGTTTTGGTTACCGCTTGCTCATATGTGCTCGCTGTGATGGTCGCTTAGATTTCTTTACCTTTCCTGCCCTCCTCCTTCTTTTTTCAGTGAAATGTCGCCATATAAAGGCGCTGCCTGGTTTCAATAAAATTAGTTGTGAGTTAGCGCTTTGTGTCTCGTCCTTGTCTTTTCGTGGTTTGCATGCTCTGGCGCTATTTTCTTCAAATCAAGGTAAACCTCCTGCGGCTCTAAACTTTTGATAAAGGGTGTTCATGTTTAAGTGATTTTATTTATTGTTCTCACTAGGGCCCAGATAGGTAAGCTCACTTATCCTGGCAAACTGGATGGCAATAATTGTGTCACGTATGCCGGGTGTTTCAGGAAAAAAATTTTGAAAAATGGGCTTTTGGGGTAAAAACGGCTTTTGCGGCACAATATTGCCAATTTTGGCTGACACCAGAAAACTGATGAATCGTATTCAGTGGTAAGCTGGTTATCTAATTTTTAATAATTAACTTTTAACTGGTAGAGTCGGGCACATAGTTGCAATTAGATACTTGTAACCGGTCATTAGTAATAGCTATATCAGTCTTTAAAATTTAGAAAACGCGATTATTCGTGGCGCCGTGGCTCGACAACGTAGTTGTTAGTGGCTATTTATTAATAAAGATAACAGTCGAAGGAAAAGATGTTGCTAGCCGCGGCATCTGCCATTGAAACCTGAAGCACCTGAGCTGCGGCTAGCAGGAATAAAAGAACAGGGAGAGTGAAAGAAAAAGAGGGGGGGGGGGGGGGGGGTAATAGTAAGAAAGGATAAAGGTAGGGCGGCAGTATGCACTATGTACAAATAAAGTATATAGAATATTTGGCTTTTTCGACTAGATACGTCTACTAGAGGGTCGCTTTGCCTGAATGCTTTCGAAAGAGCATGTATTTTCGCATGATGCAGCCAATATTTGTCGAGTCACAGCGGCGAGGCTAATCGTGTATTCGAAATTCTAAATACTGATATAGATATTACTAACGACCGGCTACAAATCTTTAATTGCAACTAGGCACCTAACTCCACTAGTTAAAAAGTTAATTATTATAAATTAGTTAATCAACTTACTTCTTAATATGACTTTTTCTGTTGACCGCCAACACTGGTAATGCTGCAAAACCCGTATTTTTACCACATAAAACCTCTTTTTTGAAAATTTATAATCATCATTATAATCATCAGACTACCCCCTCTGCTGGACAAAGGCCTCTCCCATATCTGTCTGGTTAGCCCTGTCCTGTACGACTGGCGAATAAACTGGTGGGTAGTAAGCTCATGTTAGTGATAAGGGTACATTTTCTTCTTAGTCACTATATATAGTTTCGTTTACGAATCTGGTAACCTGGAAGAAAATCGGATCGGGCACGCAGTGAAACAATATTATTGAGCACAATACCCACAGTGCCAACATGTCATTGCAGTGTGTGTGCAGGGGTGGTAAACCATAGCAATGAATTTAAAAAGTGAGGCATTATAGTATAGTATGCCATTACTTACAGTAATTCGCAAATAACGTCTTGTAACATGGCACTGAGCCGCCGCGGTGGCTGAGTGGTTATGGCGCTCGGCTGCCGGCCCGAAAGACGCGGGTTCGATCCCTGCCGCGGCTGTCGAATTTCGATGGAGGCGAAATTCTAGAGGCTCGTGTGCTGTGCGATGTCAGCGCCCGTTAAAGAACCCCAGGCGGTCGAAATTTCCGGAGTCCTTCACTACGGCGTCTCTCATAGCCTTAGTTGCTTTGGGACGTTAAACCCCCATAAACCGAACCCAATATGGCATTACTCAACTTGTTGGAGTGTGGCGTAGAGGTAAAAAATGAGTATCCCATGACCAAAACTTTTCAGAAATCGCAAATAAAGTTGTGGAAATCATTTAAACAGTTTTTATATGTACATACGCGTACATGATGTTTCACTTTATGTAAGTGATTATTTATTTAATATAACAAAAGGAAGGTAAAAGATGTTTGCTCACCCCGGCATCTGCCATCACTAATCGGTGGCACCTGAGCTGGGGTAGCGGAAATAAAGGATAGCAGGTAGTTTGAAGAAGTGAAACGAAAGAGGTGAGGGGATAGTAGGAAAGAGATAGGGGTGAGGGCATATATACACTATTTACAAATTATAATACAATTGTTCAGGCTGCGCGCGGGCGCCAACTTTATTCGATAAAGGAAATTAGGGCAGATTACTTTTTTAAAAAGTTGTAAAGTAAAATGAAACAGGTATATGTATACCAAGCTAATCTGCTGTAATGGGAACCTCTCATGCGGGTTTGTCATTATTAATTTTTTCATGAATATGTATGCACCGGTGCTGGTTGAAACCGATTTTTCGTCCCGTATGCGCATCAACCGCTCAAGTACACACTTCAATGCAGCACAGGCGGACAAGCGCGCTAACTGAGTTGAAATTTGAATGATTCACAAACTACGGCACCTCGCTCCATCAGCGCGGCAATAAGTCACAAACATGGCATGCGACGATCGGTGTCAAAAAGAGCGCTGGAACGAGAGAAAAAAAAGAATTTACATTGTCGCGCTCGAGGCGTGCAGCGCGCGCGCCTGGCATAGCAGGCGAACAGGAAGTGACGTCAAGCC
Source organism: Amblyomma americanum (assembly GCA_030143305.2). Taxonomy (NCBI): domain Eukaryota; kingdom Metazoa; phylum Arthropoda; class Arachnida; order Ixodida; family Ixodidae; genus Amblyomma; species Amblyomma americanum. Next base: position 304,698 of record JARKHS020034225.1, on the reverse strand, counting down.
GCAGCGGATGCGGCGTGCGAGCGTGCGCCGGGCGAAAGCTGTCCGTCGCCTGGAGCGAAGCGGGATTACAGTGACCACGGCGGCGAGAGTGAACGGCTCGCTTTTGTAGCGGAGGCTCAGCGCCGAGCGAGAACTTGCCGGCGCGTTCTTCAAGGTGGTCTTTTCGAACGGGCGCACTGCACACGTTTTTGTGGAAGCCGATGCTCTGCGTTCGCTCCAAGCTCAAGCGGAAAAGAAGTCGATCTGTGCGTGTCTGTGTGTGTGGCGTGTGTGTGTCGCGTTTTGTCGACAACGCACCTTCGTTCATCGTGTTCCGTCTAGTCAACGATCCAGACGGAGTGCGGTTGAAAGTGAGTATCATTTCGTTATCTCTGACGCCCGACGATGATAAGGGCAAAAATGGTTTTACCGCCTTGCTAATTTCGTTGCGGCTGCAGAATGCGTTTCCGTGCGCCGTTTATAGACCACGGCGGTGTTCCCATGGTCGCATTCACAGCTGCGTGCAAGTCGCCGGCTTCAAGGCTGAACCAGTTTTTGCTCCTTTTCGGAGCTACCGTTCGGAGCTTTCATTGTCGAGGAGTTTGCCAGAATATAGTGTTTGCGAAAACGCGAAGATACCTCATTGAACCGAGACGTTCTGCTTGCTTCCTTCGTCACACAACACTGCATGTTTGACGATTATCGGTAGGTTCGCCTGATACTGTATAGTTCCGTTGTAACTGATCAACATGACAATGACTTCATGTTTGACTCTTTCATTTTAATGAGAGGTGACATGGCTAAGTCTTGCAGAACATCCCATTTGGAAGCTTTCGGACCGAAGCCGTTATGCTATTTAACGAACTTGAGTAGTCACGACCATATATTCCGTAGCACAACGCGGAAACGTCCCAAATACGTTCTCAAAATATGCAGTCGAGATTTCAAAAATAAGCTGGCAACCTGTTCCATAGGGGCCCGCGTGGATTTCTGTCCGAAACCTACACGGGGAATGCCTTCGGTACAGTGTTTGCTGGTATGTTCTTGGGGTCTTTACGTTGGAGTTCTGCCAACGGCTGTTTGTAACGTGCAAGTGCCTTTACAGTGCCGCCATTTGACACCTGGCACGCCGAGCAACTTATTGCGTGGATTTACATTATGCGTTGCGACTAACGTAATTGATGACAGTGAACGTTGTTAGCCGCCACTTTACCAGGGCACTTTCAACTTCAGTTGCTATTAAAACGCCAGCAATTCGCTTTGATCACTGTTGTGTGGTCGTTTTGGAGAAACGGATAAGGGCATACGTACGTAACAGATCTCCTTTCTTTATCACCCTCTCCCAAAGAAGAGAGAGACACATGGTTAGTTGCTAGCGGTGTCTGCTTTGCTCAATGAATACCGAGTACCTGTGTAGCGTTTTCGGCGTGCTAAGCAAGGTTGGTAGACAGATGCATTTGGATTCCCTATCGGTGAAGATGGACAATATACTTGTGCAAAACTGGTTTGTTACGGTTAGCGGCCGACAGCCTAATGGTAATGGTTAACTTGTGCTTGGACACAGTCGTGGACAGAGTAACATGGGCCGTGCTTCGCCAGTCGAATTATTCTGACGCGTTACCTACCAAAGAATTAATGGGTACTTGATATATATGTATGCAACTTAACGAGATTGGATGAGGTATCCCCCGGAAGGAGAAGGGCTGGGGTGGCCCTTACACCGTCGGCCACGTGCCGATGGGGCTCTCAAGAAGTCGCAGGGCCCATAACCTGCCCGAGGTGTTCCACACCGGCTACAGAGGTGAATGTTCGCCACCTGCTGTGGACTTGTGCAGGGACAAGGGCTTCAAGGGCACGGTTTTTCTACCGGAAGTGGGACTAACGGCGATGAGAAGGATTTCTCCAAGTGGCTGACCGACAACAATAATAGCATGATACTTTCCCGGTTCCTGCACGAAATACCTTACATGGTTTCCTATAGTATACCGTGGACCAAAATTATTCCTTTATGGCAAGTGTGAGAAAAAGAAAACTAAATGCCACTTGTGCGTTTGCACATAAAGGCAGAGTGCCTTTCTTTTTTCCTTATGGAACGCCGGAGGTGGTCCATGTTATTCTGTCCGCAACTGTACAACAGTACCATCAAACGAAGGTCGTAATGAGGGAGAGAGTGATGTTTATTGAGGAGCACTAACTTCAGCATTGATGTTTAAAACCTCTGGCATGCTGTCCTCCAGAGGGTTGGAGGTTAGCAGAGAGATAGACTAGAGGATAACATTAGCAGGAAACAAGGAGTGCTTGAAAAATTATGTGGGATACATCACGAAATTTTCAAGTACACCATTTAGATTTTGACATAGAAACGTACAAGAGCTGAAGGCATGTAACGCCAAGGGAAAATAGCCAATTGATAATTCCAAGCGCAGGCAGTTGTAGCTGGGGGTCGTCAGATATTCAGGTGGGCGGATGAAATTGGGAAGTTTGCGGGGTATGGTGGCCGCAGGTGGCACGGGGCATCGTTAATTTGGAGGTCACCAGGGGAGGAATTTGCCCTAGAGCGGACGTAGTAAGGCTGTGTTGTTGATGATGATAGGATTTATATTGCTTCGTGGAGGCCATTGTCTTGAAGGTCAAAAACCAAGAATTTGAAAGTTCTTGCGCCGGTGTGAAGGGCAGGACCAGGACCCTTCGCAATGTCAGTGTTGTTGAACTAACTGTCTCTATTTTTAGGCCGTAGCTCTGTCTTCCGTATAAGATGAGCATTATCTCTCTCTCGACTGTGAACGGAACCACAGTTGTCAAAGTGGTTACTGCTGGTCTCTTTCAAACTTCGCTAATAGCTCGTAAACGCCGCGTTAAAACGAAGGCGGGAGTGTTATTCCGTCCCTTGTTATGGATAGGCGTCAATCTGAGGTGGGGTCTCCACCGTTACAAATGCTTCCCCAGGTGAAACGATTCCAAAATTTGCATTTGCACTCTGCTGCGTGCGAGGTACAAAGAGTAAAAGATGTTGTTGTTGTTGAGCCTATCAAAAGATGGCACATACCCACACTGGGGGATCGGCCAAGAATCGGGTGACTATTCACCTGTATTCAGGTAATTAAAACTGAAAAGCACGCGGGAAAGCAACACCGGAGGATTCTTCCTCATGAACAGAAAAGGGATGAAAGCTTTGACTTCAAAATTAGTAGTAGTAGTAGTAGTAATAATAATAATAATAATAATAATAATAATAATAATAATAATAATAATAAAGAGAGGAACTGCATGGAACAGAATTATTAAGCCAGAATGTAATAATGGAGAGGAAAGAAAATTTTGTAACCCTTAGCGTGGCAGTCGGTGAGATTCTAGCAGGAAATTTAGAACAGCGGTGCAAACAGATCTGTGTCTGAACCCGAATGTGGTGGCCCCAAATGAGTAAAAGATTCGTGGCGTTTTCTTTGTCATTTGCTGGTGTTAACGCACGTGCGTGTATAAATGGCACAGTTTGGCTGTGAGAACGCCGTCCCTGCCTCCGCGTTTTTCGCCACACCTGCATAAATAAGTCCGCGAGCTGTTCACATCTAGGACGCAGTGCACGTGCTTTGTGCAAGCCCCGGCGAGGCGCAGTGCGATATGCTGGGAGCACTGGGCGAGTTTCAAGGGTATCTTCTTATTCCAGGGCCGCCGTAAAAAAAAAAAAAAAGGCGCTTGCTTGCTAGGGACAGCTCTGTTGCACCATGCTTCAATGGCATCGATTTATAGCTCTTAAGAGTTGTCGAAGTTTTTTTTTTGCTGCAGTTGTTTAATCGGCGCCATTTTAGTTACGGGCGTGAGGTTTTCAGTTGGTTAGAAATTCTGATTTTAACTTATTAGTTCGCTGTTAGCGTTGGCAACTAAATCGTTCGTTTTTCGATGCACTGATAACGAACGCCTTTTGTACCGTTTACTCTCACCTCTGAATGACACTTCTACTTCGTGAAAAATCGCGATTTCGCTCATATCCGAGTCCAGGGCACGGGTTTCACATCCTGGTTTGTAGAAATTTTGAGGAATGCATTAAATGCAGCGTGGAGCGATGAGGTAGCGTATTCAGTACAGTGACCAAAAGGCGCATTTTCTTTTTGGCATCGAACACTTGCGTGCTCCAGGATTACAGCGGTTCTCGCAGAAGTTTCGACGGCGAAAGTTTTCGAGAAATTCTTTTTCGTCGTCACGTGACCTTATATCCCTTGCGTGTACTGGCGTCACGCTCCGGCATCGTGAAGATAATAATAATAATATTAATAATTGGTTTTTTGGGGAAAGGAAATGGCGCAGTATCTGTCTCATATATATCGTTGGACACCTGAACCGCGCCGTAAGGGAAGGAATAAAGGAGGGAGTGAAAGAAGAAAGGGGCGCCGTAGTGGAGGGCTCCGGAATAATTTCGACCACCTGGGGATTTTTAACGTGCACTGACATCGCACAACACACGGGCGCCTTAGCGTTTTGCCTCCATAGAAACGCAGCCGCCGCGGTCGGGTTCGAACCCGGGAACTCCGGATCAGTAGTCGAGCGCCCTAACCACTGAGCCACCGCGGCGGGGCTCGTGAAGATGCGGCGGCATTGGTTTCAGTACAGTTCCAACTAGCATGAGTATACACCGAGCGTGCTCTCTGCAGGCTCACATTCAGACTCACGTTCAGGCTCACGTGCACCGTACTTCAACAACGAAAGAACGCGAAAGGAACGCGAGCGAAATGAGCGGCACACACTGGGCTAGCGCTTTTTTTTTTCCTGCAGTGACGTCAGCATGCTTTTACTTACCATTGTAAAAGCGCTCTATAGTTGCCGGCGGCTTTAACACTGCCGTTTCGTTCCGCCATAGTTGTTCGCTGCAGGAGCGTGTGTCTGGAATACCCAGAACTCTTCTGCGCTCCTGTTCTGACCGCAGACTAGAGATATTTGATTATACAGTCGTACCTCGTTAATGAGGACACTTGGGTTCTCAAGCAGCGATTTCCGTAAAGCGAGTCACGTAATCACGAATCGTGAAGACAAAATGAATTGAGAGAGAGAGAAAAAAAGAAACGCTTCATGATTATGGTCTGCTTGTGTGCTTTGTGGTGTACAGGGCAAGTGGAAATTATACAAAATCTTAGGAGCTCTAAGCGCATCATGAAATTCGCCATTATTTGTTAAACAATGTGATCCATGAGACCCGCGATGGTGTCTCATTGTGTGGTGACGTGTGTCGAACTAAGACTGTTTATATCCCCACGCACCGCTAGTCCGTATATGTACTCCGCCGGCTGAATGCGGCTTTGAGCGTGGCACAACCCGCAAAGAAACTGTTTTTTTTTCTCAAAGCCACTCGTGCAATACGGCAAATGATAATGGCGCGTCTACCGGCCTTTTTGGCACTCTAAAAGATTAAACCGCAAGAAAAAAGGCCATCACTCAGGCATTTGCCCATTCTCACTACCCTTTGCTGGTGTTCTCCGCACAATATAAGGAAAGGGAAGGTGTGGCTGGTGCAGTGGAGATTTTGTTTTTATCGCCTTGCATATTAGCGCGAGAAAAATAAATGAGCCCCTGTGGGCTCTGTGTATTTTCGCCCTGTCCATTGGCCGTACAGCGAGTTTCCATATTAACGAAGAGTAAATGCTTTGAAAAAGTTTGGTATTGGAAAAAAATTACCCATATTTCAAGTCGTACGTATGAACGGGGCACGGCTGTATCAGTACCGAAACTCTTCAAACAACACACACACGTCGAAGTCCGCGCACCAGTTGGTTCAAAATTCGGGGGTTAACACAGACGTCGAAATCTGCGCGCCAATCGGTTCAAAACTCGAAGGCTAGCTGATCGTCGCGACACTTGTGGCATTCATATTAACTGCTCAGACCGGCCGTAGGCTGCTCAAAAGAACATGTATATGGTGGAGAGAGAAATGTTGCAGTGCTGCACTAATATAGATATTTTCCAATCTCGTAGGAGGCGCCACCATCTGCTAACAACTGGCCTCAGGTTATGTCCGGAGTTATTATGCAGTGTATCGCAACTAGTCGGATTAAAGATCTCTCTCGGTAGACATTACTAAGCACGCAGTTTCGCGTTGCCGATCCGCCAGTGACCGGTCGCCAGTGCGACATGCATGGTCGCGCGACGCGTTTATGCAAGAAAATAGCGTCATGGGCGTGCTGTCGCCACGACCAGCGTGACGTCTTCTCCCACGGCCTACGTCACTGGGAGCAGCGACCAATGGCTGGAGAGAGAATGAAATGGAAAGGAAACGGATCTTTAGAAAACATGGCCCGCGGACTCGACTGAAGATTTATGCAAGGGTCATTCTCCTATGTCATTCTCCTGTGTCTGTCTCTGTGCGCCTTATCCCCCTTATCTTACGCGATACCCATCTCCACCCTAGACAGAAAGGAGTAAAAAGGGCCTAATCTCTTCTCTAACACACTCTCTTTTATGAAAGGGAGTACGCTAGAGGAAAGTTTACTCGCTCTTTACTCCCATGGGGAACTTGCGCTGAAGTTTGTGGTGCCGATTGCAGCGCCATAACACACTGCCTAGCGAGAAGAGCAAGAAGTTTTGGGTAGTACTCTTAGTACTTTTCCGCGCCACCTTCAGGCGCTTATTGGCGTGAGCCTCCGCGCTCTGTCGAAGGTCAGCTATCTGGGCTACGCCGAGAGAAGCTAGGCAATGAACGCTGTCAGCCAAATGCGGGTATCTAATCGCGCAGAATGTGTTCTCGCGTTTGCAGCGGCCCAAGCGGCTGACAAAAGCAGCTTTGAGTCACCGAATGGAACAATTGCAGTGCCACCTTGGCAGCGCAGGTTCCCCATAGAAGCGTTTTCGTGTTTACGGGTGTGCTATCCTGATCCCTTCCGTTTGCCGCAATCGGCCATTTTTGGAGCCAATTATTTTGGTTCGTGATCCCGAACGCCGAGACTGTACAGGGCGTGCTATTGCGTGGCACGCAATGTATGTGCACGTTAACGTAGTTAGAGGTCCGGCGGAACTCAGTCTGGTCAGGTGTCACGGCAACAAAAATCTGGAAATATATGGTCGTCGACCACTGTGTAACAAAAGTAAAAACAGCGCTAATTTTATGGAGGAAAAACGCTAAGGCGCCCGTGTGCTGTGCGATGTCAGTGCACGTTAAAGATCCCCAGGTGGTCGAAATTATACCGGAGACCTCCACTACAGCACCTCTTCTTCCTTTCTTCTTTCACTCCCTCCTTTATCCCTTCCCTTACGGCGCGGTCCAGGTGTCCAACGATATATGAGACAGATACTGCGCCATTTCCTTTCCCCAAAAAACCAATTACTATTATTAATTTTTGCACAAACCACACAGAAAGACGAGACAGGACGGGCGCTGACGCTGTCTCGTCTTTCTGTGTGGTTCGTGCAAAAATTAGCGCTGTTTTTACTTTTGTTACACAATGTTACACCAACTATATAGCCCAGCAAGAGGTACTGTTAATCGTCGACCACGTCTAAGGATTGGTTAGAACATGGAAATTTTTGTAACCGATGAAACTGGTCTGGTACCTGAAAAGTCTTGCACGTTTAACGTCATCTTCTCGTTGCAAGATAACCGATGGTCCCTTAGGGCAACGGAGTGGGTTCCAAGAGAAGGCAAGCGTATAGCAGAAAGGCGGCAGAAGTGAGGTGGGCGGATGAGATTAAGAAGTTTTGCGACGACAACGTGTTCGCAGCTGGCACAGGACGGCGTTATTTGGAGAGACATGGGAAAGGCCTTTGTCATGTATAGCGGGCGTAGTCAGGCTGATGATGATGGTGATGACAAATCGATAATCAGCGGGATATGTTTTTGTCAACGATAGATGGTTGAAGGCAAAAAAATCCTTTGTTGAGCATAGCCTGTCTGACGCAATGAAAACTGTAGTATGGTTTCAACTCAGTGAAGAAAGAACCGGAAACGAAAGAAAGTTTGAACATAGGGTCTGATGCTATTCCAATAAGTGATTTTGTACGACTGTGCAAACAGTGGCGGTCTTATGAGTTGTGACTGCAAAAGATAGCGAAGCAGGACTGCGGCAAGACTGCAGGACTGCAAAAATAAACACGTTGTAATAGTGTTAATAATTAATAATTGGTTTTTGGGAAAAGGAAATGGCGCAGTATCTGTCTCATGTATCGTTGGACACCTGAACCGCGCCGTAAGGGAAGGGATAACGTTGGGAGTGAAAGAAGAAAGGCAGAGAGAGGTGCCATAGTGGAGGGCTCCGGAATAATTTCGACCACCTGGGGATCTTTAACGTGCACTAACATCGCACAGCACACGGGCGCCTTAGCGTTTTGCCTCCATAAAAACGCAATTGTAATAGTGCCTCGATTGTAATTTTTGCTTTTGCATGAACTTTACAGTAACTGCCTACTTTTTCTTTCGTTATTTTATAGTGCTTAGTTTCTTCCCATTCTAACCCTGTATAATGGTTATTTAAGACTATAAGGGTTGTATTACGCATTATTTTCGCGATTCTAAAAAAACAACACTTTCTGCGTATGCTTCGTGTGTAGTATACATTGTAGCTGTCCGCTCCCATCTCTGATGCTCTCTCGTCCATGGAGTATGCGTGCGATAAACAAATAAATAAATAAATTACGCGCAAGCTGCCCAAGCGGCCGTTCCAAATCCTTGTAAGCTCGCTGCACCTTATCGCCGTCCGCTTCTTCACTCTCGCCTTTCAGCACCCCCCCCCCCCCCCCTCTCCGCAATTAGCATAGCTGGCCGCAGAGCGCGTGCACCCTTCCCTGGTCGACTTGTCCCCCTTTCTTCACTGAAGACCCCACTCGACGCTCGAAGGCGCGATCTCAATATGGCTCTGAGGAAAGCGGCTGTATCCGGCCGCGCTTGTAGTCCACCCGTTAAAAACAAACAAAAAAAGTAACGGTGATGGAGAGAGAGGAGAGAGAGAGAGAAAGAGAGAGAGGGGAGGGGGTGGTTGGCTTGAAGGTTTGCAACTGCATCCTTCATCGACACCGCCGGCCGTTAGTCTTGACGAGCGTTTTGTCCCCGATCTTCGCACGTGATGCTCGCCGCGGCGTGGTCGCCTTTGGAGAAAGGAGGAGGGGGAGGAGGAGGGGGACGGCTTTATTTCATTTTTCCAGCATTGAAGTATGCGCCGCCACCCTTCGCGAAAAAAAAAAGGGCACGGGCACTTACGAGTACCGCGTTTGTGCGAATGTAGCCAGCAGCTGCCAGGGCTGGATTGCTTTTAGGGCCCTGAAGATTTTCCACTTAAGGCGAAGTTTGGAAGGAAGACGCAGCTACGTGGTGAGATTAAGGCCTGTCGTAACCCCGCACTTAGCCGACACTGCTGTGGTATAGTATGTTTGGCTTCCCTTACAAAAATTTCCTCGGACAGTCTATATAGACTGTCCATAGACACTTCTGTCTACAAAGTCTATAGACTCTCATCTAAAATTTTTATAGAACAGTCTATAGGCAATAAAAATCATATAGACAGTCTATAGAGAATCTACAAATTTATGGCCATACACTATAAGTAGACTCTCGTCTATAGACAGTCTATAGACTGTGAATAGCACAAAAATAAATATCTATAGGAAGGCAAAAGAGGCTATAAGAAGTCTACAGACTGTCTATAGACCATTTTTTTAAAGGGTGAGCGCCTAAATGTTCCAATCCTCCGCGTGTGCTATATGAGACGGGGCTTCGGGCTAATTTAGACCACGTGGGATTCTTCAACGGGCACTGACGTCACGCTGTAGCACACGGGAGTCATATGGATTTCGCCCCCATCGCAATTCAACCGCGGCGGCTGGGATTCCATCCCACGACCTCGAGCCGAACGCGATAGCCACTATTCCACCGGGGCGGGTGCTTAGCCGAAATTGATTCGGAGTAGCTGCGGACGGATTAAGGGCTTCGAATTGCGCTGAACGGCCTTGGTAGGCGCGTTTTTGTTTCTCATTGTTAAGTAAGTATTGCTCAAGCGACAGGACACTGGGAGCCGGTAATTCGGCCGCCACAAAATGAACCTGCTTCAAGAAGCAGTGAAATGATATGGACCCACAAGGAGCGTCGGAATGTGACATGATTCAAGTGGTCTGTATTGTAACTGGGGCACTGGGAACTTCCTGTTGCTGGAATTCAAAAAGTTGCGGGGATGACGTCAGGGCTGCCTGAGACAATGCAGAAATTCGCTCATGGAATGGTGTTGTAAACGGCGAGGTTTGTGCAACATTTAATACTACGTGATTAAATATATCTGGTACGAAAAGCTGACGAAAAACATTCGAGTGCTCATGGAAACGGGAAGGTTGACGTTACATATATCAGAGGAACAGCTTTCGTTTGAGCTCGGGCATCATGGAAGGTGTTAATTGTCAGAGTTTTGAGGTTGTCGTATACGTTTTCCCGGAATTTAATTAACTAACTAATTAATTAAAGACGACAGTTAGGCGAAAAGATAAAAAAAAACGTAAGTGGATAGGAAGGGCTTAACGATGCTCTCGGAATACCGTAGCGTGGTAAGATTTACATAAAGCAGGGATCACATCAGAAATGAATGAGCGCATGGCATTGTTCGATGTTGGTGACAAAGCCCGGCGGTATACAGGCAAAGTTGTGACAACTGAAACGAGCTCTAACTGTTAATAGTGGGCAGTCCGGTTCACTTAATAGTGAAACGGGCGTAATTGTGGAACCCGCCGCGGTGGCTCAGTGGTTAGGGCGCTCGACTACTGATCCGGAGTTCCCGGGTTCGAACCCGACCGCGGCGGCTGCGTTTTTATGGAGGCAGAACGCTAAGGCGCCCGTGTGCTGTGCGATGTCAGTGCACGTTAAAGATCCCCAGGTGGTCGAAATTATTCCGGGGCCCTCCACTACGGCACCTCTTTCTTCCTGCCTTCTTTCACTCCCTCCTTTTTCCCTCCCTTACGGCGCGGTTCAGGTGTCCAACGATATATGAGACAGATACTGCGCCATTTCCTTTCCCCCCAAAACAAATTATTATTATTATTATTATTATATTATTGTGAACGGTGTAAACACACGACCGTCGTGACCTTCGTTCCGAGCGTAGCGTGTATGTTGTTTGTACGTTAGCCGCCTCCCCTCAGACGCAGTAACACATCCCAGGTTGAGACGCCGGTCGTTCAACTTTATGCGCATGCGCAGAGTTGTTCCTGATACCGTCTGCTCGCGCGGGGGTCGGCACGCGAGCCACATGCCGGCGTGTTCTGTTGAATATTGAACTCCACTTTGTATACACTGTACAGCCGCTCTTACACTCTAAGCGGAAAGTAATAAAAGGGAGTAGGGTGTCCCCTAGCCCACTACCTTTTATATAAAGGAGTCCGCTAATGGACAGCCTACTCAATTTTTACACCCATAAAGGCGTACTCGTGTTTAGAGTGTACAAGTCCATGGCGCTGTGACGGCGACTCCACACATGCGCCACGCGCATGTCATTGGCCAATCAGGTGCGAGTTGTCAGTGCGCTGCGTTTTTCTTTTTGTTCCCGTTGAAGATGTGCGCGTGAACTCTTCCTTCTTTAGGCCGTGCATAGAAATGGGCCAGTAGAGGTATTTTATCTGCAGTGACGCAAAACAGGCAGTCTTAGTGGAACAGCAACCGCTTAGGATTCTGGCAAGCGGTTGAGAAAACAAATGGTTTGGAGGAAATGTCTCACTCGTGGCTCTCGGCTGCTGAGAGCGAGGACGCGGGTTCGAACCCGCCCTGGGCGGCCGCGTTTCGATGGAGGTGATATGCAAAAGGCTCCAGTATGCTGTGCGATGTTTTGGTTGCGTGTTTTCTTCTTTGTAATGACGCGCATGACTTTAGTATAGGCGGACCACCGCGTGGTATTCGCCTACGACCGTCGAATAATTTATAATCGAATTTCTTCTCTAACCTGCTTTCGGTTCTAGCAGCCGAGTGGTGGCTGTGACGTCAGAGGTCGGTATATAGGTCATTGTGAGGCATGAAAAAAAAAACAGCAATATAATCGCTGCTTCGTTGTTCTAATTCACTAGAACACTAAAGCCAGCCTGCCTCAAGAGCTGGAATTGCAACGGGTGAAGAAGCAGGGATTATGTTAGTTTTCTTCCTGCCTCACGTGACCTACGCCGACCTTTGACATTCTCTGGACTCTCGAAACAGAAGCAGGTGAGAGAAAAAATCAGTTACAAATGATTTAGCGGTGGTAGGCGAGTATCACCCGGTGATCCATGTATAGTAATGGCGCCTCTGTCTTTGTTCCTTTTTTCACTCCTTCCTTCACCCCTTATTTCCCTCACGACACGGTTGAGATGTCCACCGAGAAGTTACTGACAGTTGCTGAGGCGCAGTAACTGCTCACCATGAACGGACACCTGAACCACGCCATGGCGTACGGGGATGAATGGAGTGAAAAACGCGGGGGGGGGCTGAGGAATGATACAAAAGTGGCAGAGGTTTAATGTAGCTAAACCGACTAGACGTGCTAAAGCATGTGTTCATGCTTAAATTGGAGGGTACACGTAAGCTATGCTTTAAGGGCATGACGCGATAGCTTTGGTGGGTCAATGTCCATACATGCAGAATTTGTCATTCTGTACTTAACATTCATAGATCGCTGGGAGTTCTCATACCACTACTGGCGCAGTGGTGCAGTAGTGCTGCGGTTAAGCGATACGCTGCTGCCCTGCAACGACAGGTGCTGCCGCGGGTGGGGTTTTTTGCGACCCGGGTTGCCCTTCCCGGGCAATCTCTCGCGATCAATCATTAATTTAACCGCCACCTGCCACGGTAGTCAGTTTGCTCACAATTCGGTGGACAGGTCGTGATGACGCCACAAGGTCACGTGATCTAGGTGGCGCGACGCTCTCCTCCCATTGGCACAAGACGCAACAACAACAACAACAACAATAATAATAATAATAATAATAATAATTGGTTTATGGGGAAGGAAATGGCGCAGTATCTGTCTCGCATATCGTTGGACACCTGAACCGCGCCGTAAGGGAAGGGATAAAGGAGGGAGTGAAAGAAGAAAGGAAGAATGAGGTGCCGTAGTGGAGGGCTCCGGAATAATTTCGACCACCTGGGGATCTTTAACGTGCACTGACATCGCACAGCACACGGGCGCCTTAGCGTTTTACCTCCATAAAAACGCAGCCGCCGCGGTCGGGTTCGAACCCGGGAACTCCGGATCAGTAGCCGAGCGCCCTCACCACTGAGCCACCGCGGCGGGTCACAAGACACAAGACAAGGCAGTATTCTTGCTTTGGGTTGGCGGTACGTCTGGAGTAATGCTTTCGCATCAAAAAAGTGTATAGTCTCAAAAGGACCAGGAAGGTGGCGTTTCACGGCCCCCTTAGGCACATTCGGGTTAAGCGTGGCGCCGACTGTGCATTACGTGCCGGCCGGGGCCGTGGAAGGAGTTCAAGACGGGGCGGGTCCACCTTTTACCGCGTGCGTCTCCCAACACGCGTCCCGGCGCTTTATTTGGTCGTGCATGCGCTTTTTAAACGCTGGGACAGGAAGAGTCGCTGCTCGGCAACACGCGTGCCGCAACGTAGCCGCTCTTCCGCCTGCACGGTAACGAGTTTAGCCGGACTCCGTTCCCGGAGTGAGCAGCCAGAATAGCGAGGTCACCCCCCCCCCCCCCCCCCACGTCGTCTTGCGTGACACCCGATTGCCACGAGTGTCACACTGACCCCCCCCGTATACCATTACGTCAGCAGGCAGACTAGAAAGCGCCACTTGCCACTTTCGCTGAGCTAAACTTGCAAGTGCGCTTGCTTAACTTAGCCATTCAACGAAAGTGTACAGAAAGGATTAAAGGCGCCTGCTTAACTTAGCCGGGAAACAGCAGTTTATACAGAGCACCAAAAAGTGGCGATTAGTTCCTTAAAGTCGCTGTTTCCTCGGGAGCGACAATCGCTTTCCTTCCGCGGCTTCATTTCCGTTCTTCAGTTAAAGCGAATCGTGCGACGCGCGGTTAGTTGCGATGTTTGAAACGGAACCGGGACCGTCACGAAAGCCCACTTCGCGAACGCTTTGTCAGATGTTCACCTTTCATAATTTGTATCTCTAATACCTTCCCTCAGATAGTTTATCCACTCATCCGTATATGCCCGGAAAAAAAAAAGGTAAAGAAAAGAACTAGACATCTCGTTCTGCTCTGGGGAGAAGGAGTCACAGCAGCTGCTGATGGGCATTGCTGTAACTGGAAAAGTCGTATTGCAGTTCCGCGAGTATACAGGGTGTTGCACCGAAGACAGTAATTTAAATTAGAAGAGTGTTTTCTTCGATGTAGTACTGACACCGGGGGATGACATCAGAAAACAGCTAACATGCGTTAACTAGCTCACACAGCCACAGCTACAAGCAATTGCCGTCAGTTCACTTGCTCTTGTTGGCGTGACCGCGTGCGCATCCGAAGCTGCATGCATAGTTTCGATTTCGCCCGCATGCGCATCCGAAGCTGCATGCATAGTTTCGATTTCGTCCGCATGCGCATCCGAAGCTGCATGCATAGTTTCGATTTCGTCCGCATGCGCGGTTCCGAAATTTCTTGCGCTGCAGCGCCGACGCGAATCGCATTTTGGAAAACTTAAAAACTGTTACGGCTATTTTTGATGGCGAGTTGCAAATCTCTAACTTAATGAGGTACCGCCATCGCTCGGTAATGTGGCTAGCTTTAGCAGTGTACACGGGAATCGGTCTGTGGTAAGCGGATTAGCAAAACGCCCAGGCTTTCGCCCCGCTTTTTGGGCACAAAGATGGCAGCCGCTGTGACGTCGGCGAAAACTATGCACCGCCTTTGCGAAAAGCAACCGCGCTGCATGGTGCGCTTCCGAGTTGTATAGTGGAGCACTTATGCAACCCATGTTTAGTTTAGGTTAGGTAAGGAGAATCCTTTGCCTTACCTCACGAGGCATTTTCATCTTTAGGCAAGCCGTAAGTGATCCCTTATACGAGTGAGAAGCAAACCATGCAGCCTGGTTACTTTTGGCAAAGACTGTACACTCTAAAACACGAATACGCCTATACGAGAGTAAAAGGAGAGTAAGTTGTCCTCTAGTTTACACCCTATTAAAAGGGTGTGCTCTAGAGAACATATTGCCCCCTTTTTATTTCTTTGTTTTTAGAATGCTGGCTAACATGCCCCCCCCCCCCCACCCACACACACACCCATCTATAGCTTTCTTCTTTTTTTTTTGGGGGGGGGGGGGGGGGGGCTGTAGGCCAGCATATATACACTATAAAAAAGCGATAGCTATAGCTGTGAAAACTATAGCTTTTTGGAAGGGATGTCACCCGCCGGTGACGATTCTGTAGCCATGAAAAATCTCATAAAAGCCTTTTAAACACTACTAACGGTCTTTGGTGAAACACCCTGTATAAATGGCCCCATTCGCGCCGGCGCACAATAAGCCGCCGCGCGTGTGCGGCCGCGTGCTTGCGTGCGTGCCCGTTCAACTGTCGAGCGCGCGTAGCGTATATAATACAATAGGCGGCACGTTTCTGTCGCCGCGTCCCGTTTCGTGGCCCCGCGATGGCGTTGCGGGACGCTCGCTAATAGACCTCGCGCCGTGGTGCCGGTGAGCTCAGAGGCCGAGAACGCCGATATGTGGCAGAGCCATTGTGTCGGCCGCCGCCCGGAACGCGATTAACGGGTCCTGGATGGCCGGGAGGCATCTGACGTCATCGCTTGCGTATACTGCGTATGTCCCAGTGATCTTTTTTCGCGAACTTTTGAATCCAAGTGTGAGTGAGTGAGTGCAAAACTTTATTGAGCTCTAGACTCGCTGGTCTTCTGCGGTCTTCAGATGGCTTCGTCCATCTTCTTGCAGAACGGTCGGTTGCCCTTAGTCCAGGGCTCCGCTGGATGCTGCTGCCAGTTGTGCTCGCCGAATCAGACCTTCTTGGTCGACCCGGCGATCGCTGGAGAGCACTCCCTCCCATTGCCCTGCACTCGGGTTTGGTATGACGGGTACCACGTCTATCTTCTGGCATGCCCACGTTATCTGATGCAGCCGAAGTTTGAATCGGAAGTTTGATGCAGCCTTACAATCCGCTGTTTGGTTCAATCTGGAGGCCCTTGCGAAGGTCGGAAGACTGCATCAAAAACGAGGGAAGATCAGTGCGCTGGCATGGATATTCTGCTACGATTTCGGAAGTCTGTAATACCTGTAATATGCGCTATAATGCTCTCTGTTCGTCTGTGGCTAATCAGTCGATCGCACAGTGGCCCATGAGAGCGCCATTGTGCGCGCTCACTACCCGTACTGTAATACCCCAGCGTAGTATACACTGAGCCAAAAAGGACTAAATGTGCTGCAGGAGTTCATCCTTATTTGGAGTAAATGCATTGCCACTACCACTAGTTCCTCAAAGCGCAACCATTGCACTAAGCTAAAACCTGCTAAAATGGGAGTAACTGCACTACTTAGTCCCTGCGACGAGCGGTTAATCCACGCGAAGACTAACTGCGGCTGACATCCCATTGTAATGTGTCTTCGAGGGAGTAACGGTTGGTCCTTTTCAGGGACTAATGGCAGTGAGCACGCAGTTACTCCCAAAGGAGTAACCCCTGTGGAACTTTTACTCCGTTTTGGCCCAGAGTGTATACACTCTTAGATGCTACCTGCACAGAGACGTCAGCATGCACATTTGGTCTCCACACGAACTAACCGCTCGTCGCTAGGACTAATTCGTGCAGGTAGTCCCACTGGACTCAATTTTATCTTCTTAGGGTTCAGTTGCAAACTTCGCGCCTTCCTCGATTGTATAACGTGCGAGTGGTCGCATTTATGTGAGGGGAAGGGGTATGGTGCAGGTATAGCTTGTCATGACTATATATTATGGCTTGTTGGAAAGCACTGTTAATTCATTACCAATAGAAGCCCAGAAATGGGAGAACGAAAAGGCGAAGACGAACAGGACGCTGCATTGCTCCCAAGAGAGGTTTTGGAGACTGATAAAATTGATCTCTTGGTTGACAAGTGTGTGAGCTGACTGTCAATCGATTTGGCCGAGAGTGACCTTTCTTTTTACATTAAAGAGTCGCCCGCATTAGTGGCCAGCTCCGGCCAAGTACCGAAAAATAAAAATAAAAATTGGTTGTTTGAGGAAATGAAAGGTGCAGTGACTATCTCACTACTCGATGGACACCTTAACTGCGCCGTCAGGAAAGGGATGAAATAGGAAGTGAAAGAGGGCAAAGCGAGAGATGACATGTAGCGGAGGCCTCCATATGAATTTCGACCAGCTGGGTATCTTTAACGCGCACTGACATCGCACAGCACAGGGGCGCCTCACCGCTGAAGCCATGAACCCATGAGCACGAAATCGGAGCAGGAGGGTGGCTCAGGTTGGACACATGGCGACATGCAAGTGGCACGAGCTGACTTGAGCCTGTGTCCGCATCCACCACCAAGCCTGTAGCTGTTCGTTGCTTGCACCAAACCAAGGAGAGACCAGACCGAGCATCCCATCGCCGGCCGTCACAAAAAAAAAAAAGCCGCCTATATGCCCGTGAACGCAAGAAGCAACAGAGGGCGGAGGCTCTGGCCGCGCCTTCCCCGTCGACGGCTATGGTAGCCGATGATGGAGGGTCGCAGTCACCGCCTCTTCCCTCTGTAAGCACAAACGCGGTCCATAGCTGGCAAGGCGTGCGGCCCGGAGAACCGCGTCAGCTTTGTTCTAACTCTCTCTCTCTCTCTCTCTCTCTGTTCTCCTCCTCTTGACGTTGTATTAATGGGATAGCATAAGAAGCTTCATCGGGAAGTAAATGTGTCGTTGGAAGCTAAATTCGTTGATTGGCTGGAGGGTATAGTGGCGTCACCAGACCGGAGCTTTCTCATTGGCTGATTTGGCTGGAGGAAAGTGACGTCACCAGAACGACAGTGGCGTCACTTCCGGTAAAGGCATCAGCCGCTGCTGAAGCTATCGCATTGCCAACGCATAATGAAATTACGTGACTGTGTGATTTTTTTTTTGTGTGTGTGGTGTCGCGTTACTCCTCTCTTATTTTTTTTCCGCTCTAGGTGTGTTTCTGCGTTCAGAATATTCATGCGTGCAATAGTTTTGGAACCTAACTTGGAAGAAGGGCTGCGTCCTTCCGTTTCTGTTCGTCACTGGGTGTCCCTCTCTCCGAGCTTTTATTGTCTGCGAACAGTTGTAGTCGTCGCTTGTTCACCCCGCAGGCCCAGCTATGAAGCTGAGTAGCTGCGCCGAGTAGTTAATAATTATAGTCGTTACTTGTTGCAAGGGGTTCTTGTATCGCAACCTTCAGTGCCCTTCTATCGCATCAGGAAGGAGGAAAATAAATGCGGAAAGTCAAGCAGAGCAAACTCATTTCATCGCGAGCTTGAAGGCGCCTTTTGCTCCCCGACCAGACGTCAGTATAATCATGAAAGACTCAGCTATCGGATTTCACCCAGAACACTCGATGCAGTTGTACTTGATGTCCTTTCAGAATGAAATAAAAATATTTCGGATAAACCTCTTTCGGTAATATTACGTAGAAAGTGACCGTGTGCGCACCGAAATAGCGTCACACTTTTCTGTCGCCTGCAAGGTTTTGGCTCCGAATTCCTCTGTAATGATTGTTTGGCGACAAAACATTTGGAAGAACCGAGACGGCCTTATTTCCGTGCAATTTCTGTGCTGTGCGTGCCATTGCATGTATTCAGAGACAACCGAATAATCGTCGCTAAAGGGATGTTAAGTCCACTTGAAATTTTATCATGCCAGGGCAGCCTTCGTTAGACACCGCTTCATCCTACATCTATATGTGTCTTTTTGTGACCTTAACTGGTCCGCATCCCCGGGGTCTCCTGGGTTTACTCAGTGAGATGACAGTGTACAGTCGGCTCCTTATTTGTGTAGGACGCCGTGGAAGTGCGCAGCAGACAAAAACTCCTTTTGCCGGCAGTGAAATCACTTCTCGTCTGATGACGTCACTTTTCTCCAGCCAGTGTGAATGCTTCAGTCTGGTGACGTCACTTTTCTCCAGCCAATGGGAATGCTTCGGTCTGTTAACGTCACTTCTCTCCAATCAGCGGGCGACTTGTATGATCGGCGACATCTTCTCGCCCCATGAGGCTTCTAATCCTGTCCCATTTATTAACGAGAGACAGATTAAGACATCAGCCGAAGTGATTCAAGTAAGCCGTCTCGTGCGCATCTGATTTGTTGGTCTACACACCTCCTTCATGCCGCGACGTCACGAATGTGCGGTGGCGCTGATGTCAGTAGCGACTTTCGCTACTGACATATTTGACACCGATTGCGCATATGTCCTATAAATCCCCTTTTCTTTCTCTCTGCTCTTGTCTGCTTGCAAAAGCAGCCAACGCAAATAGAAAATCATTCATCGATCTCTTCTTATCGCGGTATTTTCTCGCTCGCATTCGGTATCGAAAACGAGGTGTATACAATTGTGCGCGCGCAGCGTCATTTCTGAACCCACGCGTGTGGCAGCGCGCAGGCGTTCGTCCTCGGGCGTTGCGCGACACAAGATTGTCCGTACTCTGCCCACAGCTGATTATCTAGGTTCACTGTGGGCGTGCTCTACTGAGCCTGAAGGGCTGCATCGCGATCGTATGCGAACCCAGGGGTGGACGATTGCCATGCAGCACTGGGGGAGGTTTCGGTTCTCTGGGAAGTATGTACGAACATGACTCATTTACTCCTTGGTTGATGTATAAACGTCTGTTATGACACGAGTTTTTCTTCGCCGGGGCTATGTGTCAGCGTCACAGCGTTAAAGGCCCCGTTGTTCAGAAAATCCGGCGTCGGCGTTGTGAGCGAATAATCACGCGCGTGACATTGGCATGTGGTCCCCAGAGAGCAGCCTGTAGGATGCAGGTGGGCCACCTAGGTCACGTGGCCTTGCGGCGTCATCACAACCTGCCCACCTACTACTGATAGTGAGCAAACTGCCCACCGTGGCTGGTGGCAGTCAAATTAATGATTCGACACTCGAGAAGAGCAACCTCCACCACACAAGGCCCATCGCTGGGAGCACCTGCCATTGCAGGGCAATGACGCATAGCTTAATTGCTAAAGAGAATGACCTTCTGCTTATATGGAAATTAACTGTCTACGCTTTCGCGTCATGCCCTTATAGCGAAGCTTAAGCGTCCCGTCCAATTTTTATAACTCTATTTTCTACCTTCGCGGGTCTTCCCCAGGGTGTCAGTAAGTGTTGACAAAGTGTTGGACTGTACTCTCTATTTCCGCTGGAAAAGCCAAGTCGTTCGCGGAACATCACGGACAATTGAGCTAGTTGGTACATCTTTGAAAACTTTCGAAAGCTCTGCGACAGGGGACACCAAGAGAATTTCGCCCTGCATTACAGAGACTGCGAACTCAACAATTCTAGTCCGTTGGACAAAAATGCACGTGTACCTCTGTTCCATAGAACAAACATTCTGTATAGGCATTCCAATCAGCTAACAAGGGAATTATCTGATTCATATCATATTCACAAAAACTCCGACATGTGCGTCGGCACACCATCTGTTGTAATCAATGATTGTGAAATTCGGTATCTTAACACAGTGATTCGTTTTGCCATTTTGGGGGTAGGAGCACGCGCTGCTGGCTGCCCTGTGTGAGCTATTTAACCTTGTGTTTTTTCCAGTGAACTTCAGTTGATAGTAGCGCTTGTCCTTCGTGTCTTTCTCTTGGTGTCCCCTGTCGCGGCGCTTTCGAAGGTTTTCGCGGAAAATATTTCGCGCAACAATAGTTTCGGTAACGAGGCTTTAGGTTTTTCTTTCTTATCTGTCGTACTTTATTTCCAAGCACGAAGGCACTTGTTGCACTGCTTGGACGGAGCCTCAACATCTATAGCTGCGTCCTATTGCCTGTACAGCGCGGAACTCGCGTGTTAGATGCAATTACGCTGTCGCAGCACCTGAGTTGGCCACGGTCTCGAACGCGTCTTTTTGTTTTGTTTTTTTCCCTCCTCATTTACTTTCTACCGTTCCGTTGTTAATTGCTGTACAAACGGAAATTGCGCACGCTTTATTGCCCGACTGCTCTGAATACAAGCACCGCGTTTAATTCGCCCCCTTTCTTCGCTCGCTTTCCTCACCACCGGCATGTATCCTTACGCTGTAAGCTTTAGCGCGACGGAAACAAGCTCGTTCTATGCAGGACACACGCTTTGTACGCATAGGCGTGCTCTCTTCTTTCTTTATTTTGTCCTTTGTTTCTTTTATTCTTCTTTCTTTCATTCTTTCTTTCCTTTCTCCTCGCTTTCTTCCCGTCTTTCTTTTCTCTCTGTACTTTCTTTTCTTTCGTTCTTTTTTTCGTTTCCTTCCTTTCGTTTTCTTTCTTTCTTTTTCTTTCTCTCTTTCCTTCTTTTCTTTCGTTTTCTTTCTCTCTTTCCTTTCTTTCTTTCTTTCCTTCTTTTTTTCTTTCTTTCGTTTTTTCGCTCTCCTTTCCTTTCTTTCATTCTTTCGTTCTTCCCTTCTTTTCTTTCGTTTTCTTTCCTTCTTTTGTTTCCTTTTCTTTCTCTTTCCTTCTTTTCTTTCGTTTTCTTTCTCTTTCCTTTCTTTCTTTCCTTCTTTTTTCTTTCTTTCGTTTTTCTCTTTCCTTTCCTTTCTTTCATTCTTTCGTTCCTTCCTTCTTTTCTTTCCTTCTTTTGTTTCGTTTTCTTTCTCTTTCCTTCTTTTCTTTCGTTTTCTTTCTCTTTCCTTCTTTTCTTTCTGTACTTCTTTCGTTTTCTTCCTTTCCATTCTTTCATTCTTTCGTTCTTTCCTTTCGTTTTCTTTCCTTGTTTTGTTTCGTTTTCTTTCTCTTTCATTCTTTTCTTTCGTTTTCTTTCTTCCTTCCTTTCTTCCTTCCTTTCTTTCTTTCTTTCTCTCTCTCCCTCTTTCTTTCTTTCTCTCTTTCTTAATCCTCCCTTCATATACGCAAATCCCCAATGCTCGCTCTCCATTCTCCGACTTCTCCGCTTAGGAGGCACCTCTAATGGCTCACGTGTAGGTTTCTCTGTTTCCTTTTTTTTTTACATCTCCTTTTCTTCTTTTTGCTGCGGTGCTTGCGGTGACGTCACCGCTAATCGACGGCCGGCAGCTTTATAATATTCCGACCAAGCCTGCCTGCCTACCCGCGTGCTGCGGCAGCAGCTCGGCGCACGGTCGCCCTGAGATGTCCTTGAGCTGCCCTGCTCTCCACATGCTCTGCCCCGATCCGAAATGCGCGTCGCGTCGCACTGCTCCGCTCCTTATCCTTTTTGGCGTCTTTTGTCTCTCTATCTCTTTTATTCCTCGAGCCAATTCCTTTTCCTTCTTCATCTCTCACCCTCTTTCTGTCTCTCTTTCGCACAGGCTTCTTCATCGTCGTTTTCAAGGCGCATTTTCTTTTTCCTCTTCCCTCTCTCTCTCTCTCTGCGTGCAGCCGTGATTCTTTAGTCGCCAAAGCGGCGGCGGCGGTCCGCAACCTGAGAAAGCGAAGAAGAAAAGAAGGGAAGTAATGAAAGAAAGAAACTTGCCGGGGCGTAAAAAGAGATCGACCCAGATTGGAGGATCGCCCCGGGGTGTTTCTGGCGTTCTCTGCGCCCTAGCTGGGCCGATCTCTCCCTTTCCTTACCACCCTCCACCGCCACAACCTCCACCGGACTTGGTTGTGTGTCTGGTATTTTGCTCCGGCAATTGCCCGTCGAATCTCGCGTGTTACGTGACTTAGTCGGCCGGCCCTACCGTCGGCCGCTTGACCGCTTGGCGCAATGTGTGGGTCGGCTGGCGCTCGCACCTGATGCTGAGTTTTGTAGGAGGTCTATCTAGTATCTACGTCTCGTTTCCCTAAATAGCATTTTTCTTTAAAACATTGAGCTTTTACGTGCCAGATTCTGCACCCGCGGATTTTGAGGCACGCCGTATAGGCGGCTATAGGCTGTGTGTTAATTTTTGCCTGCTGCGATTCTCTGGCGCCAACTTTAAAATAATACGCGGACGTTTTGTGCGGGGATAACGGAATCGGTGAAGTTTCCTGTTGCAGCGCAACTTGATTTATGTTTGTATGGTGGCAATCGATATAATTCAGTCTAATTGCAGTCTAAATATAATATAAATCTTTAAATAAAGCTTCCTGAGCACAGCGCAGCCAGCAGTGAAAAGGAGGCTGCTGGAAGGGGGCAATATTGATTAGAGAACAAGCTTGTGTTACTGATATCATAGCGGAAATCTAGGGGAGGAAATGGATCAGGGCGAGGTGCTCATACTACGGAGAAGAGAGAACTGATAAGTAATCAAGGCTTGTTCAGATAAGAGTGCATTCCAAGGAACGTAGCGGGGCTGGCAGAGAAGCAGGTTCTGAGTTGAGGTTGGTGAATTTGCTGGGTGGGAAGAGTTGCCGCGAGTGGCGTAGGAGAGTGCTGATTGGAGGTGAGTGGGGGGACGGCTTTCAGCAGGAGTGGACGCAGTCCATCTAGTGTTAATGGCGTATAGTTGTAATAGGAAACTAGTGACGTCATCATACAGGGATTACTTAATCGCCCTCTGACCACTGGGGCGTACTCTGCCGCGATTGCGTCCTGGCCAATAACAACGGGTTTCCTCCGAGTCATCTGACCCATATTTGTAGTTGGTAGGCCTGAGGGTGGGGAGACGAGTTTTATTTAGGCAGTGAAACGGGGGTGGGGAGTGTTATATAGTTATTTATTGCTGTAGGCCTTTTTTTTTATTGAGAGCGAAAGATCTGGGAAGTCTTTTATACGGGTGTCAGATAGGGTATGAAATATCCTCCGATATTCCATTCGCTTAACGAATCAAATAACGCATTTTCGAAATTAATCGAAAGGAATCAGGTGTTTCCCGATTTTCGAATAATTGCTACGAACTACGAATAAAAGACGACGTAATAACAGACTACGAATAAAAGACGACGAAAAAAAAAAGGGGGGGGGGGGCTTATGACGCTGCACAGTATACTACCGTGATCGGTATGCGCGGGACGTAGGGTCGCTTGGCGGCGCTCATAATGATCATACATGATCTCTAAGATTGGATGATATGGGGCACGCTCAGGCAGGTTTAGCAGACCCTGCCTTGATGCCGGATCTCGGAGTCCATGACTCATAAGCAGCTTTCGCCTCTCTCGCCAGCTGAGATGTGGCGCTAAAGTTAGTTCGATGTCGCCACCAGAGTAGCGTGCCAGCGATTTTTAAACGCCGGATAAATTCTCAGTTTTTTAATTGAAGGAATCCGCCGCGGTGGCTCAGTGGTTAGGGCGCTCGGCTACTGATCCGGAGTTCCCGGGCTCGAACCCGACCGCGGCGGCTGCGTTTTTATGGAGGAAAAACGCCAAGGCGCCCGTGTGCTGTGCGATGTCAGTGCACGTTAAACATCCCCAGGTGGTCGAAATTATTCCGGAGCCCTCCACTACGGCACCTCATTCTTCCTTTCTTCTTTCACTCCCTCTTTTACCCTTCCCTTACGGCGCGGTTCAGGTGTCTAACGATATATGAGACAGATACTGCGCCATTTCCTCCCCCCACCCAAAAAAAAACAATTATTAAAGAACCAATTAATTGAAGGGTTTCTATCTTTGTCGTCACCATTAGCGAAAGGCAATTGCTCATCCGTATGACATGACGGTCATAGAAGTAATATACTACTGACTTGATCAGTGGAGATCACTGATGCGTTTTTTGGCAGGTATACGGTTATAACTACACAAGTTATAGCGTCATACCGCAGCGCCGCAGCTAACGGCCTTAGCGAAAGCGCAATGTCGCACGACTACTCGTTTTATACGAATATCTGCAAAGGGCCGAACATTCGTTAAAAAAAATATTCGATTCGTATTCGAGTATAGTTTTCGGTTCGTCTCTGTCTGTATTCGATTCACTTCGGTTTTTAGCTACACTCTAATCGTATTCGGTTTGAGTGCCGTGAAAATTGTATGTAATAATCTTACCGCCGGCCGATTGAAATTCGTGGCATCGATACCGAAAATGACTCCGTGATCACCGTTTTGAAGTGAAGGACGCGACAGCGTAGCCTCTGTGATACGCGCGAAAAATTGGCGTTGATGCACGCATTTCAGTTGCGAAATCCACCGGTAGAGGCGACACCTGTGTCTTATTTATCGCTTCTTTTCTAGCTTATAAAACCTCCGCTTTTTGTCTACTAGTACACTGCCTTTTATCGCTAGAGTACAGTTTACTCCCTTTTTAATCCTTTCTGTTTAGAGTGTACACTCTCGATATATTCAAAGTTCTCTTTGTCCTCAGCGTCCTTTTAAATTTTTTTAGCTCATATCGTGCAGAAGAAATTTACGCGGATATCATGATCATCATCATCATAATTTATTTTCCCTTAAAGGCCCTAATGGGGCATTACATAGGGGGGGGGGGGGTGATAAATGGTAATAACGAGTCACAAAGGTAGAAAACAAATATAGATGGAAGCACCAATAAACACAGTAAATGCATTGAATTTAACAAGGCAATAAATAGGTAAATAAAGAGGTTTTTACAGAAATTGAGGAGAAAAATAAGCAGTCAATAAGTTTTTAAATTTTACTGTGTTGGTAGGTAGGTAGGAAAAACTTTATTGAAAATGCCGGCAACCGACGGTTTGACGCGTCGTGACGTTGGCCAAGCGTCGACCCGGGGTTATGCCCTCCTCTGCACTACCCTTTGTTCGGCCCGTTTGTGGTGGGTCGTGAGGCTTGTGCTTTTCGAGCGCACCCCGGGCCTGCTGGACGGCCCATAGTTGAATGTCCTTGTCTGCAGACTGCACTGCACTTTGAAGTTCGGGCGGGTATATCCTGGAGGTAGCCTCGGTCGGGAACCTGGCACAGTCCCACATGATGTGCCATTGGTCCGCCGGACCAGCTGCACAAACATTGCACACATCGCTCGGATAGAGTTCTGGGTGAAGTACGTGTAGCACGGCCGGTGCGAGGAGTGACCCGGTCTGTATCTGTCTTAGGATGACGGCCTTCTCCCGACTGAGTGCCGGGTGGGGAGGCGGCATTGTCCGTCGAGCTAGGCGGTAACACATGGTAACTTCGCCATAACTGGTTACGCGGTCCTTGGTTTCGAACCACCACACGGAACGGTCACTCTCGGGGGCGCGGAGGGTAAGCGCTCGCGCCGCCGAATGGGCCGTCTCGTTGTGGTTCGGCGAGGATGCACACTCGCCCGCGTGCGCCGGGAACCACTTGATACGGATGGTGCTGCGGCGGTCTTGGGGCTGGAGCTTGCCGATGATGGCGGCCGCCGGCGCGCTCACTCTCCCCTTGGCAAAGTTGCGCACGGCGTTCCTCGAGTCACTGAGCACGGTGTGACACTCGGCCTCGGAGATCGCCAGAGCGATGGCAACCTCCTCGGCGTCTGTGGCGTCCGTGCACCGCACGCTCGCTGCCGTTGTCGTGGTGCCGGTAGCCGCCGCAACGACCACTGCCGCGAAGCCTTCTCGTTTGTATTCCGCTGCGTCCACGTACCGGGCGTGCGGATCTTGGGCGTGTTTCTCGATGAGGGCCTGGGCCCGTGCCTGCCGCCGTTCTTGGTTGTATTCGGGGTGCACGTTCTTCGGGATGGCGTCCACATGGATGTGAGCCCGCGCTTCCTCGCTGATCTCGCATGGTTGCCGGCTGGGGGTTCGGGGGTTGTAACCCAGGGATGTCAGTATACTGCGCCCCGTCTTGGAGGTAGAGAGGCGCTCCATTTGCGCGGTGAGCTGCGCCTTACTGTGTTGGTTTCATTGACAATACCGTCAGGGAGTACATTCCACTCGGATATAACAGTAGGCAAAAAGGAATTATTGAAAGCGTTAGTGCTACCATGAATACGCAGAACACTATTGCAATTAAACAAACGTCGGGAGGATCTCAAGGGCGGAGCAGAATAAGGCTCTCACGTAATTGGGAGAAATTATAATAAAGTTTGTGAAATAGACTAAGTCTTGCTATCTTACGCCGTGATGACGCGTAATGCGCGAATTTGCTGGCAACCGGCGGTTCATTAGAGTGGCATACCGGGTACTACTGTGAAGATAACAGATGCAAAGAGGCAGGCAAGGGTAATCGAGGTCGGGCGAAAGTCGTACGAAGCGATAATTTTGTCCAGCAGTGAACTTGAACGGCTGATGACGAAGAAGAGGATGAGTAAGAAAACGCAGAAGCAGGCGACGACGTCGAGATACTGACAGACAGACAAAAACTTTATTTCGAAAGAGAATTCGAGGCACGCAGGCCCCCTGAGTCTCTGCACGGCGATGAGATCACGGACCCAGTTGCAAAGGGCTTCAAGTTTGCGATTTTTTTTTCCTTTTATATCTGCTTTCCAGCTTATCTGGAGTAGATTCCTGCCCACGTGAGTCACAGAGACGTGTACTGTCAGGTACATAAGTGCCCAAGACGTGAGAGCGCTCTCAAGGATCGCATCCCTCCAGCGGCGGTATATATATATTTTTATCGTTGTGTCCATTCCTGCCAGAAGGGGTGGTCGTTCATGAATGGCCCCGGAACGGCGTTCCAATCTTTCATCTTGATACGCGAAGCAACGCTTCGGCAGCCGGCAATAGCGAGCCGCTGGTAAAACCCAAAAAAGAAGTGCAGGTTGCATGCCAGCTTGTCGAATCATCGCGCGGTCTGCTGCTCGCACCAAGTCCAAGAACAGGTGCTCCCAGACGAGCACCCCTTGGCGCACGGAATGGACCCGTCCATCTCGGACCACTAGGTGACTCTGGTGACGCAGCGTTGCATTTGAGTTGGGACTACACGCCCCTGTGTATAGTGCGCACGCGTGAGTTTTAGTGGCAATTGCAGAGTCGCTGGCTGTTCGCCACACCGACCTTGATCCGCTCGGGGTAACTCAAGCGGGACATTTGGAAAATCATGAAACGCTAATTGAAATCGTTGCCGGTCTACGTCAGGCAGCACTTTGCGAGAGTTTTATCTTTTTGTGGAGCACGTGAGCTTGACCTATATTTTCGGGTTACTAAGGTGGGTTGGTAGTCCCTAGATAGAGCTAAGAAAGTCGTAGGAGTACAAGGACCGTGGTCACACTGCAAGCGCCGACTATCGCAGCCTTTATTTGGTTTGTAGCTTATACAGTGTAAACAGGTAGGCTTGTACGTATAAGATGATGTAAAGTGTTCTGTAAAGCATGTTAAATTAACGTTAAAGTAATGTACTGAGTTAAGAAGTTGGGCCAGTTGGTGCGCACTTCCTATAGCACGAAACAGCAGCGCTACACACAGTATAAGTTATCTTTCGTTTTGTTCTGTGCATAGTTCTGCTTTCCCAGGATAGAATTAAGCGATAAAGGTAGGCAAAATTACTTGCGTTTTTATTTTTTGCTTTTATTGCGGTGTTTTCTGATGGAAAAGTATAAGAAAACGGAAGCGATTCTTCAGTCTTGAATGCCGTTAAGCCTGAGGACATCACCATCAAAAGAAATAAATATTATCAGAAATAGAAATTTCAATTCAGGCTATAGTTTTGGCCGATGTCGGCATTCAGGGTTCTTGCTTCATTGCTAGTTTATTTCTTTCTTCTCCCATTTGCATATATTTTAAGAGCACTGTGTTCTCAGTACACTCCATGCTCTTATATCTCGTCGCTTCGTGGAACGCTTGTAAACATTGCTCGCCCTCTGCTTCGTCTTCAGGCTTTCCACACAAGAAGTACATTTGCTGTTGAAACTGCTTCGACGGGACGCAGTGAATTGAGGACAGAATAAATTAAGAACATTTTTTTAAAACTAATATTATTCAGGTGTTCTGCGGGGGGAATTTCCCCTCGAAGGTGGTTTATCTCGTCTGCTCAACTGCCGCTGGAAATAAAACCCCTAACGTGCTTGATTACTCATCCGAGCATCAGGTAAAACGAGAACGTTTTCGTTACTGTAATTGTATGTATCGCCGCGGCTGGGGCTGCTTTGCATATCGGCCTTCACTCGAACGAGCTGAGCGGGATTGGGTCGACCTTGTGGGGGCGGGAGGAAGGGGGGGGGGAGGTGCAACAACTCCTTGTCTTTGCGGCTGCCCTGAACAGCGCCCACCCCCACAGGCGTGTGTCGTTACGCCGGTAATTGCATGCTGCTCCACCGGCCCGCCCACTCATCGCTGACCGGATAGGGAGGTGCGCGAAAAAGACTTAAATTGGGATGAACGCGTTATAGCTGCTATATCGGCAGCATAACCGGTGGACCGCAGCGTACTTAGGACGAAAAAGAACAGAAACACCAAACTCAGCGCTTTAATACCAGCGAATTGAGGAAAATCGACGTAGATAAATATTCGGTGGCATCAAAATGAAATGAAAACAGAACAGATCTTCCATCAGTAGACAAGATGACGGAAGAGGTCAGAACAAAATTTCGCAGGGACGCTTAATTCCGCTATCGGCTGGCGATGCGATAGCATTAACACCTGTTGATGCCTTTACCGGAAGTGATGTCAGTTCCGGTTAGGTGACATCACTTCCATCCAGCCGATTTCATTTTTCCGGTTCTATGACGTCACTTCCTCCCAGCCAATGGGATCACTTTATGAGCGACGACGCATTGTGGTCCCGTGAGACCTTTAATGCTTTGACATTAGAAGCAGCGTTGTTATCTCCTTTACAGTATAGGTCGCTACAGGGATCATCCTGTTTCAGATATTTGGGCCGTGTGTACTGAAAAGCGATCTATTCCCGGAAGCAGTGATAACTGAAGAAGCCATATAATAGTTGCTGCGTCGGACTCGCGCATGGTGAGTGCGCCAGTTTTAAAGCTTACGTGAGCCAGGTACCGCCCAGGAAGAGGTGACCTTGAATCTGTTGCGCGTGTGGGGCGTGAGTGGGTCAGTGAGTGTAAAAAACAAAACGTGCCGAGTTTACTGCGACGCGAAACTTTGCTGTGTTACTGTTTCGTGCACAGCCACTTTTCTCCGCCCTAGTCTTGCGGACGACCCGGAAGCCGCTTGCCGGATTCTGTGTGAAAGCGTAGACAAATTGTGCATGTATTCCGCGTTCGTGGTGCATGTAACGACTTCCGCTGACGAAAGGCCTTAAGCTGGAGCTTTTTTGTTGGAGGGGGGGGGGGGGGGGGCGTTGCTGCTCCGAGGCCTTCGCGGGTGGTTTTTAATCGGCGTTGGGAAAGTCGGTCATTCCGTTGCTCTGCTGCTTCTTTTGCTGTGAAATACCGGCCGCAGGAAATCTACACCCAAGGCATTCACACGTGGACATCAAGACACGACTGCGACCACACTCTGCGCTCCAATCGCATAGTGCGCATGCGCAGATTTGTAGTTTGTGGACTCCCCTGAAAGATCAGGGTGTCCTCGGTGTCCTCGATGGTGGCCACGCTTAACGCCACTAAGACATCTCTGTATGTATACCTATGCATCACATCTATGAATGAGAGAACTCCCGGTCTTCGAGCCATCGCACAGCTCTCGGAGCAAAGAATTGAGCTTCGGTCGATGGATGCAAGCTGATCGAAAACGCGATGGGTTGTTACAACAAACACAAAAATAATTTTGAATTGCTGCGCAGACCCACCGCGGTGGCTCATTGGCTAGGGCGCTCGACTACTGATCCGGTGTTCCCGGGTTCGAACCCGACCGCGGCGGCTGCGTTTTTATGGAGGAAATACGCTAAGGCGCCCGTGTGCTGTGGGATGTCAGTGCGCGTTAAAGATCCCCAGGTGGTCGAAATTATTCCGGAGCCCTCCACTACGGCACCTCTTCTTCCTTTCTTCTTTCACTCCCTCCTTTATTCGGTCCCCTCGGCGCGGTTCAAGTGTCCAACGATATACGAGACAGATACTGCGCCATTTCCTTTTCACCAAAACCAATTATTATTATTATTATTATTATTATTATTATTATTATTATTATTATTATTATTATTATTATTATTATTGCTGCGCACATCTGCGCTAACTTAAATTGCCAGTCACTCAGGTCTACAGGACACTGTTGCTGCTACGGTTTCAATCAAACACCACTCAACGGGGGTCGCTGTGACGAGAGGCGTCTTGGCTCTGATAGCGCAGTTACACAACGGACCAAGGCGGACGGGACGTGTAGCATATACTGTTCTGCCTCTCTATGAAGCGTTGTTATTTTGCGCTAGTTTAAGGACCATGGGCACCTAATTTTGGCTGCTTATTTTCTTCATTGATATGATGCGTTGAACGTTAGAAATACAAGGTTAAACACACGATATTCGCCTGCGAGCGCTAAATAATTTATATTTGAATTTCTTTGTGATATTGTTTCGGCTTCTTCAACCGAACAATGGATGGGACGTGCTCTGAGTGCTTAGATCACGTGAGGCGCGAAAAAAAAAACTGCAATGTAACCGCTAATACTTCGTTTGTTCTCATTCCAGCTCTTGAAGCAGGCTGGCCTAAGCATTTCAGTCAATTTAAACTACGCATAAGCGGATAAACTGCAGATTTTTTTTTTCGTGCGTCACGTGACCTAACGCTCCCAACTCGTTACAGCCATCATCCGGTTGACGAAACATAAACAGCATCAAGAATGTAAATTTAATTGCAATTTATTTAGGGGTCGTAGGCGAATACCACGCGGTGCACAATGTTTTCGAATGTATAACGCATCATTTGAACGATGAAGACATGCAACCAAATAAAGGTGCGTACTGTCTGTCCTTTAATATTCCTCTGTAAGGCGTCAAAACGCCAGAGCCTAAGGAAGTGCCTTACAAGTTACTGTTCCTGGTACACTTCGCCCCGTGTTGACCTCTTCTCGTGTTTAAAATCGATTCTGCCGCCAATACTACCTTGAACGATTAATAACTGGACGCCCCACTCCAGTTGTAGTCAACACAGTGCTGTGCGTGTGTGTTTTTATTCCTCCAACATGAACTAATCACGCGCACAACTTGGACACATTTCTTATTGTGTAAATAGTTTGTACATATTACTTCTCCCCCTATCCTCTCTTCCGGTCCCCTCACCTCTTTCATTTCATTTCTCCATTCTGCCTGCTATCCTTTATTTCCGCTGCCCCAGCTCAGGTGCTTCAGTATCGATGGCAGATGCCGGAGCTAGCAAAAATCTTTTCCTTCCTTTTTACTATTATTTTAATTAAAAAAACCACTACCACCCATGCCAATACTCAATTGCTGTCAGTACTAATATGCAGAGCATGACCTGTCCGCATCTATCCGGTCCGTTGCTTTTTTTTTTTTGCACCAGTTAATAAATGCATCAAACGTCAGTTCACTAGGTAGCGTGACTAAATGCCTGAGCGCGAGCAGAAATGGTCTGTGGGCGATGGATTGGAATCTACCCGCGATCGCTCCAAAAACTTCACCGCCCTTTTCCCCTTCCTCGAGACTGCGTGGTCTGCGTAGCTGCGTATTCCTCTAGCACAGCAAGCGGTGCGTTCGACTTGCGGACCGACTTTCGCCACCTCTTATAGGCGAAGATATAGATGCAGTTGAACCTCGTTACAACGAAGTCGAAGGGGTCCGGCGATTACTCCGTTATAGCCATAGTTTCGTTATAACCGAGCTTCCTAGGGAAATCGTCACTCCTTCGTTATATCCATTATTTCGTTATAAAACGTTTCGTTATACCGAGGCTTTACTTCAGTCTAATAGCAGTGGTGGATGCAGACCAGTTACTGCGACAGTTGAAGCTTTAATGGGACACTGAGAATAGGTCGGAGTTGGCGCCGTCAGTAGATTACCTCGTTATAACGATGAAGACGCTACTTCCACTGGATACGGAGCTTTTATAAGCTGCGAAAGTTGTAAGAAAATTAAAATAAAATAAAGGCGCTATCATCGCCGGCCGTTTTTATAAACAAAACACGGGTGCTCCAGGACTAGTTATAGTAGCGAATCTATGAGGCTCAGCTACACAGTCATACACTTCTTAACTGTGATCACGGAGTTCTCTTGGGTCTTGGCGTTACCATTTTCGAGTCAGGGCAAAAAAAAAAAAAACTACCATATTTAAATCCTGTTTTTCTCGGCAATAACCGCTTGTTTTCCTGCCAAACATAAACGTACACCAAGGGGAAGCCATAGAGTCGATACTAAGTACAAAACTTAGATGGTAAGATAAGTACAAAACTTAGTCCTCTGTAGTAGTTAGGTATATACTGGGCGTTTCACCTAAGACCTTACACAATTTTTAAAAATAGGCTTTTTGAGTTAGATGAGCTCTTTTTTTTTTCGGCATAGCATTGCCAGTGGTGTAATACATGAGAATACAGCTAAGTTGTGCTAACTATCAGGCTAACTATAGTCAACTTTTTAACTATTAATGTTAGGCTCCTTAATTATTGAGAGGCGTGTAGCCCACCGTAATGTCCATATAAGTTTTCATACTTTCGAAAACGCGATTATCCTCGGCGCTGTGGCTCCAAAAAATTCTGGCTACATCGCTCCAAAATGCTTTCGAGAAGCTTGTAGGCAAAGCAACCACTCCAGCGCACTGAGGTGTGAAAGTGTACCAGTACAAATAGAGTTTGCCTGGTACACTTCCACACATCGCCGCTCAAACTGTTCACACACATATACAGACACGCAGTCCCACTCGGTCTTCCAGTCGTCCCCCGCCTATCCTCCCCCCCCCCCCCCCCTCCACTATGATCCATCTGGCTGGCCTCCCGGGACCTGAACCTGCAACGCGCCTTCGTCACCTTGGCCCAGGACTTGTTAAAAGCCTAATACAAAGGCTGTTTTAATAAACGTGTTATTCCACCACCACCAGTGCACGTAATTCATCTAAATAGCCTTTACTAAGCCGCTGACAATGCTATGCCGAAAAAAAAATGCTCTTCTAACTCAAAAAGCGTGTTCTTAAAAACTGGGGAAAGTCTTAGGTGAAACACCCATCATCGTCATTGTCATCATCAGCCTGACTATGCCCACTGCAGAGCAAAGGCCTCCACCGTGTCGCTCCAAGTAATCCTGTCTTTTTGCCAGCTGCGGCCACCCTATGGGGAACCTGCGCTGCCAAGGTGGCACTGCAATTGTTCCATTCGGTGACTCAAAACTGCTTTTGTCAGCCGCTTGGGCGCTGAAAACGCGAGAACACATTCTGCGCGATTAGATACCCGCGTTTCGCTGACAGCATTCATTGCCTAGCTTCTCTCGACGTAGCCCAGATAGCTGATGCGCGGCACGTGCGCCTTCGACAGAGCGCGGAGGCTCACGCCAATAAGCGCCTGAAGGTGGCGCGAAAGAGTACTACCCAAAACTGCTTGCTCTTCTCGCTTGGCAGTGTGTTATGGCGCTGCAATCGGCACCGCAAATTTCAGCGCAAGTTCCGCATGCCTGGAAACTAACAAATCTCATGCGCCCACCTAACCTTCGGCCGCCCCTTGCTACGCTTGCCTTCTCTTGGAATCCACTCCGTTACCCTTAAGGACCAGCGGCTATCTTGCCTTCGCAGTACATGCCCTGCCCAAGCCCATTTCTTCCTCTACGTACCGGGTGAAACGCCTGGCATATAGTTAATTCCTGAGCGACACCGACCACAGCTGACGCGGACACGCGGGAACAACGACGAGACGCAAACACTCGTTCCTCCTCCGTGTCTCGGTAGTTGCGCAACATCTTCAGGCTCCGAATACGCGGATAAGTTCGCTATGCACCGAGTAGCGACATGGCCGACTGGGCGCCGCCGTCTCGGCGGCCACACGCGATAATTATCGCGGCCATGCAACACGCTCGCGTTCCCGTTGCAACAAGCGTCGGCGCGTCCGTTCTGCAGTTGTCCGGCGGTGTAGGCCATATCGCGGACGACCACTCGGCCGCTGTTTGTCGCCGCCGGTTTCGAGCGTCCCTCTGATCCCTGGATGCCGATAGCGATCGACTGCCCCGCGAGCGTTGTTTCGTATTCTCGGCCGCAATGTCAACAGCGCGGGTTTTTGTGTCGAAACGTCCCCCCGGCGTGTGCCTGGCGTAGGAGGAAGGGTGTCGAAAGTCTGGCAACCAGGAAAATTGGTTTGTCCCGTGCACTTGTGTATGAGTGTACAGAGGGTTCGCTTGTGTAGGTTGCATTGTACGCGTCCCACAATGCAACAGTAAGTCCGCCTGTGAGGAGCGGAGGGGCGAGAGAGAAAAGGAGGAAGGGAAGGCAGGAAAGGAGGAAAGTAAAAAGGAAAGAATAATAATAATAATAATAATAATAATAATAATTGGTTTTTTGGGGAAAGAAAATGGCGCAGTATCTGTCTCATATATCCTTGGACACCTGAACCGTGCCGTAAGGGAAGGGATAAAGGAGGGAGTGAAAGAAGGAAGGAAGAAAGAGGTGCCGTAGTGGAGGGCTCCGGAATAATTTCGACCACCTGGGGATCTTTAACGTGCACTGACATCGCACAGCACACGGGCGCCTTAGCGTTTTTCCTCCATAAAAACGCAGCCAAGGGAAAGCCTTCGCGAGGCATTCTAGCCTTTAGATTTCACTCTCCTCTCTATATAGAAGAAATGAATAAATAAAATCAAAGGCAAAACAAAAGATGAGCCGAGGAAAGAATAAAAGAAAGGATTAAGGAAGGAAAGGGAGAAATAAATACAAAAATACAAAGGAAAGAAAAGGAAAGAAGGAAATAAAAAGAAAGGAAAACTCACGAGGACTGCTAGTTCTATTGTGTGTTCGCAATGGGATAGCATTAGCGGCGGTTGATGCCTTTACGTCACTTCCGGTCTGTTGCCATAAAATTCCTTCCAGCCAGCGAAAACGCTCCATGTCTGTTGAAGTCACTTGTCTCCAACTAACGGGAATGCTCCGGTCTGGTGACGTCACGCTTCCCTCCTGCCAGAGAGAATGCTCGGATCTGGTGACGTCACTTTCCTGCAGCCAGTGGGCGAAATTCTACGACCTACGACACGTTTTGGTCCCACGGGGCTTCTAATGTCGCCGCATTAAAAAGAAAAAACTCACCAATCACCAATTTGGTATAAATCCACAACTGTTCGTTCATCCACGTGTGAGTCGTCAAACTCGGCACTCCCACCATCACAACCTGGAACCAATCTTTGCACGTACTAACAGATTTGAGAATTTTTTTCCGCGCACTGTCACCCAGTGGAAAACACTTCCAAGAGATGTTTTTTTTTCTGCTGATAATGTAACAGTTTTTGAAGCAAGTGTACGACTACCTCAGCTCAACAGGTCTTCACTCCTTCTTTTAACTTTCCATCTCGTGCATTCCTTCCCCGCTTCCTTTTTTCAACTTATGCCTCATGGCACACTTCTGGAATAAAAAAAAAGTGTGCGAAAAACCCTGGGTTGATTTTTTGCTTCACTGATTATATAATTGGTTTATAATTGGTTTTTTGGGGAAAGGAAATGGCGCAGCATCTGTCTCATATATCTTTGGACACCTGAACCGCGCCGTAAGGGAAGGGATAAAGGAGGGAGTGAAAGAAGAAAGGAAGAATAGGTGCCGTAGTGGAGGGCTCCGGAATAATTTCGACCACCTGGGGATCTTTAACGTGCACTGACATCGCACAGCACACGGGCGCCTTAGCGTTTTTCCTCCATAAAAACGCAGCCGCCGCGGTCGGGTTCGAACCCGGGAACTCCGGATCAGTAGTCGAGCGCCTTAACCACTGAGCCACCGCGGCGGGGCCTTCACTGATAGCTGATTCATCTGATAGCTGATTCATTTTTTCCCCTTTCTGCTGTTTGCACTGCACCCTGTTCGTTTTATATCGTGTGATTGCTTGCCAATGGTGGCGCTGAAATGCATTTTCTTATGACCTGTATTGCCCTCCCTGCTTGGTCTTCAATGACTGCAGTGTGTTTTAAATAAATAAATAAATAAATAAATACATAAATAAATAAAACTCAGCGCAAGCAGCAGGAGAAACGTTGACCGGCGTTTCTTAACGGGACGCCATCAGGTATATCGCATAACCGATTTTTTTTTTCCCTGCCCGATGTTGATAGAACGCGGCAGACAGCACAGCAGTCCCTATCGAGCACACCGCAGGCGACTGCCGCGTTCTAATAAGAACACGTTCATGGAGCGGACATATCGGCAGCTCCGCTAAACACTACCGTGATAAAAGCGGCCCGAAAGAGCGACGCCTTCTGACAGGGTATCCTGAGAAGTACTTGCCGATTGCGCAAGTGCGGTGTGTTGGTTTTTACGGCGCCCCGTCGGCTGCGGTATGTATCGCGGCTTCCGCATTCCGCGGGGCCTATTTTTGCGCAGCAGCCCTGCTCTGTTCGTTCTCGATCGTTCGAGCCGCGCGCTTTCGAGTTACCAAATCGAGCGAAACTTGTTCGGATCCCGCCTCCTGATGGAACCTCCCCCACTATCAACGTTATTCCGCGAGCTTTTTGTCTTCACTGGAGCCCCAAAGACACGGTGCGCGCTGACAAATTGCGCGAAGTGTTGTGAGCCGTAACAAGCGTCGCGCTCGAATGCCGTATTTCAGTGATCTGCTCAACGATAATTCGGTTTATAAGCAGTGGTTTGTGTCCTAGTAAGCTGTACGATTAGTGGGTTTTAATGGGCTCAGTTCTCTAGAGAGATTGAGCGTGATATGGCCACTACGCCAACACCTTCTCTGTTGTCTTAGTTCTAAAATAAAAAAAAAAGGTTAAGACTGTGCATTAGTTCGTTTAGGCATGAGCCAGGCGGATAATTTCGCCATTTTGATGTACGGTTAGGGCCGTGAGCGAACGAGAGGCGTCTCATCCCGTTCTGGAATGCATTCTCGCCGGATCTGGTCAAGTATAGGTAGCGTTTTTCTCTTTGTTCGTGTTTATAATGTGTAATTCGCTTTAGTGGCGGATGAATTTCGATGGAGGCGAAATTCAAGAGGCCCGTGTGCTGTGCGATGTGAGTGCACGTTAAAGAACCCCAGGTGGTCGAAATTCCCGGAGCCCTTCACTACGGCGTCTCTCATAGCCTTAGTTGCTTTGGGACGTTAAACCCCTCAAAAATCAAATCAAATCAAGTGTAATTCGATTTATGAAGAACACCCAGCAACTGTGAACGCCGCCAGTACTGTCATTTTTGGCGACCAAATGCACTTCGAAAGGGCATGGGTGATCGCCTGACATGTGCTTCACTCTAAACAAGAATACACCTGTATGGGAGTAAAAACAGAGTAAGCTGTCCTCGTTTACGCTGACAGTCAGGCTATATAGTTGGTGGATATAGCGCTCAAGAGA
Source organism: Amblyomma americanum (assembly GCA_030143305.2). Taxonomy (NCBI): domain Eukaryota; kingdom Metazoa; phylum Arthropoda; class Arachnida; order Ixodida; family Ixodidae; genus Amblyomma; species Amblyomma americanum. The sequence continues at coordinate 266,620 of JARKHS020034225.1, read as the reverse complement.
CGAGGGTTAACTAGGGCAGAATGATGCTATGGCGCTGAACTGTCATGTTCTACTGGACCAGGGCTGGACTAGAATTGGACGTTGTCCGGAGAGGCAGACACGAAAAAAAAAAAGGCAGCGGGTCTGTTCCCTCTATTCAGCGAGAATGGTCCGCTCCGGCGACGTCACTTCTTTCCAGGTAATGGGCCAGACGGTGGTTGTGTAAATGTGCAGGCGGGATTAGCCTTGGAGTATACCTGTGTACGATTGCTCCGCCGGAGTCATTGGTTTAAGTGATTGTGTCTCTACTACTCGTCCATAAGGTTAGTGTCCTCTAAAGACTTCAAGAGTGATTGTGACACTGATCGCCTCTCATTTCGGGAGCCCTCACGGTCACACGATGCGTGAGACGTCGTCCAAGGGAACGTTCAGTCTCCTCAGGTTTTCCAGGAGTGTCTCACGCTCGGAACAAGAACGCGAGCACGCTAAAACGAAATGGTTGACATTACTCACAACACCACAGAGTGTACGCACATAGGTATGGTGGCGCGGTGAATCTTGCGAGTGGCTCTGTCGCGCGACAAGCCTCGCGTAACGCAAGGGAGGTGCAGAAATGTGTTGCACCACTAGCTGCCTAGTGAAGGTCTCGTCCTTTTTGACAAGCACTGAAAATTGAAAAGACCTGGCTTCTTGAGCAAGAATGTCTACCGCCGTGCTACCAGCGACTCCAACGTGAGATGGCATCCACTGGAAGCAAACTGTGAATCGTTTCAACTGTGGCTTTCTCAACCAGCTGAGATAATATAATATTAATAATTGGGTTTTAGGGAAAGGAAAGGGCGCAGTATTTGTCTCATATATCGGCGGACACTTGAACCGCGCAGAAGGGAAGAGATAAAGGAGGGAGTGAGATGGCATCCATTGGAAGCAAACTGTAAATCGTTTCAACTGTAGGTTTCTCAGCCAGGTGAGATAATAATAATAATAATAATAATAATAATAATAATAATAATAATAATAATAATAATAATAATAATAATAATAATAATAATAATAATAATAATAATTTGTTTTTGGAGAAAGAAAATGGCGCAGTATTTGTCCCATATGTCGGCGGACACCTGAACCGCGCCGTAAGGGAAGGGATAAAGGAGGGAGTGAAAGGAGAAAGGAAGAGGTGCCGTAGTGAGGCAAAAATTATCATCGCGCGTCCCTCGTTGCTGGCGCTATATATAGTTCAGACTTGGGACGTCTCTCAGAATGACGACTCTCTGCGGTGTGCAGAAAGACAGGCGTTTAAGCGACTTTGCCACGACCAATGATTTAGCCGAAGTGGTCGACACTACTCTTTTCAGGGGCCCAGCCCAAGATATTTCAAGGTCAGGCACTACTAATGCGGCTGAGCAGGACTGTTCATGCCTGCTCGCAGATCCATCAGTGTAAACTTGTAGGCAGTCTTTGTAGACGCTGTTCAGGTGTTCAAGAACGAAAGTATCTTACTACAGCCATATGTAGCAATTGTTTTCTACGTAGGCCGGGGATGTCGAGACAGCAATGAATGTTTTCATAAAACTATGGCGGGTTCTGCTGACACCTGTGTCCCGTGGGTGGCCAACCCACTGTGCAGAGGGTGTGAAGGGCCGCTGAAAAGTGACTTATCGTCCTAGGTAATGGGCAGCTTTAGTGACTGACAACATATTTTTGCCCCATCTGGTTTTCAGTGACATTTAATTAAAGTGCAAATGAAGAGCGTTTAGAATTCGACGTGCTTTAATGGGTAGGATGTATGAAACTTGCAGGCAAAGCATGCACAGTCTTTTTTATGTTAGGATTTGAAATGGTGACGCAATCGCCGAATTGGGTCGCGTCGTCGTTCAGGCTTTTCCGAAGTGCGCAGTGAGTGGCAGAGGCAGCTGCGATGACGTCATGTACGGTGGCGCCACGTTTCCAGCAAACAAAAGGTTGCTTGAACGAAGGAAGCCAACGCCGCCTAAGGTGAAGCCCACGACGCGTTGTTCGGCGGCCTCAGACGACGCGCAGCATCATGTGGGCGAAAGCAGCCGATATCTGAAATTTCGGCAGCAATGACGTCATCACCGAGCTTCTCCGCACTTCTCCGACGCTGTGAGGGAAAGTCCGAGACTTAACCGGCGATTACGTCACCATTTTAAATGCTAGCACAAAACTACATGGCGTGATTTACCTAGAAGCTTCGTAACTTTCAAATCCTTGAATCTCGTCGAATGTCATGGCGAAAAAAAATAGCCGTGGTTTAACTACTGCTGAACCTGGTTAGAGAGCGAAAGCTGTGGTACATCGGGCAACTAGACGTGGCTTGGCATCTGTAGCGTTGAGTGCGTTCCGTACACTGAATAGGCAGCGCACTCACCCTGCCACCCTGGCAGGTGGCAGTTAAATTACTGGTTGATCTTAAGAGGTTGGTCGCCCAATGAACGCTTCGGCTTATATATTTCCCCCAGACTGACGTCACAACGGCAGTTTCCATCGCACGATATCACGCGATCGTCACGTGACTATTCAACCGCCCTCTACCGGCGAATCGAAAGGTCAAAGGTCAAGTGGCGCGACACCATGGTGGACCACATATGGTAAGGCCTACTATTGCTCACCTGAAGGTCAACCGGCAACGCAAAGCGAAATCGGCTTTACCTAGCGTACCCGCCGCGGTGGCTCAGTGGTTAGGGCGCTCGGCTACTGATCCGGAGTTCCCGTGTTCGAACCCGACCTCGGTGGCTGCGTTTTTATGGAGGCAAAATGACAAGGCGCCCGTGTGCTGTGCGATGTCAGCGCACGTGAAAGATCCCCAGGTAGTCGAAATTATTCCGGAGCCCTCCACTACGGTACCTCCTTCTTCCTTTCTTCTTTCACTCCCTCCTTTATCCCTTCCCTTACGGCGCGGTGCAGGTGTCCAACGATATATGAGACAGATACTGCGCCATTTCCTTTCCCCAAAAACCAATTATTATTATTATTATTACCTAGGGTAATGAAGCTTTCGCTTCAAAACCATTTTACCTTCCCTTTGATATGGCGGCGCCCCGTGCGCCCTCGTTCGGAAGGTCTACATAGAAGGAGGTCTGCGTAGAACGGGCGAACGACTGGTATCGGTCAGGCGCTGCCTGTTCTCGCGTCCGCTGTCGCAAGAATTCTAAAAGTGGCGTGAGGGCCTCTCCCCTGAACTCGACCGCAGTTTGGCGCTGCAGCCAAAGTGGCATCTAAGCTCTCAGGTGCGACCGGAATCACGCTGTAAAAACGGCGCTCCAAGCGACAGTGGAATCTCACGAGCAATTAGGAGGATTCCGTCGTCGAATGCGAATGTCGCCTCGCTGTCCGAGTTCATTCCGTGGCGCCCGGCTTCAGGGCTCAAATTGAGGGGACGTGTTGCCGACGCGACCAGCCGCGCGCGCCTCTGGCTCAGTGCCGGGGCAGCCTTGTACACTTACCGCACAGACACGCGCTCGTTCTCGAAGGTCTCAGGTGGCTGTACGCCATCGTAAACGCATTACAAAGTCGGCGTGCAGGCGCCATAATGCGGGCCGAACTGCACGCCGGGAGAGGTATACGCCTGCTAATTAACGTGGGTGATCCATATAACGCGTGACGGATCTGAAATGAGTTTTGAGCTTGTGCACACGAATTCGGCCACGCTGCGAGAGCCCAAATGGAAAGGCCAGATGGGGTAAATAGATGCAGCAGCATGGCGGGGCAGGGCGAGGCATTTTGTTGTGCCTCTTGGTATGGTTCTAGCGCTGGCCGAGTATGCGGCACACTCCCGTGTGTCGAGAAGCGTACGAGGACTTCACACCAGAACGCGTCCCCTCCGACCACGCCTCAAAACATTTCCTTTCTTTCTTTCTTTCCTTCTTTCTTTCTTTCTTTCTTTCGTTCTTTCCTTCTTTCCTGCTATCTTTCTTTCCTTCCTTCTTTCCTGCTACCTTTCTTTCTTCTGCTACCTTCGTTCTTTCTTTCCTTCTTTCTTTCCTGCTATCTTTCTTTCTTCTGCTACCTTCGTTCTTTCCTTCGTTTTTTCTTTCCTGCTATCTTTCTTTCCTTCGTTCTTTCTTTCCTTCGTTCTTTCCTTCGTTCTTTCTTTCCTTCGTTCTTTCCTTCCTTCTTTCTTTCCTGCTATCTTTCTTCTGCTACCTTCGTTCTTTCCTTCCTTCTTTCTTTCGTGCTATCTTTCTTTCTTCTGCTACCTTCGTTCTTTCCTTCGTTCTTTCTTTCCTTCGTTCTTTCCTTCCTTCTTTCTTTCGTGCTATCTTTCTTTCTTCTGCTACCTTCGTTCTTTCCTTCGTTCTTTCCTTCCTTCGTTCTTTCTTTCCTTCTTTCTTTCCTGCTATCTTTCTTTCTTCTGCTACCTTCGTTCTTTCCTTCGTTTTTTCTTTCCTGCTATCTTTCTTTCCTTCGTTCTTTCTTTCCTTCGTTCTTTCCTTCCTTCTTTCTTTCCTGCTATCTTTCTTTCTTCTGCTACCTTCGTTCTTTCCTTCCTTCTTTCTTTCCTGCTATCTTTCTTTCTTCTGCTACCTTCGTTTTTTCTTTCCTGCTATCTTTCTTTCCTTCGTTCTTTCTTTCCTTCGTTCTTTCCTTCCTTCTTTCTTTCCTGCTATCTTTCTTTCTTCTGCTACCTTCGTTCTTTCCTTCGTTCTTTCCTTCCTTCTTTCTTTCCTGCTATCTTTCTTTCTTCTGCTACCTTCGTTCTTTCTTTCCTTCTTTCTTTCCTGCTATCTTTCTTTCTTCTGCTACCTTCGTTCTTTCCTTCGTTTTTCTTTCCTGCTATCTTTCTTTCCTTCGTTCTTTCTTTCCTTCGTTCTTTCCTTCCTTCTTTCTTTCCTGCTATCTTTCTTTCTTCTGCTACCTTCGTTCTTTCCTTCGTTTTTCTTTCCTTCGTTCTTTCCTTCGTTCTTTCTTTCCTTCTTTCTTTCCTGCTATCTTTCTTTCTTCTGCTACCTTCGTTCTTTCCTTCGTTTTTTCTTTCCTTCGTTCTTTCCTTCCTTCTTTCTTTCCTGCTATCTTTCTTTCTTCTGCTACCTTCGTTCTTTCCTTCGTTCTTTCTTTCCTTCGTTCTTTCCTTCGTTCTTTCTTTCCTTCTTTCTTTCCTGCTACCTTCGTTCTTTCCTTCGTTTTTCTTTCCTGCTATCTTTCTTTCCTTCGTTCTTTCTTTCCTTCGTTCTTTCCTTCCTTCTTCCTTTCCTGCTATCTTTCTTTCTTTCTGTAGAAGAACTGAGGATTGGGCCAGTTGGTTGTGATCCATCGCATTCTTCGAAACAATACTGAAGTGATTTAGGCAAACTGATACTGCATCGTGCCACGCTAACAACGCGTACCCACGTTCTAATTAACGACGATCTTTCTTCGCTTTTTCTTTCTATCCTTCTTTCTTCAGTTCTTCTTTCTTTCATCTCCCTCTGTATTCATTTCTGTCTTTCTTGTGTATGTGTGTCCCTATATGAGGGGTGAGGGAGAGGGGAGATCAGACGCTACTTTCAGCGACCCTAAAATGGAGCACAGCTGTAGGGATGGGAGAGAAGAGGGGGATGTTCCTAAGTCTTCCATTGTTTCGCAGCTTTTTTTCTTCATTTAACTCCTGTCCTTACTTCATTTCAATATTCTTTCTTCATTCTTCTCGTGCGTCTTTTCACGCCTGCGCTCGTGCGCAAGATACGGACTGACGATACGGGTGTTTCTATATGCGCCTCGTGCCGTCGACCTATCATCGTACGCCGCGCGTTGGTCACGCGCCATCATCCGCTTCTTGGGCCGCAGCCGTGCTCGACGGTACGTATCGATTAATTGATTTCGTGTCCAACTTATCCTTCGCGCCAGTATTTGAGACGCTATGCTTAAGCCGACATATAGTCCGGCATGTGAGCTGAATACAAACCGGGTGCCTAATGCCGTAGCTCGAGCTGAATAATAATAATAATAATAATAATAATAATAATAATAATAATAATAATAATAATAATAATAATAATAATAATAATAATAATAATAATTGGTTTTGGGGGAAAGGAAATGGCGCAGTATCTGTCTCATATATCGGCGGACACCCAAACCGCGCCGTAAGGGAAACAATTGCTCTTTCGATTTTCTGCGAGGAAGCGTTTACTGCCTCTGATTGGACGGACGGTTGCGTGCACAGTGGTGCAGTGAAGAGTTGCGCTGTCCCAGCATTTTAAGTTGTATTCATGACACTGAGAATAAGAATTCTACCTGAATTTCGGACGCGATCGCGAAATACCTTCGATAGGGAAGGGTGTCCTAGTGGCGGTTATCGCTTTCTAGGTTATCAGTGTTATTTTATCATTTTAGGGCTGCAGCTGGCGCCGTTGTTTGCTCGTGTACCAGAGGCGCCCGCTCTCATCCTACGCCTCTTCACTCCAACCTAACGGGGGCTGCGGTTTTGAAGGTGGGGCTGTTCTGTGCAGTGATATAATATTCTCCGGTAATCGCACATGATAGCAAAACCTCCTCTGAAGCACCAAAGGAACTCGCGGAGTTCTCAGTGTTTTGTGGCGATAGCTATATTACGGTAGCATTTCGAGCCTTCAGCGTGGCGGCGCCGCCACGTGGTTGATCACGTGGTGCGGAGCAGCTGCCGGTGGCGAGGCGCCGTCGCTGATCACGTGGTTCGTAACTTGGTGGGTCACGTGATCAACAACGTAATCAGCAGTGCTATACACAGCTTGCACCTTCTTAATCAGACCACAGCACATATCCATATGATTACCAGACGTCCAACAGACATCTGGGGCTCAAGGAGGTTGACATCATCCAGCTGGTTCAAGCTCTAGCCGTCAGCGATATCACTTACTCCATCCCATATAAACTCCTCAAACCTAGAGAGCTAGACTACAGAGTTGACATTCTGATCAGTAAAGCCTATAAGCAAGCACTTGGCCTAATGCCATCCGCGTCTACCGAGAAGCTCCTCGCCCTAGAACTCAACAACACGACGAGGGAACTAATACAAGCCGATCTTTTTGCAAGCGAAATTGCGCGCCTGACCCTCAGCACCACCGGACGTAGCCTGCAGCAGCGCCTCGGCTATCCCGTATCCACAGGCCATCACAACCCTCCGACGACACTCTCAGCAGTCATCAAGGACCACCTGGAAATCGCGCCCATTCTCGGTAATGTGCACCCCGTCTACCAAACTGGACGAAAGATGCCGCTAGCCAGGGTCCTAGGTCGCATCTACTACAGCACATTACCACAAGTTCACTGCACGGAACGCAGCTCACTACCCCAGTCGCAAAGTCACTTCCATCAGCACCATCAGCAAGCGCTAGGTGCGGTCGCGACAGCGTCCATCCCAACAACTACCACCTTGGAAGCGGAGGAAGCAGCTATAGCGCTAGCCATTGCCTTCAGCCCCCTGACTGACCCCACACACGTCATCACAAACTGACAAGCTGAGTGTCGAAACTACCGCAGTGGTCTCGTATTTCCGTACGCGGCCAGAATATCCATATTCATACGCCACCACATGATCCAAGGTCGTACTGGTATGGACCCCTGGCCGTGAGTCACCTCCTGGCTACCAGCGTGCGCACGGTGCCGCCGGCGCAAGCGTCATCCGGGCACCAGAAACCGATGTCGACTGCAGTCCCTCGCTGGAACCGATACCCAACCAGCACGCAAACCATCTCCAGCATTAACGCCTGGGCATGCACAGATATCCAACACCCACAAACGACCCACGGGAGACGAGACCGTCGTCAGGCGACAGCCACAGACCGAAACATACATTCATCTGAGCTTCCTGCACAAGCTATACCCCGCACTTTACCCTAACATATGCCCACATTGTAATGATCGAATACCTGTCCCTATGCCGTATTACGTGGGCGTGCCTTCTTCAATCCTGTCGTCCAATGGGAAGCGATGCTGTCCACCTCAGACCTGGGTGACCAGCGCTGGGAGCTGTGGACTGAGGGCCCCTCCCGGACGGGGCGGATTTCTAACTGAACCCGATAAATGTTTGCATCATCACCACCACAATAACCATCTTCATCGTCGTCATCTTCATCATAGTTTTTCTTTTTTTTGCGGGACAGTGACAATGGTTTTTCATCACGTATACACCGCCGGTGTTCAAATAGCTGATACGGTGTGTGCGAGCATAACGGGCGGGAAGAGTAGAAAAAAAAAAGCTGAGTGGCTGAAATTTTTTCAGGTGCAAATGCAACACCGCCGCTGGTAGGTATGTCGTATAAAATGTCACTATGGTTAACTTTGACTATTACAGATTTTTGAACGAGTGCCGATGTCTAAATATACGCATGTTTTTCCTTTCCGCCTCATCTGCAATGCTGTCTCCACAGCCAGATCAGATCTCAACCGCGAGCTCATTCACAACAGCCACTGAGCCATTGCGGTGCTTACTGACATTCGAAGTTCGCAAGCTAAATTTCGTCAAACCGGAGACGCCCGATCGGAGGGAACAGCGAGCGCCATCTGTCGCATTCCCCCTAGATTCGTGACCCCTCGTCCGCGATCTAGGCACCTTGATTCGCAGTTTGTAATTTACATTAATTAATTTCTTCGGAAAAAATGCACTTTTCCACGCACGATTGCCAGCAGTCTCGCACGAACAAAGCCACGCGCGCCCCTTCGCGCATATTTAATTGTCTCCGTCTCGGACGAAGAGACGCTGGCCGCTTTCCGCTGCCACGCGTTGACGCGAAACGCGCTGCGCCAATTTTCCCGGACGCCGCGTAGTGACCACATATCGCGGTCAAGCGAATTCGTTCTCCCGCGCGGCATGTACCCGATCGCGTGGGGGTTATCGGCGCCAGCCGCTGGTGCCCTGTGGCGCACCTTACCCTCCTCCCTCTAAGCCTCGGGCCGCCTTACCCCCCTCTTGAACACCTCTCCTCACGCTACGTATACGTTGCTGCTTGCAACAGTCCACCCTCCATTAGGGTTCACACCCTCGCCTCCTGGGTGTCGCTAGCGACGCCGAGGCTCTCCCTGAATTCGCCGGCGACAGAAGTACAGGAGAAACAACAGCGGCAGCACGCTAGCGGATCGCGTGTCGGCTCTTCATCATGCCATAATCGGGAACACGATCTTTCCAGTTGCTTACGGAACCGTGTAGTACTTTCGAAGGAGGGAAGGGGGGGGGGGGGGGGCACGCGCTGTTTGCGGCTGGAAGGAGTGTGCCGATCGTCTTCCGTGACCTCCCCCCCCACCGCCCTTTTCCTACGCTGACTCGCGGCTGTCCCGGATCTGGTTGTATAGTTAACGCAGAAGCGACTGGTGTGAGAACCTTGACCGGTATAGTAATCTTTTGATCGGGAGGTGATTTACTTGCGTTGTCCTTGCGTTAACTCGAAGAAGAGGGATTGGGGGCTGGGGGGGGGGGGGGGGGTGAGGTGAGAAAAAAAGTGTCGCGAGTCGTGGAACTAGTACATTACAGGCGTGTGACAGATATTAATTCGAGCGGGTACGTATAGCCGCTACTGGTTTCTAGATATCTTGATGTTTCGTGCTCCAGCCGTTAAGCTTGGTTTGCAGCGTTACAGGGTTTGAAGATGAGGTCGCCCGTTCCATGTAAAAGTACGTGTACGGTGCACAGAGCAGTGAAGAAAAATATATGATATTCAGTTTTTCTGATCTGAGCTTTTTTTTCCCTTTTTCTCCCCTCTCTAAAACTTGCGCACGAACTTTAAGACGAGGTAACATTATACATTTTACTCAATAACAACCAATATTTATCACCATATTGGGCCGCAATTTGTTCCCACAGCAAATTTATTGAACAACCGTTTTTCTGCGTTTCGTGGAAGAGTGAGAAAACATTTATTTCCCGACCATAGTCTCTGTCACCGTCTCAGGTCGTAGAGTCGGAGCCCACATCGCCCAACACGCTGGCGTAAATGGTGGGTGCGTTAATGACACCCACTCAGTGGATGCCATTAACGCACCCACCGGTCATTAACCCACTCACCTTATATCACAGTCAACCTGGATCCGATAAGCCTACGGGTGGCTCAGTTTGGAACAGCCGCCTGCCACTGGTGCAGTGGCGCATCGCTTGACCACTACACCAGTGCGATATGAGGTCACTATCTTTTCCACCACAAAATATCCCCAAAACTAAATGCCTAAACAGCTATCGCTGAATCTCGCGTTATGTAGTCGTAACCGTCCTGTAAATTTTTACGTAAAATTAAGCACCGATTTCAAGAATACCTTTTCACGATAACCTAAACCGTCAGTACTTCGCACGCAAGCCTTTTGCTTTGATCACTGATTGGCACCGTCGAGGAATGTAGTCGGAAAGCAAACAGAAAGCAAACATGAACTTAAATGGCAAGAGCTAGAGGATCGTAGAAGAAATGCTAGATTAAAATTTTTTCATAACATTTATTACTCTAAAACAGGCATCAACCGCGAAAAGTACATCTAGGCACCAAATTATATATCGAAGCGACTGGACCACGATTTGAAGGTCAGGGAATTTTCTTGTAGGTGTAACGTCTTACGTTACTCTTTTTTTGTTAGAACTGTGCGAGAATAGAACAGTTTGCCATCAAGCACTGTGCATATTCCGATAAACCATGCGTTGAAATAATATGTAAACTGACAGTTAACGTTTGTAGCCCCCCTGCTGTAATGCCCTACGGGCGATGCATGTATACAATAAAAAGACGAAGCTAGCAATGAACATACACATGTAGTCTGTGTTTCCTCACTGTTAGAATAGAATAGATTATAATTTGTTTCAGTATAATGGGAATACGTATACAAGAAAGTTTCACTCTATGGTTATATCTGCCGAGGTACCTGAGGCAAAAGGCGCCCATATTGGCGTCTGACAAGGCCTCATGACCTTCACGCGCGCTGCATGGCAGAGAACACTGCCATTGTTTGGTGAACGGAAATCTTAAACGCGGTCGGAATCAGTAACAGCGTCACGATGCAACCACAGCTAGACAACGCATCAATACGTCACGATAGAAATAAAGCGAATATCCACATCAAACTACTGACAGGCAAGCACAACACATTCACTGAACAAAACTAAAGAACAGGAGTAATGCAAATTAAACAGAACACGTACAAGAAACCACCCACAGCCAAACAGTACACTTTGACATTCTCTTCGACATCTTTCCGAATTCATCCTGGGTGCTGCTGGGTTCTTTGCTCTACAGACGACGCGAGACCGGCTTCACTTCTCCATGAGGTCTACCCCCCTCTTCTCCAACCAAATTTTGACAGGCGTAGAAGGGTGTTTTGGATCGTCTTTCTCTCGAAACACATATCCGAAGCCAAATTTCTTGCGTGCCTATGGAAGCATAACCTTTTCGAGAATTCCGCGATAAACCTCTTTGGCCAGGGTACCTTGAGTTCTGTGAAGTAGACCAACTTCACGAACGGAGAATTGGCCCCGGGCCGTTACGTTCCCGTCTCTATGGTTTAAAGCGGGAATTTGATAGCGGGGTCCATATCAAATGCATCTGGGGCGACGTATACAACGAATACCTCACTCCCACGTGACTAGAACTACGATTCATCTGCCGAAATCTTTGTTTTCCATTGGTCACCTGTCCACACCAAGTGCTCCTTTTAATACCTAATAATGACAGCAAAAACCTTTTTCCCAGTTATGCGAGCTTTGAGCTAGAATCCTGATGTTTAGCTTAGCACATTACACACGTTGTCTCGCAGTCGTAACAGCCATTGCTGATCCCGATACCAGGACGAAACCTTTGGAATGTCGATAACAGACATTCGAGAGTTTTTTTCGGCTCGCACAACAGATGTCCATGTCGGCGATTTGTTTTTCATCGATCTGGGGTGTTTCGCCTTAGATCGAACAACCAAACAAACTTCCTCTGCATTTATATCTCTTCAATACTTACGCAGCCGCGGACTGCGCTGCTCTGAACTGCATGAAAATCTGGTGGTAGTTCATCCCAAAATAGTGGCCTCAGATTATTTTTATTTGATGAATCTTGCTGTTACTACTTGCGCCTGGAACTCCGCCCGTTGCTTAAAAGCGTGCCGTATTGGATGCAACCGCATAATATGACACTTGGAAACAACAGAAAGTTAATAGTAAGTTAGCATAGACAGGAAATGAAAGCAATGGAAAGCGCCCATTAAAGAGCGAAGCTGAAAAACGGATTGAAGGCAAACAATTACAATCCCAACAACTGGCCCAAGGAGGTGGTTTTATTGCATCGCAATATGCTCAGAGAATGCAAATAGGTATTTTTAATTTATAGAAGAAAATTGAAAATATCGCTTCATTTTGTCGTCATCTCACGTATGCATGCATCGACGAGACATGTTACAACTCACCGCTGATTCAGAACCATCCGAACACACCGCCCATCATAATGGATTTCTTGCGGCCCATAGAAACAACCTGCTAGCATGATCATACGAGAATCTTCGCTCCTGAGGTGTATCTTGATTTTTCTTGCTTACTGTGGATAAGCCCCCGAGCGATGGGTATAGGTCGTGACTTTTTTCTGTTGCCTCGAGCAGTAACGTTTGGAAGGAATTATTTATTGCAATACAATACAATACAATGCAATGCAATGCGATACAATACAATACAATGCAATGCGATACAATACGATACAATACAATACAATGCAATGGAATACAATACAATACAACGCAATACAATACAATATAATACAATATAATACAATACAATACAATAGAATACAATGCAATGCGATACAATACAATGCAATACAATACCACGCAATGCAATACAATATAATACAATACAATACAATAGAATGCAATGTAATACGATACAATACAATGCAATACAATACAACGCAATGCAATACAATACAATGCAATGCGATAGAATACGATACAATACAATACAATGCAATGCAATACAGTACAACGCAATGCAATGCAATACAATATAATACAATACAATGCAATGCAATACAATACAATGCAATGCAGTACAATATAATATAATATAATACAATACAACACAGTACAATACAATAGGACTTTATATAATTTTGCGTGATGCAGGATGCCGCTAGGACGACGAAAGCATTCGACAGCGGCCTACTGCGTGTAGCTTACAAGGGTAGGCGTTTGGGCGAGTTGGTTTGGTATGTTCGAAGAGACACGCCACGCATATACACATGCGCGCTGTATTCCTTGAACATTTGTATAACATGCCAGAGGGGTGCTCAGCGAGAAGTGAACACCACTTTTGTGGTGGACTTTGGCGTGGCCTTTATATGGTACAGCTGTGGTGCACTAGTACACATGTAGTACAGCTTGTATCAAAAATGCGCCGTCCTCCGTGTGTCGCGTGGCGCATTTTGCATTGCCAGCGCTCAGGATCTCTCGAAGGTCGCAGAAACTCTCGCCTTCTACCTTTCACGGCTTATGACTCTCACTGGCGCTGCAAAGCCCGACTACGCGGCTCAGACGTAGATCCTTTGTGTTGTGCATTTTTTTTTTTTTGGCTACGTCTGTACATTCCCTGGTCCGAGTCCCGGCATGAGCGTGAGAATGAGTCCATGTATTTCACTGGGGCACCCATCCCAAGGCTCGAGTAACAAGGTCACGTGAGGACCTGGGGTGCATTCTCAACAGTGGCCACTGCCGGGGGCATCTTGAAGGTACTCGCATTTGCCACTTGGAGAGCTGGGAAATTTTAAATGACTACACTCTAAACAGAAAGGAGTAAAAAAGGGGAGTAAGCTGAACTCCAGCACACTCCCTTTCATTGAAAAGGAGTACGCGCTAGAGGACGGCTTACTCTCCTTTTTAGTCCCATATAGGTGCATTCGCGTTTAGAGTGTAGGTACTACAAAATAATCCTGCCTACTCCGAATAAAGTCCAATTCATAGCTACCGCTTAAAAAAGATGTTCGATTTAGAGATGTGAACACACGCGAGAACGACTACTTAGATAACCAAGTCAAAAGCCCTGGGGATGTCGGAGGTAATCGTACGCAGCTCCGTAGATGCGCGCGCAGCTTGCAACGCAGACACATCCGCCGTTAGCACGCAGCGATTTGCGGTTGGCACGAAAAACCCACTCCGCGATGTGGGGGCGTCCGTTCTTTCGCAGAAAAAATAAAAGGGTTCTGCCTTTCTCGCGCGCTCATATCGCACACTAGTCGCGTTCGAATATAACGGTGCTCCTCCCCCTACGCCTTGTAGTCGTCGCAAGGCGACTCGTGCGTCCTTGCCTGGCGGTCGCCCCGAGGCGTCAGCGCGCGTGGGCTTGCATGTTCGCGGCCCGCACTCGCGCCTTGGATAGAGAGAGAAATAGGAGAGCACCTGCAGGGAACTCATAGGAACTTTGAAGCGGCGGCGATGTTTGGCAGAGATCTGGCGCGCGCCCGCGGGCTTTGAAGTCGCGTATCGCGGGCATGAGATGACCTTCACCCGAACAGGGGACAATAAAATGTGGACGCCATTCACTGTCCCGGCAAGTCGGCCTGCAGTGAGAGTCAGGGCTGTGTAAGTGTGAAGAAGAGGTTGTGATGTTTTTTTTTTCTGCGGCGCCAAGTATGCTTGCACAGAATTAGCCCTCACAAGCATACGAGCCTCTTGTGTGAACTCGTATTTATCCTATTGTTTACCCTCCTATTTCCGCCACTTAGGCTTCAGACCATCCTTGTCGATAAGGATTTTATGAATGAATGAATGAATGAATGAATGAATGAATGAATGAATGATGGTTTGGTTTATAGGGTTTACCGTCCCAAAGCAACTCAGGCTATGAGGGACGCCGTAGTGGAGGACTCCGGAAATTTCGACCACCTGGGGTTCTTTAACGTGCACTGACATCGCACAGTACACGGGCCTCTAGAATTTCGCCTCCATCGAAATTCGACCCCCGCGGCCGGGATCAAACCCGCTTCTTTCGGGTCAGCAGCCGAGCGCCGTAACCACCGAGCCACCGCGGCGGCTGAATGAATGAATGAATGAATGAATGAATGAATGAATGAATGAATGAATGAATGAATGAATGAATGAATGAATGAAGACACCATGCGGCTACTGACCGGCTGCAAACGACTGGAAGAATTTTGTAGTGGAATAAATGTACAGCCTTGGTCAAAAGTCTTAAGGCCAAAGGCTATTCGCTTCCGCCGCATAGCAGAGCCATTGCGACACTATTAAAGACCGAATGACCTTGAAATGCTACCAGAATGCTTCTTCTTGCGGTGGAGAAGCTTCCTGCTTGACTTGTGCTTTGAATGATCCGCAACACGGAACTTTCTAGGAACATTCATTTCTCTGCAGCTGAGCGCTCTTTTGACCAAGTCTGCACGTGTCTTCATACGAGGCCCGTATGCATGGGATGGTTAAGGACTCACGACGACGACAAGTGTTGAAATGTTATTGAAAAGAATATTTTTGTATTTCGTCTGGGCGCGCAGATGTTATAAATGTTACGGCTCGCAGTACTGTCCCGTAAGTTTCATTTTAATGATAGCAGCGGCCACAGTTATGGCACCAAGGTGTCAGAACCGCGTTTCGTGGAAGGCATATATAGGCGTTGATGACTGACTTCGTCCCTCGGCTGCCCTTTCCAGCACGTGGGTCTGCATGTGTGTCAGCGGGCTTCTGCGCCTCATTTGTGTGCTAAGTCATACCGTATTCGAGGTGGTAGCTCAATTAGAGCACGAAGCCTTATTTTTACTTTAGACTCGGCTCGTTCGTCCGTAATTCATAGGAGATTCCTATAGGTTTCAGTGACCTGAAATCAAAACTCCGGCACCGGCGTATCTCGTCATCGCTAAATTAACTCTCTGCCATTGGCTTCGTCCTGACGCTGCATTTATACACTCCCTCCTTCATCCCTTCCCTTACGGCGCGGTTCAGGTGTCCAACGATATATGAGACAGATACTGCGCCATATCCTTTCCCCCCAAAAAAACAATTATTATTATTATTATTACAAAACGTTGTCGTTACCAAGCCACCACTCTTCACTGTGACAGCTGTAGTTCAGTTGAAGTCGTGGAGAGCATTCTTTTAGAATGCCTATCTTCCACAGATTAGTGTTCTTCCTTTGCATTTTATTGCACTCTCCGCTGCCTTTTTTTTGTTCTAGCCCTTGTTCCGTCCCAGTTGGAAAACTTAACACAGAAGTTTCCGTCGTCACAACACTTCTTCTGCAATGTTTTGACCAAAAACTTGAATTAAGAACAAATTTTTGCAGTAAGAACAGAATTTTGTGTAGTTTCTACAGAAAAGTGCTACATAACTACAGAAACGTACAACGGAAAAAACTGCAGTACCACAGAAAAAATTGGGGCGGACACTTAAGCTCCGCCTTAAGACTGTGACGCAACGGCGTTAATGAGTGAATGCCCGTATATGCGGAAACGGTCATTATCAAGTTTACGTTCATATGTCCTTGGGAGGCCTCATACTACTCTTCGCACGATGGTGCAGCGGTTAAGGTGTGCGCCACTGCCCTGCGATAGCAGGTGCTGCCACCTGCGGAGATTGTGCGAGGCAGGTTGCTCTGCCCGAGCAACCTCTCGCTATAAACCATTAATTTGGCTGACACCTGGTTAGTTTTATAACAATCCAATGGGTAGGCTGTGATGACCGTGCGAGGTCACATGACCTAGGTTGCCTGCCCACCTAGTTGCTTCTCCGGAGGTGGCTGCTGGAGCCACCCTACGCCACCCTATTTATTGCTCACAACGCCAACGTCGACGTTGGGTTTTCTATATAACAGGGTCTTTAACGCTATCGCGTTGAAATCTGTTGTTAGGACAAAACTACTAAACATTTTGTCGCACTCTTGGCGCGGTTCTGTCGGTTTTGTAGCGAGAGCTACACTAAGCCACCTCTTCGACCCTTCAGTGTGGCACCACTTGAGTACCGTGGCGGCGCCGTTGGTCACGTGGTTGGTCACGGTCGCGCAACAGCTGTGCGCATGCGCCGTGTCAAGTGGGACGAAGATGAAGAAGGAACGCCCAGCGAAACGCAGCGGCGAAAGACCGACTTTGCAGTTCGACTGAGCGAGTTCCACTCGGCCAGATGTAGCTATCGCGTCACTCCATGTTTAACCAGAGCTTAACCACCGCCATTTTTTTTTTTTCACTGGGGCTACGGAGAGTAGAATGAGACGGTATAAAAGTGCTGGCTGAAATATCTGCACTTTCAGTAAAGAGCTGTCTGTCCATCTTTCTCTCGCACCCTCATCTCACTCTTCCATGAAATCGAACACCCTATTCCGCCAAACTGCCTCGCAACCTCAGTCCATTCTCCTCATAGCGTTCGCGGACTCGAGCGTCTATAAGCGACCGTACACACCACCCGCAGTCACGTTTGAGACCCTTACGTGGTGCAACATATGTGCATGCAGCGCAGTCCCGTAAGAAGGTCATGTAAACACATGATGGCGCTGCGGCCCGCGTATGGTATTGACCGTGTTTGTAATGGTCGTGGCCGAACAGTCGGCTCGACCACGAACGGTGTGCCGATATGGCGATGCCTCTCGATGATAAAGGCTGCACGCACGAAGCTGGCTGTGATCTTGCATCTATGGAGCTGCAGCAAGGTTGAGCTGCTGGCGCAGTTCACGTGTATGCCTCGCTAGCACGTAGCCGCCGCCTCTTTCCGCTAAGAGTGTACATTGGCAGTCGCGGGATGTTTATGGCACGTTTGCTATCGGGTCTCCACAACGCGCGGGAAGAGACGTAGACGTTAAAGTGCCACGGCTGCCAGCGATAACCTAACTTAAACTGCACTCGTGACAGCGCGTGAATAGGACTTGTGTTGCTTCGAGTGTGGTCTCGAGCCAGAGGCTAATAACAGAGCTGCTGAATTCTGTTGCCGATCACGCTTCGTGGAGACTTTTCCTCCTATGGAACGTGATCGGTACGGGACGCCCGTATGCTCAGAAGCACATAGCGATAACGAAAACTGGGATAACAACAACAAAAACAACAGCAACAACAGCGACACGGACAAGGGCAACCGGAAGAACAGTTGCATGGACGTCAAGAAACAACGATAGCAACAACAAAAACGACAGTGACTGGAAAAGCAAGAAACAAGGCGAGCACGTACCGTGCTGTTCGACGCTCGTGTCAACACTTTGCGCATTCAGACAGACTGACATATTAAGTCCTCTGGTTAGACTGCGGCAGCGTCGACACTCTGTACAGGACAGTGTTTGAAATGAATTAACAGGTGAACCCCGTTATAACGAAGTTTAAGGGGTCCGGTGATAACTTCGTTATAGCCGTAGTTTCGTTATAGCCCGTGTTTACCGAGCTTTCAAGGCGAATCGTCATTCCTTCGTTATATCCATTATTTCGATATAACGAGATTCGTTATATACGAGGCGGTATATGTTAAAAAAGAAACGCAACACTGTCCAGCACACATGACTAAACAACACATTTCAAGCGCCGGAGAGATTTGTGCGTGACTGTCTTTGCACTGCAGTACTTGTTTCGGTGTGCGGGTAATGTGACATGGAACTTTCTGATCTACGGGAGGGGGTGATGTAATAATATCATTCGTATTCCTCCTCATTATGGTTTATTTTAGGGCTTTGATTGCCTAATACAGTCGCTGTCGCTGGAATAAGTCAGTCGGACAGGCGGGTTACAGGAATCACCCGTACGAGTAGTATCACGTGTGAAAACACCACGTCCACCAAGTCATGTACTTTCTGGAGGAGAAAACACCCGCCACACTGCCTCGGCGGTCGCGGCGCTAGGCTCTTAAGCACGAGGTCGCAGGTTCGAACCCGGGCCGCTACGGCCGCTTTCGGATCGAGGCGAGATGCAATATCGCCCGCGTTCTGCGTATTGTCAGCGCACGTCAAAGAAGCTGAGGTGGTCGAAACTAATTAGGAGCCGTGTCCACTACGGTGCCTATTTCTCTCTTCCCTCTTTCACTCTTTCCTTCACATCTGCCCTCACGGCGCGGTTGAGGTGTCCACCCCGAGTGCGACAATTACTCCGCCGTTCGTTTTCCTTATAACCACCCCGACCCCGTACCACCGTGTGAGGCGTACGAGTCAGTACCCGGGAATTGGCGACGTCGATTTGGGTATTTTCCCAGAAATGGAAAAAAAAAGTAGGTTGACAGAAAGCGACCGAGGGGCGAAACTTGCTGACTGCACGACGGCGTCGGGGGAACTCTGAATCATCGGCTCTGTTTTTGTGCTGTGTACGTCAGAGCGGGAAAAACGTGCTTGCTATGACACGTAATAACGAAACTATGACGGCAGCTCCCTTCGACTATGAACGAATGTCAAGGAAAACTGCGTTGATAAGAAGTCGTTAAGCGACTTCAGTGAGCTCTAAGCGCTAAAGCAAATGCTGGCTGGCTATTCCCTTCTGTGTTCTTCATATTCTAAAAGCTGTTTGTCCATATATTTCTGCATCATATTCTTGAAGCTTTTTAATAAACGTTGATTGATTGTGCATTTAAGGCACGAGTGTGAATAATGTTGAACAATAATTATTTTCAATGTAGTGCAGAAAGCTGTAAGGACTTCGAGCTCAGAACGCTTGCTTTGTCTACGTAGACCGGAAAGCTTTTTTTATTTGTTTCTTTATTTTGCTGAGCAATAACAATACCGCGCCAAGCTGACTTTATTGTAGGTCTCTATAAGGGAGTCAGAGGAGGAACATATCCAAATCGGCGGCGCCTTTCTTGGAATGGTCGACATCGACGATGCTTGTGAGTGAGCACGGGGGGGGGGAGGGGGGGGGGTGCAGTCACTCAGCACAAGGGATGTAGGAACGAATACAAAGGCTAGTTCGGCAATGTCAGATACTTACCTTGGATTTATGATCAATGCGTGATGATACGTAACACGGAAGGAAGGAATGACTGATCTTTGAGAGCAGGGTTAGCGTAATAAACTGTGTTACGAAGGCATAAGCGAAAATATTTACTACTCTAAGAAAAGAGCCGGAGTTCAAGCGTTGACTTCATTGCAAATGCGCTTTCTTTTCCAGAATAATTCGAAAAAATAAGATGGATAGCATGGTTTTGAGGGAACTCTTTAAGCATTTGCTAAAGTTATTTTCATTAGGATCCCAAATTGAGAATGCATTTTTAATTGCGGCCATATTAATGTTTTTATTACTGATGAAGCTTAACGGGACTAGTTTCAGCTGTGAAGTGGCGGTGTAAGAAACCGAACTTGCGGTTAGCCTGGTTAGATATGTAGTCGACGTGCATTTTGCATGACAGACTGTATGTTATGTGGACAATTGGATACATGTATAACGAAACAATTGATTTTTCGTGACAGATTGTGTGTTATGTGGACAACTGGATACTTTTAAAACGAAACGATTAATAACGGAGTGTTGTAAAGCAAATAGCGAGCGTTGTGATTGCGAAGGTGGCTTTAAAAACGCGCGTATTTGAACTTAGTAGTGTAGAGCTTCATCAGCCAGTCGATGCACCATCAATTGTGTTATGATTAGCTTGTAAGGGTGCTTCGTCACAGGCATTGGTAATTATGAGATATGATACACAAGCATCCGTAAAAAAATTTATGTGAGAGATGACATTGTTCGGGAGGTAATTAAATTAGGAACAAAAGAGGACCCAACACAGAACGTTGAGGTACACTGCAATCTAATGAGGTAGGAGGCGAGTCTCAATCATTAACTCAGACGTATTGCTTGCGGTTAGAGAGAAAACGTTTAATCGAGCCTACGACATGTTCATCACTATTAAAAGCGCTGGGTTTAAATAGCAACAAATGCTGTTAAAAAGCGTTAAACGCCTTGGACTAATCGAAAGAAATACGATCTAATATAAGGTTAGCATTGATAGCGCGAAACAAATCATCAGTGAAAGATAGAAGTTGTGTTTCTGAAGCTGTGTTGGCAAGAATTGAAGAATTTAGATTCGAGTAAAGCAACACGGTGAGGGTAAATGATGTGTTAATGTAGTCTGCAGGGTACATTGTGAATGAACCGGGGCAGCTAGTTAAGTGGTGAAACACTAGCACCTGATTTGTGCAAAGGAACCACCTTTCCTATACCTTTCAATCACGAGGAACGGAACAACACTGCAGGCACTGCACAATGACTTCACAAAGAATCAGCGAGGAGCGAGCAGCTGTACTTCTTCCAAAACTTGGTTGTTATGCCATCAGTTCTCGAGCAAGCAGATATCTGCTTCTCAATCAGACAAGATACACTAACGGAATTAATGATTATCGGACGCATGGGGGAAAAAAAATCAAACGTACAAAGATAAGAATAAAAGGTTCGCGACTATAAACACTATGGATTTCATTTGGGCTAGTTGGTTGTGGCAGTGAAACATCCCAAGCAGCACAGGTCAACGGCCCGATATTCCAACAGGATGGTCCCATCCTGGTCGATTGTAGGGCCAGTTTTGCCGATACAGTTCCAATGTTGGGCCAATTACTTGGGCTGCTTGGGATATTGACTAGCGCAAACACAGACAGGGACCAAAGTAAGAGTAAGATTCCTGTCTCTTACTCTTACTTTGGTCCCTGTCTGTGTTTGCGCTAGTCAATATGTTTCACTGACTATAAACACGAGGCGAAAAGCTTGTTCAGTGCTTTACAGCAGCCACTCTGGTGCATCGGGGTATTTGACTTCGTCGGATAGTTCTGCTCAGTTGGGATCATTCCCACTGACCAAATTCCGAAATTTTGGGGGATTATCTTTGAACGTGAGAGGTATTTTCTTTTCCTTTTTTGGTAATCAGCGTCGCATGCGCGCGGAAAACCGCGGAGCATGGGAACAACATGTGGTACTTTTATGAGCAATGAATTTATTATCAGAAAAACTAACTTTTTTCTTGAACAAGGTCCAACGTTATTTCAACGGATCGAGTTTTGCCACTGGGAATGTATAGTCAGTGATGAAATTCATCAGCTCATGGTTTATGTATTCAAAGTTTGCATTTTTATAGTCGCGGTTTAACTTTTGATGCTTTCGTAGCGATAACGGAAACATAAAGACCGAACTTAATCAGGCAGTGATCCCTTAAGCCAAACATATTTTTAAACAGGAAAAAAAGCTGAAGTGTGGTTGTCAAGATGAGGTCTCATATATTAGCGGGCTGGGGTGTAGATCGCCTAAGCGGAAGGACGTGCTGCTTAAAGTTAGAGGTTAATGAACAGAGAACACTCGGATGAGTCATCAGATCTGTGAGGAGAGAAATTCCAGTCAATTGTTGGGGGACTGGACGGAAGCCGGTTGATTAATTAATTCAGTTACAAATAATTCGTAATTATAAACATGTTAAACTCTTTTAATATTACGGATACGACGTGAACCAGACTTATAATTCGAGAAAGAACAGCCGTAGTCCGAGGCACTGTTTTTAATTTTTGTTTGCCTTGGCAGAGGACAACAAGCAAACGAGACCGTAGATCGATACCGTCAAAAATGGGTCTCCACCCATGAAAACCTCGCAACCGCCTCGACCGTGAATCGAACCCGTGACCTCTGCACGTACTCGCAACAACGACCCAACGCCCTCTAAACGTTGCTCACCCTAGGCGAACAATTAAGACCGCCGGTGCCAGCCCGGAATGCAATCGCTACCGCGGAAAATGGCCTGACAAACAATCAGCACGCATGAATTAGCTGGAAGGAACCGCAGCAGTATAGCCGCAGATCTGAGCGACCTAGCAAGAGCTCAAGGCTGCATTGTGGGCACAGAGGTGGGGAAGGCCGCGCAGCTGTCTTCAACATTTCCGCATTCGTGTCTAGTGTATATGCATAGCTAAGTTGCCCTGCTATTGTAACTTGGCCTGAGAGCCGAAACGTCGCTTGCGGCGGTTAAAAGCACCTTGGATGGCGGCGCATAGCCACGCACGCCGCCTAAGCACTGTTTTCTTCTTTTTAATTCTCCTGTCTCCTCGAAAACAAAGCGATTCTGTACACGCTACGCTGCTCCTTTCGTTATCCGCGTTGCCAACTAATTCTGGAGCCCTAATTGCCGGCAATGGTTTGCGCTATAAAGCTTTGTTGTTTTTGCGCCGATGTGTTCGACGTGTGTTACGTACCGGGCGTGCTCTAGTTTCTTACAGCGCGACTCTTAACGCCGATCGATCACGCCAGGAAAATCAGTCGAGCACGACACAGCGGCGTCGCGTTTTTATCCGGCGCGCAACGCTTAACCAGCGCCGCTTGACGCTAATTCGCGTCGCGCTGGACAGTAAAGCGAAAAAAAAAGAAAAGCAGCGCGCTGACGAGAACAAGCAATAATGCATTGGTCGTAAATAGATGTCGGTGAGAGGGGGGCGGGACAGCTGTCGGCTATAACAGGGCGTTTCCCTTTGTCCGCTGGATACGCGAAACGCGTGAACGTTGCGTACACAGGTTGCTCGCAAGCGCTGGTGTGGACCCGCGAAGGACTCGCGACGGCGTATAGCTGTGCGCTCTGTGCGTTCTTTGTATTGAAACAATGCTTTTTTTACGGTGGAATTGCCTCGCCGCAGCCTTTGTTCTTGACTGAGACGAGTGCGCAAAGCTCCGTGACCTGACAAGAAATTGGCTTTTTATTATTTTTTTTTCGCTAATGTGCGCGTTTGGTACCTTTACGTGCGCGGTCGTATTGTTTTTTTTTTTTGCGTAAAAGCACGCTGTACACGTACTTCCAGTTTCGGCTAATGTGGACCGTGAATGTAAAAACAGTCATATACTGGCACATATTGCCTCATCCCGCGACTGTTCTGGCGAGGTCTTGTAGATATAACAGCGTGCGCAAACTATTGTAGACACAACGTTGCGCTTTCAACAAAGTGGTTTTCACACTATCGATTTTATACCCGGTAACTTTGTACATATAGTAACGGAGCACTTAAGGCCTTATCGAAGATCGCGGTTTCCATTGCTTGTGGCCACATGGGCGCTCTGCTGGTAACGGGAAGTGATGACTATTGCTTGTCGGCTACCCTGTTCACGTTAAGTTATGGGTATTGTTTTAGAGAAATACCATAATTGATGGCTTTTCTCACCGCCCCAAGTTGTGGTTTTGTGCTTACGTTCTGCTAAGTAGAAATACTGCTGCTTTTAAACCCTTTATTTTCTACCCTCTTTGTTATTGTTACTTTGTTAGTCCAGTTTAAAAGATCGCTGAGGACAACGCCATGGAATTATTGTTCACAGTAAGAATTGCTCCTTCGGATCTTTCTGGCTATGTTGACGTTTTTCCGGTAGCAAAAGGCGCATATTTGTGGCTGAGAAAATTGAATTTAAGCATTCTCCCTCCAGTCGCTTTAAACTCGTGACGTCTACACAGAAGATGACTCCGTGATGGCCGTATTGAAGTGAATGGTGTTGTAGCATAGCCTCTGGTATCCGTCTGCCTTTGTTGTTCCTTTAACTGACTTACGTCATTGCTTTTGCTAACTGAACCACTTTGTGCAAGTACCACCAAACAGAAGTCTGGATATGCACCACAAAGGAGCCTCAGCTGCAATGCTCAAGCACGCGATATTCGTAGGAAAAGCTCTAAACTCCGTTAAACACAGTCCATTCAGCTACGGAAACGAAAATGTTTGAGGTCAACTTGAAGGGACATCTTTAAACGAAGCAGCTTGCATTAGACTACAAATTCGAGCTGGCCTTATTTTAGCGGAGAACGAGAGGTGGGCAGTGGACTTGAATGGGACATGTCAGTACGTAGAAGAGATAACTGGTGGTCCGTTAGGGTAAAGGAATGTGCACCAAAGGAAGGCACAAACGTAGCCGGAAACACGCCGAGTCAGGTGGGGGGGATGACGTCAGCAAATTTGTGTAGGAATAAAGTATCCGCGACTGGTCCAGGCTAGGACCAATTGGAGCTTGAGGTTCTTGTAAGCTGCAGAGAGAGAGAGGAAGAAAATGACTTTATTAGTTAGCGACAGATTAATCGCTGAAAAGGTTTCGGGGCATCGAACACAGAATCGCGCTGGTCATCCGGTTGGTACGACGCCAGCCAGGTACTCCAGGTGGGAGGGTGGGGAGAGGGGAAGAAGCGAGATTGAAGGGCTACTGGCCATCGATGGAGTCAGTGCTCCAGGTTGACGTAGGGTGAGGGGCAGTTTGGGTAGGAGGTGTCAGACCGTGTCTGAAAGAGGTTCAGGCGAGCTAGGGTGGAAAAGATGTTGGTGTGAATCGTGCGGAGAATATGAATTGCAGGCTCGCTTAGCTTTGCGTTATTCTCCCGGCAGTTGCTCCACTATAAGTCGGATTAAATAGCGAATAATTAAATAGAACAGTTTCTAGCATAGTCCCGTGACTGGCGATCATTGGACGATGTCTTTGTCCTGCGTTAGACGTGACGTCACTGATTACAATGATCAGAATCAGAATCATGTTTTTTTTAGCAACATGACGATGTTTGGTGCGCCTACAAAAAGTCAGTGAGAAAAAAAAGGCTTGACGAGGCCAAAGCACCCCACAGAGACATCGCAGTGGCTTACAAAATGATATCACTTTTAGAGAAAAACAACAAAACATAACACATTTGGAATTAGCTGTACATCAATTCGGACTCCTTATTTAATTGATGCGGGAGAATGTAGCACATTTGAATGCCATGACTTGTTTGGATCCTAGATACAAACCATTTGAGTGTCATTCGTGTGGAATACTTTGGCTCCGCCTCGCATGCGGGAAGTGCGGGGTTCGATCCCCAGTGCCACCGGGTAACCACCGATGATGCAATGGGCGCAAGCTTCCCCTGGCCTGGTGCTCGGCTTATTTAGGGTGATAGAAATTATTTCGGAGCCCTCCACTACGGCACCTCTTCCTTCCTCTGTTCTTTCACTCCCTCCTTTATCCCTTCCCTTACGGCGCGGTTCAGGTGTCCAACGATATATGAAACAGATGCTGCGCCATTTCCTTTCCCCCCAAAAAACCTATTATTATTATTATTATTATTATTATTATTATTATTATTATTAGGGTGAAATGCTTGGGAAATGGGTGTTTGACCCCACCTTGAGCAAAACAAATAACACCTTGTACCATGGCGCTCTTTGGTCGCAGATGCTCTTGCGCCATAAAAATCCACTATCATCATCGTCATCATCATCACAATACTTTGGCTGTTTGTATTGTAATCCTGACAGCTTTACCACAGGGCAATTTTTTTTTTACTAACACTGTCTTTATACCGCCTTACGAGTAAAGTTTCGTGCAGCTGTGCCCAGCGGATAATTCGAAGTGCACGATGCCAGCTGCAGGTCGCCCGACTCACGCTGAACGCCTTTCTCGTGCAGGGGAACGTGCGAAGCGGATGGCCCCGGCCTGCGGCTCACCGCAGTCGCTGCTGTGAGGCTTGCTCAGCTGCAGCAGGAGCCTGGAGAGCCGCGAGCACCTGCCCTTCCAGCGGAGGCAGCCGCCGCACCACCATCGGCGGCGCCCGGCCTCGTCACCCCTCTTCCACTCCAACGGAGGAGGAGGAGGAGCCTACCGGGACCGTAGCAGCGGGGGAGAGGGCCTGCTGCGTCGCGTCTGGCGCGCAGCGCTATTGGCCACCACTCAGCACCGCAGCAGCCGCGCCACCATGGACGACGACTTCTCCCTGGACGAGTTCGAGCAGCAGCAGCTCGAGCTCGAGAGGCGCCGCATCATACTCAACCAGGTGCGGGTGCTTGCTTTCCTAAAGCCTCCGGTCTAGGGATTAGCTTACAGTCGCGATCGGTATAACCTGCAACACGTCGGCGCTGACCGTATTGCATGGAACTGCGTACGAAGAAATTGTCTAGTTTTAGTTTTAAGGGGGTTTTAAGCCCCAACTCGATGCACACATCCTAGGCATACGGCGGACCGCCTACGCGCCCAGCGCCGCGCCGTGCCAAGCGTCGAAAAAAGTCATACACCTCCATGCTCCCTGTGCTGGGGCGTTCTCCCTCTCGAGCCGACCGAAGGAATTTCAAGCGTGAAGAAAGGGGATTTGGGGGGCGCTGAAAGGACAACTTAAACCGCGAAGAAAAGTTCCAGGAACCTGGGATAGGTTCAAGCCATAAAGAAAAGAGTCCCCGAGAGCTCCCGCCGTCCTCCTATTGTTGTAAACCGGACCCCGCTTCCGACGCGCGCACAAGCGCGCGCGCTCAGGCGCGGATATCTGACATGGACAGATATCTGCCCCTGCTCGCGCCTGCGCGCGCGACGCGCTTTGCGCATGCGCAGACAGGATCCAGCGTACGCCCGTGCGCGTAGGCGCTCCGCCGGTACGCGTAGGATGTGTCCATCGAGTTGGGGCTTAACGTGCCAAAGCGACGCAGGCTATGAGAGACACCGCAGAGAAGGGTTCCGGAAATTTCGACCACCTGGGGTTCTTTAACGTGCACTGACATCGCACAGTACACGGGCCTCTAGAATTTCGCCTCCATCGAAATTCGACCTCCGCGGCCGGGATCGAACCCGCGTCTTTCGGGCCAGCAGCCGAGCGCCATAACCACTCAGCCACCGCGGCGGCTGCACGAAGAAATTGGCTGCGCCGCCCAACACGAAACGTGCAGGATATACACTCCGCGACGACTTTTTCTGGCAATGGAGCGGAAGCGACAGAGCCGAAACACGACCTCTCTTCCCTGTTCAACGGAATATAAACCTCGCTTGCAGTTATTAGTTTTGGCCTTAAATCACAGTGTAAAGCCTATATTTATTACTTACGGCATATCACAACTGCCAATTTTCAACGTTAGAAAATGAATTGAATTGGGTGTTGGGGAAAGGAAATGGCGCAGTATCTGTCTCACATCTCGGCGGACACCCGAACCGCGCTGTAAGAGAAGGGATAAAGGAGGGAGTGAAAGAACAAAGGAAGAAAGAGGTGCCGTAGTGGAGGGCTTCGGAAATTTCGACCACCTGGGGTTCTTTAACGTGCACTGACATCGCACAGTACACGGGCCTCTAGAATTTCGCCTCCATCGAAATTCGACCGCCGCGGCCGGGATCGAACCCGCGTCTTTCGGGCCAGCAGCCGAGCGCCATAACCACTCAGCCACCGCGGCGGCTGCACGAAGAAATTGGCTGCGCCGCCCAACACGAAACGTGCAGGTTATACACTCCGCGACGACTTTTTCTGGCAATGGAGCGGAAGCGACAGAGCCGAAACACGACCTCTCTTCCCTGTTCAACGGAATATAAACCTCGCTTGCAGTTATTAGTTTTGGCCTTAAATCACAGTGTAAAGCCTATAATTATTACTTACGGCATATCACAACTGCCAATTTTCAACGTTAGAAAATGAATTGAATTGGGTGTTGGGGAAAGGAAATGGCGCAGTATCTGTCTCACATCTCGGCGGACACCCGAACCGCGCTGTAAGGGAAGGGATAAAGGAGGGAGTGAAAGAACAAAGGAAGAAAGAGGTGCCGTAGTGGAGGGCTCCGGAATAATTTCGACCACCTGGGGATCTTTAACGTGCACCGACATCGCACAGCACGCGGGTGCCTTAGCGTTTCGCCTCCATCGAAACACACCCGCCGCGTTAGAGAATGAAGGTACAGTTTTCTTAACGGAACAGTTTTCTTGATTGCAACGAATTTCCTGGGCACGATTGGTTGCAAGAGGCTTCCATAGATGGCGCCAGCTCACCGGTGATGATGTTGGTGGTGATGGTGGAAATTAGCAAAAAGCGTTTGGAGGATTGGTGGCACAAAAGCAGAGAGGTGACATAAGTTTTACAGTGTAGGAAGACGTGTTTTAAAGAAAATGGCGAATTTTATTAACAACTTACAGCAGAGTTAGACAAAAATAAAGGAAAAAAAAACTGAGCATAGTGGCAACAACCACTGCCCCGTTTCAAAGGGGACGCTCCTACCTTCCATCCATCCATCGATGTGAAAGGATCTCGGAGGGACCAACGCGCCAGGCGTCCAGGCGCACTGTCGTGTGGCCCAACTAGTTGGCGAAGTGATACAGTTCTGGACGCTACGGCCTGTAGCCTCCCATGAATGCCGAGTAAAGCTGTCGCCGAATATAGGAGCCGAATCGTCCTCATGCCTGAGCAGGGGTCTGTAATTGTGCTTAGCATAACCTTCATAAGGACGAAATGCGCAAGCTATACAATGCGTGGAGATAAGTACTAAATTGCGAGGGACCCGGAACTGAGCTCAGAGGCGAGGACACAATCGCTATGTCGTCGGTTACCAGCGCAGCTCTTGTGTTGTACTCTTTGTGATGAGTTCCGTCTCCTTCATGATGCAGTTAATGAAAAGAAACTAGCCCGTTGTCTGCTCTTGTCAACTGCGCGGATCCCTACTCTTTCGATTCATAGCTAATTGCTTGTTGGAAACTCAACAGTCTATATTTTAATTCGGCAGTCTTCAAGGGCTGGTATGCGTGAAGCTTATAGTTTAAGCATTCGACGTTTTCTTTCAGTCTATCTCTCAAAATGCGGACGTAATCGCTGATTGAAGCCGTATGACTTCAGGCTTCTCTTCATAGCTTTCTGTTGTGCGAAGAAGCCAACACAATGCTGGTCGAGGATTAGTCAGCTTCTCCGCAAACACTAACGCTTTGAGGAGAAGCGTGGCAATGACACCTATTTCCTCTGTTTCCTGTTCGAAACTGCGTTTCGCGGGCTTTACCTTGGGTGACTTGTTTTCTTCACTTGATCTCGCGTTTCTGCGTCCGATATGTATCGCAACCGTAGATGACGTCATTATGCGGCTCTTTACACGGTGGTTTGCAGTATCGAGACGCCTGATCGCTATTGGGGGTTTAGTTGGTGATTACGTCATCATTTCAAGTGATGGTAAAGAAAAAAGTAGCCGCGCTTTGCATGTGTGTTCCGCGCATGCGAGCCCTTTAAGTTGGTCGAATTCTAAAACCTGTTCATTTGCTCTTTGGCTCTTGAAAGCCATCTTGCTCGCGCTGTTTCTACGTGAAGTGGGCTCCGAGAAAAAATTGCGACAGTATATTGGAAAATCAATGAAAAATTAATTTCAGCCTATTTAGCTTACTTGCCCAAACCCGAAGTATGTGCGCTAAAACGTCGCGTTTAATTTCTTTTTCGGTTCGAGGCTTTAAGCTTTCAAGGTCTGGCTTCAAGCAAAGGCCGGCGAAATCGCTGATTGGGGACCTTAATTGTAGCGCGCTATAAAATATTGGGACCGCTTAGCGCACATTAAGAGGCCACCGCGATAGCAGTGTGTTCTGGATTCATTACGCACATGTGGAAGTTGATGAAAACGATGACATGCAATGCACTGCACGAGAGAGTACCAGTTAAACGCGAGGTCTGATCGGTGGCGGCGATAGCATTGATTGATCGCGCTGGATTGCAAACGGCTGTCTCTCACAGCCAGTCCGCATTCAGTACTCTGTGAAAGAAGGTTGACCTCTGTTCCCGCTCCTGTTCGCACTATACTTGGAGCCACTTTGCATACGTTATAAACAGCAAGGCCGTCAGTAGTTTTCTTATAATATGGGCCACGAACGGAAGGCGTTAGCTTATGCAGATGGCCTCGCATTCTTCTGCGCTGATAAGCCAATCATCATTGAGGTTATTCGTTTAACGGATGACTTTGGTTCAGTGTCAGCAGCTCGTTCAAATAGTTGCGGTATCTATATTGGAATGTGGAGATCGACACCTGCTGAATATGCTGGCATGCAATGACCACATAGGCCACCCAAGTACACTGGCGTCCCTTCGAGTGCCTATGAGCATAGTGCACATTTCGGGAAAGATCGCGTGCCTTGCTTTTCAGTGATATGCTCAGGCTTTTGTTCCCCATGGTACCTAGATTTTTGGCGGGGCGACCGCATGTAATTCTTTTCTCGCCACTAAAATTTATTATGTACTCTAAGTTATTCATTGCGGAAGACTTCGTATCAAGCATTTTCACGGAGTTTTCGTTACTTTTGTGTGGGATCCGTCTTTCGAATCTCTGAGGCGAGTTAACCTTTTCCAGCCCGTAAGCGCTGATGGCCTTGGTGTAGTCCATCTGCGTGTCCAACAGATAGTTTCGCGTTTTATGTTTTTTCGTGACACTACCCTCCCAATAGTGAGTGCGTTCTTGCAAGTTAATATTTTGCCGAACCTCAGTGTGTCTTCTAATGTTCCTGATCGTCCGCGTTTGTGGGGAGTAATGCATGAGTTGTATATGGCAGTTCGTTTCCTGCTTGTTCGTTTCTACCCTGAGTTTTTGTTTTCAGTTTCGAGGAAACGGTTGTAAAAGGATTTAATTTGTACGCTCTTCCCTCCGCCCATATACCGCTCTATGTATTTTGGTTTTCTGGGACATGACGTACTCAAAAGAGCACTTAAAATTCCCCTCTCATCGTGCGCAAAGACATTTTTTTTATTCTCTATAAGCTACGTAGTGAGACATTGACAGTTAAAACAAGGTTCGAGAAAAAGGGCGCTTTTCTATCAACACTAAATTGCCGCCTTTGTGATACATTTTTTCACCAATTGAAAAGATGCAATACTCTTCTGGGCAGCTTGCAACGGACTTTGAAAAAAAAAAGACAATTTGGCACCACATTCTGCACATCTCACTGCACTGCCATCTGCTGATGAACCTTGAGACATGTTCTGTCTGATTGGACTACGCAGCCTCTGGAAAGCATGCATCATGGACCCACGTTGTAAATGTATTGTTTTTGCAAAAGACCACTTTAGTAGAATGATTGTTCATCTAAAGGAAGTTTGTGCCCAGACCGAGATCAAACCGGAGTGGCACTGACTCTTAGTGCTCTGTTCTTCATTGCCCTTTTTTCTAGTGCTGGGTTGCTTACGCGTGTCGTGTTATACATCGTGTCGATTTATCAGTATTTTCCTCATGGTTTGTACATAGTTAATGTACATAGAACATTGTATCACAGTAATAAGTACCATGTTGCAAAAAAAAAAATCTGCGATAGCACAGTGTTGTCGTGCAGTGGCCAGCGAAGCTAAACTGTTCGCGCAGTCGCGGGTTTGAATCCCATTCGTGGCGCAGTCGCTGCTACATTTATTTATTTTATTTCTGCAGGTCCAGCCGGCTTGGAACAAACAGATAATGAGCTTTTTCGAGATTGGAGCTATTAGTGCTAGCGCACTAATTAAAAAAAAAGGCACAGGAGGGAACATTGGCGAAATAGACTTGGCGATTCTGGACTAACCAGAGATCTTTATTAGCCGCAGCGTGCCTTCAACAGGAATAAAAAAAAAAATGCATTGTAAAAAAAAGACTATAAAAAGATTCAGGGAGGTTACTGGTCAACAAAATAAGCTATCTCCACTTTCGTGATGTTCAGTGACAGTCACGCTTACGTACCTTTCTCAACCTGCAGCATCGCCCAACATCGCAAAAAAGGGAATGGCTCAATCCTGCGGGCATGTTTTTTATTATTTTTCTTTTCGCTGCACGTGTCGACAAGGCCTTTGCACGGGAGTCGGAGGATTCAAGGGAGCAGTTTTTCGCATTCTAGGCTTTTTGCCTTGAGGACAGTTGTTAGACTGTCGTTGTCCTGTCCATGTCTGCGCGTGTCGCCATTTGTTTTATCGCTGAATTTTCTATTTATTCGTGCGTACCAAGAACCTAATTGTGGACTCTTGCATGCCGAATCTCTTTACTAACATCACACGAATGAAAAGTACTGAATTTAAGGATAATTCGATTCTACACATCCTTCTATATATATCGAGGCTACCCCTATAACAAAAGGAGAGGTGTTTAAAATAATGCCGCACCAGCTCCACAGCAAAACAAGACCTGCCGCTGAGCCCGGCACTTTGGGATAATTAACGCGTAAAGAGCAACCGCTCGCAGGCGCCACTTACATGCCTCTTGGGTTCTTCTTCACTGCAGTGCAGATGTGATGTGCAACGAAGCTTATTTATATGGCAGCAAAGGCTGGTGATTCTAATTCTAGTGCGGAAGCACTACTTCACTAGCAATCCTGAAAAAACAAAACAAAAAAAACGATGGGTCTCTGAAGCCTCGACCTTTGGACCTTGAACTTTGAGATGAAATAACTTGGATGCGGTGCGGCTGTGGGAAGGTCACGTGGTACGAAAGTTTAGAAGAAGTTGTCTTGGAGATGTGGCGGCTACTGCATGGTTACATTGTATGAAAAGTGTAAATAAAACTGAAGACTGCATGGATACTGCGAGGTCACGTTGTAAGAAAGCTTAAAGAAATCGCCTTGTGTGCGGTGATGCTAATGTAATGGTCACGTGGTACGAAATTTGCCTTGTATATACTGTGTGAATACTGAAACGGTTACGTAGTATGAACGTTTAGATGTTGTGTTGCTGCTTGAATGTTTACGTGATGTGACGATCCCAATAGATACTGTATGTCCGCAAGATATGAAAGTTGCTTGGTCACGTGGTATGAAAGTTGCCTTGGGTACTATAAGTTCACGTGGTATGGAAGTTGCTTGGTTGTGTGGTATGCTTTCGCACAACATTTCATGGTTAGCAATGCTAAACCGCCAGATATTTTTTTTTTCAGTCGTAGTTGGCTCCGCATGGACGTGAATGCTTCATAATCAGACAAAAAAACGTTATTTCTTAAAAGGCGTTGCAGTTACGTAAGGTCAATAAAGCATAATCACGGAATGATCACGATTCTGGAAACACAGACAACACTAAGAGAAGTCCTAAATCGACCACCTAACAAAGAGAAAAATTCAAAATTAAGCGACATAGCAAAATATTATTTAAGAGCGCGACAGGGAGAATGTGAATCTGCTCAATTTTTTAAAAGCAACCGGCTTACCCTTATTTCCAATTTTCTACCCCTAATTTTTTTCCTTACACCGCCCTTCAAATGCACTTGTCTATATTTGTTGATGACTAATATTTATGTGACTTCAGTAGAATAAACTTGCAGTCATTATTTTTACAACAGTAACAAAAAATACTATGAAGCACGCAGGTGCAAAGCTAGATTCTACCCAATCTCTATAGAAAATAATATTGGAGGACACTTAAAGGGCAACTGCACAGGTTTAAAAAATCGACGAGCTTAAACGGGTCGAATGCGTGAAAATTGCAGGTAAAGCATGCGAAGTCCTTTTGGGCTAGCATTTGAAGTGGTGACGCTATCGCCGATTAAAATCGCGATGGCATCCAAGCTTCTGCGTAGCACATAGCGCCAAGAGGGGGGGGGGGTCGCATGATGATGTCATCGAAGGTACCAGCGCATTTGCAACGCATGAACGCTTGATTTAAAGGAAAAAAAAAACCAACGCCACTGAATGCAAAGCCCACCGGCAGTTGTTTGGTAGCATCAAACGAGGCACGGCAGGCAGGGTTTGGTTTACGGCAGCGGTAACTTGAAATCTTACCTTCCGTGACACCCGCCGCGGTGGCTCAGTGGTTAGAGCGCTCGGCTACTGATCCGGAGTTCCCGGGTTCGAACCTGACCGCGGCGGCTGCGTTTTTATGGAGGCAAAACGCTAAGGCGTCCGTGTGCTGTGCGATGTCAGTGCACGTTAAAGATTCCCAGGTGGTCGAAATTATTCCGGAGCCCTCCACTACGACACCTCTTTCTTCTTTCACTCCCTCCTTTATCCCTTCCCTTACGGCGCGGTTCAGGTGTCCGCCGATATATGAGACAGATACTGCGCCATTTCCTTTCCCCCAAAACCAATTATTATTATTATTATTACCTTCCGTGACCTCACAACAAACTTGCCCGCACTTCTCCGGTGCTCTGAGGAGAAGCCCAGAATTCAATTGTCGATTACGTCACTATTTTAAATGCTAGCGCAAAAACACTTGGCATGCCTTACCTACAGCCTATATAGGATTGAATCCATTGAATCAAAAAGTGGTGCAGTTGCCCTTTAGGCTCCGCCTATATAAGGGTATGACGCGACAGCGGTTCCTCTTCCCCACGCAGACCCGGACACTGTTTCCTCTTTCACAGTCATTATGTTAAATACCACGAGACATACATACAAAACCCCGCTTTAACCAAGCCGTACGAACGTGTCTGACTCGCAACACGAGGGCCCGAGGGTCCGGGGTTTTCAATGCGCCGCTGGTGTGGCTGGCGCCATCTATGGGAGTCTCTTGTAATCGACTGGTCCTAATTTTCCCGTCACGCCGACGGTAACGCAAACGCCGGCTTTTCTGCGACACGGGGCCTTCACGCTTTGGCGTAAAAAAAGGTACTGCACTTACGAGCTCGGAGGAGACCACTGCGAAAGCGTGAATTGTCAAAGTCAAATATATGAAACGGTAATCATCCAGTCTGTGTGACCAGCGTGAGCATACTGTAGAATATCCGACTAGACTCTACTTATAGCGGCTCTTGATGTGCGCTCTTCCTTTTCGCCAGGCGGTCCGGCGCAAGACCATCGACAGCTGGGTCTCCTCCGGGCTGAGCGTGTTTCCCAAGCCTTTGGGAGACGAGGAGGTGGCGTACGACGACACCGAAGTGCCGGCCCCGCCGCTGCCGCCTCGCAACCCGGGCTGGCAGAGGATCAGCTGGCCCCTGGAACGCCACGCGCGGGAGGTGCAGCAAGACGACGACTCGCCACCGTCGTCGCCACCGCCGCCGCTGCCCACGTCGCCTGTGCCCACTGGTGAGTTTTCCTTTGAGCACGCTACGGCCGAGTCTCCTTACAAGTCTCCTGTTGACGAGTCTTGTTGTTCTATATCGACGAGTCCTGCTCCGCCGCATCCGGGATACGTTCTTCGTGATCACGCCGTTCTCTCTTCACAGCAGAAAACACAGCAGAAAATTTTCTGTCATCAAAACTGATTTTCTGTATTTTTTACCAGGAACTTGTAGTAACGACAGAAATTTTTGTAGCAAAAAATTTTTATGTATCTACCGCAGAAAGTTACTACACAACTACAGTCTACAGAAAAGTTCTACAGAAAAAAACTACAGTACTGCAGAAAAGTACTCCTAAACGGCAGAAAAATCTGCTATTACGGCAAAAATACAAGATATTTTGGCGTATTTTGACGTGGTTTTGTCGTTTTTACGAGAGGAATGACGGAATCGGCGAAAAGGAGAAACGTCTTTCACGTTTGGACACCAGAAAATGTTTCTGTAGGGAAAAAGGAGACGTCTGTGCATAATATGATTACGATATCGTACGCGAGTAACCCAACGTGTACTATTTCTTCAAAAAGTCCATGTTTCCACAATTCGTACTTATACTGCGGCAAGACAGAATTGACGATGGTTCGGACTGAGCATTCTGCTTGAATTCAATCGCGTCAAATAGCTTTTCACTGCGAGGTGCTTTTTGATTTTTCTTTTTCTTCTGACGTCGCCTTTATTGTTTCGCAATGATAGACGCGAGTATTCGTGTATTTTTGTATTAGCAGAGAGAATACTGCAGAATTGGAATGACATTCTCTTGTCTCCCCGCCATATGACGCAACGTTAGTAACCATAGTTCTTTAATCAAGTTATGTGCAAGAACTCCAGATTAGCGCCCGGCTCTCAAGGCTAACCGGTTTGTGGGCGTTTCCGGATACTGTGCACACGTGTGTACGACGAGACGCACCTGTGGTGTCGCTGCGCATGTTAGCCCAGCAGCTTTTGAACAGTTCATTTGTCTGCACACAGGTGGTGCGATCTTCCGTATGTTCTCAGTTTTGAGGACCGACGTTCCACTTTTTTGAACACATCTGCGGTGCACATCTTATCCCTTACCTTGACTGCGTTCCTGTCTGAAATGTTTTCAAGAGGAGAAGAATTATTACGTAAATGATATTATCCTAACACTGCTTATAAATTATTTGTACATACAGATGAATGCACTATTTCTACGGAACTGCCATTGCCGCTCTGCTAAAAAAGTAACGAGTCAGTTCAGAGACGATGCGTTAAAAACGGTACATGCAGCACCCTGGAAGCATGCTTCGCCATTGTAGTACCCTTTGTGCGGGGAAACCCACCTCGTTCCAAAGCGTTGTCGGTGGTCGTACACCAGATGTGAGAATAAGAGAAATTAAACAGAAAGACAATTCACAAACTTCAGTTGTTTTTAAGAGAAATATCTGGTTTAGTAGCAGCGTTTTTCTGCGTTGCAGTTCTTAATGGCTACGTTTGATGTAGTGCACTGGCGGAACAAACCTAGACAAAATTGCCAGGGGCGAAGTAGCACAGCACGGTTATGTATTTAACGTTTGCGCAAAGACTCGAATATTGACGGAGTTCAGACCACTGGTTAAGTAACGGGCGAAGTTTTCATATAGATAGAGTCTAGATGTTGCCGTTCAAACGCATCATTGAGCTGGTTGGTTATCCTTTCTGTGTCTTCGCGTGATTACGCATTAAGGCTTATCTTTAAATTCTCTTTTCGTGTGACATAACACAAGCTACACCTACAGCGCTTTACAAATGCGAATACAAAAATGCCTTTATTTTCACATCAATTGATGTTAGGAGGTGTACCCAAAAAGCCTTAATGTGCGTTCTCACTTAATCGTGTTCTTGAATTGCGGTATAAAGCAGAAATGGTAGGGCAAAAAGTCTGTGCATCGCAAGAGTACACAAGCTACAAGGTTTGAACAAGGCAGCATATATGGACTTGTGGTTTGACTACTGGGAGTAGTAAAATTTTCTCACCGTTTTCGTAGCGTTCACATATTCTACCACTTAGCTCTTGCAAGCCTCATGCTCGGCATTTTCAAACCCTGCGCCGAAGTATACAACACATCAGCGGTTTCATAACTACATGCAAACCTCAGCAATTTGCTAACTATAGCGACGGCGGGACTCGCACAGGGAGAACAAACATTATTTTCTTAACTAGTTGAGATGCGACCGGCTTAGGTTAGATGCATGCGTGCTGAATAAGTGGTGAAACAGATCGGTCCACATCCGGTTTTCGCTGGCCACTTTTTAACTAGTTATGAACTAACTAACGGGACAGCAGTTTCTTGCTAAGATGCTTCTCATTCGCGTCTGTCTTCGATAAAGATGACCCCCGCTCTGTGCCTTTGTGAGGTTGATGGTTGTCTGAAATTCCCGCCAGCACGCTAAGTAGTCCTTGCTGTTATCAGGTGGCGCTGCTTTCTAATGTCCTTCCAGCCCGCTCAGTTCGAAGCTGCCGCGGTGCGTGCTGCTGACCTTATTTCGGAACGCGCTTCTCCCACGAGCGACTGGATGGCGCCACTGTACAAGTTTCTCTCTTTCTCTTTGTTGTCTTTCTTTGTCTCTCCTGGCTCTCTGATCAGATGGTCGTATGGTTTTTCTCTCACCCGAGAGATGTCGCTCGTTCCTTGCGCCGAGGTGCATATTTATATTTATATCTTGGTCGGACTCTGTCTCATCGGATGTAGAACCGTTGTAATGGGTATGGCCACGACATCATCAGCATCATCACCAATTCCCAACTCTCCAGCTGCTAGCGGTGATTCTCGTGGCGATATACGCTTGTTATACGGGCTTCGCTCGCTTTATAAAAACGGTTAAAGCTAGCCAGGCGGATGCGTTTGATCGTCTTGCGTCAACAACGGCGATAAAAAAAAAAAGACTTCGTTCAGGTGGCTTTTGGTGGTGGGATGAACAAGCCTCGCATTACCCTGTATGGTCCCTTAAGGAAATGACTGACATGTGTCAAATATGTAACTTATACTTGGTCATATAAACTTATTTATGTATTACAATATTTACGGTCATATATATATATATATATATATATTGTATGTCAATATTTACGGTAATATACGAAAGTTATTCCAAAAAATCACAGATGTCCGCACAACGTCCACAAGTGACCTCAATATCAAACTCAAATCTGAGAAATTCATGAGATATCCTCACGACCATCCTCAGCAGCACGTCTGTTGGTAGACATCCTAGCGACATGAATTTCACGCTTTTATCGCAACATTGTTCAGATGTCAGTGGGTAGGCATTTTAATCTGGGTTTTCGATAAGATGTACTGGAAGCGTGTAATTCTCAGGCCGAAACATTCTGCACCTGCCAATGATGTTCGAGTGGGTTTGGGAAACGCTAAATTCACTCGTGAAATTACTGCATCTGTCTTAGCATCTCTATGTAGTCCCTTTTTTCCTCTCTTGAAAGGAAGAATGCGTAATTAAAAGCACACGAGCATTTTTAACAGTTTGTGTTTGGCAAAGCTGTAGTCCCTCGCAGTGCGATGAATTGCAAGCCCATACATCCAATTAAGCCGGCAAAATGCCAAGACTCCAATTTGGTGATAAGTTGCAGATGTCTAAATGAATTTAGTGTAGATGGTGATAAGGAAAACACATTTTTGTCATCCCATACATAACAACCGCTGGCCCGGATGGTCTCCCTCTAAGTGGTTTACAAGATCGTCGAATAGCCAAGCTGTGTTTGTACTCATCTACAACGGTCTCTTAAAGTTATCACAAAATAAGACACAATCACAAGAACGGTGGACAAGACAACGCGCCGCCCGTCCACCGTTCTTGTGATTGTGTCTTATTTTGTGCTAACGTTTGTACTTAGAACTATGCACTGACTAGCCCAGCAACAAGTGTTACTTGAGGTCTCTTAAAGACGATGTGCTCATTTCTAGTGCATATTTAAGGACATTTTCTGCAGGGACCCCTTATCTGAGCACATATACCATTTTAAATTAGATACGTAGTATCGTATTATTTGAAAATGTGAACGTTAACCGAAGCCGGCATATGTTGTCAGCTCATTGCCCACATGGACAATCTTACTAAAAGCGGAAAATTCATTAGAAAAAGATGCCTCAAAAATATATTCATGCACTTTCCTCTATTTACAATCAGTGACTGGGACAGATTACCAGCAGGCCTTGTTGAATGCTCCACTGAAGACAGGATCCGCGCCTTCCTGTCTGATGTACGGCGGGGCGAGCAGTTGTCCTGGTTTGTGTGTCTTCTTTATTTTTATCATTGTAAATTTGTAAACTGTGGGATTTTAGGACTCGAAGTGACACACGGGCTTCGAAGGACGCCGTGTTGAAGGGCTCCTGGTAAATTTAGACCACCTGGAGTTCTTCGAACTGCACTCGGGTGTTTTTTTTTTTTTCATTTATCCTGCATCGAAATTCGACCACCGCGGCCGGAATTCGACACCGTGACCTTGGGATTCGACACCGTGACCTTGGGATCAGTAGCCGACTGCCAAAGCCCTTTAGCCACCGCGGAGGGTACTAGTGCAGGATATGCCTCAGTCGCACTCACCCTGGTTGAATGCCTTCGTGTGCTGCAGAAAAGAAAAATAAAGTAACGAAGTAATGTTCCTTGGAACATTTCACTATGGGTCCAAGGCGTTCCTATAAGCGCACTTCAAGCGAGGTGGAGAGACGGGCTTTTTATTATTGGTTAATTCAAGAAGGATCGGCTCTAAAAGACCTAGAACGAGGGGAAGACAGGTGCGGGGGGGGGGGGGGAGGAGCCCTAAAAACACATTTTCTGTAAACATGGTCACGTTCGTGTAAAGGCCTTGAAGGTTTGCCCCCAAAACGCCACAGTATGGCGCGCAGGTCCAACTGGAGCGCTCCTATTAATCTCGTATTGAGCGCGTACGCGGATTAACGGGCGCCCATCCATTCAGTTTTCTTTCTACGCGTGCAGCCCAGAAGGGTAGAGGGGGGGGGGGGGAGCGTGACAAATCGGCGGCTCGTTTGTACGGTGGCTGTAACATCGGTGGCCGCGCGCGCCAGGAGTCGGCAGCAAACGCATCTCCTTCATGCCATATAGCCACTCACTGCGCTAAGCCGTTACGCGTGCCCCATGGATGCCTCTCGGCTAGCAAGAAAAAAACAACAACAAAGAATAGCAAGAGCGCCCGAACGTCACAACAAGAGCAACAGCGCAGCAACGAGGTATGACCGAACGGCAGCAGCTATACAAGCAAGCAGTTCCCGGTGTTAGACACGCATCCCGCGTGCTACAGCACGCCGCCGCACCCGAACCACCTCCATAATATCTGGGCCAGCAGACAGAGGGCGCTCGCGTAACTATTAATCGCAGCGCCGTCTGGCCTCCGGCGGCGGTGTTGGATGCGCGGCCGCCGCGACCATCGCTGATGAATGGCTACGCAGCATCGGCGGCGGGCTCGCTGTTGGCTCCTTCTTTTAAAAACCCGCCCCATCCTTTTGTTGGCGACGGGCGCGTGCAGGTGCCGGCTTCGGCAATCATCGTCATTCTTCGGCGCGCGCAACTGGGGAACGGTCAGACGGAGGCGTGTTTACAACTCGCACAACACGGACGGGCTTGCCTTGCCTTGGCTTGGTTTGGCTTTGTTCGCTTTTGTTTGTACTTCGTTTTGTTCGCATACCGGCTCGCGCTCGGCAGATTCCCGTTACA
This sequence comes from Amblyomma americanum, assembly GCA_030143305.2. Lineage (NCBI taxonomy): Eukaryota > Metazoa > Arthropoda > Arachnida > Ixodida > Ixodidae > Amblyomma > Amblyomma americanum. The sequence continues at coordinate 225,417 of JARKHS020034225.1, read as the reverse complement.
TAATGAGCGGGCGCTGCACCCCCCCCCCCCCCCCCCCATTTCTTTCCACGACCGACCGACAGAGAGGGGCCTAGACTGACCTACATTTGACGCGTAGAGGCGAGTTCTCGGTAACGTCATCTTGGCTGCTGTGCGTTGGTTGGAGGCGCGGGATTGGAATTTATTAACGGCGGTGCGCTATATACATCATCGGTGTGACCGATGATGCCGATCCTTCCTGGCGAGCCGTGAGATGGATACTCGATGCTCGTGGGCTCCAGCAGAGGGCGCTACCGGTTGCGTACGCGAGGCAGAATTTTAACTGGCGGGACCGAGGTGATTAGCCTTGAAAGGAGAGGAATGTATGTTGTCTTCGGCGTTGATTCGAACTCGAGCGGAACTGTAGCAGAACTGATTCGAGCGAGGACGTCGTCGGTTATATAGGGGCGCTGTGTCGAAGCAGCATGGCTGGCTAAAGAAATGGTATGCACTTCGTGACTGGAATGGCACGCGTACTGTGCAGATCTATGTACAGAGCCGGATTTTCTTTCGCGATTTTGCGATTAGCATGCGCGTCTCGATTCCCGAAGGCCCGGAGACTGTTTCGAAGCTGTTTCTTTTTCAACGTTGTCAGTCGGTGAACTGCGAAACGAGGACATATTCACTTCTGTTGCCGCGCTTGTTGTCCCTTACAGCGAGAAACTTCGCTTGTAATAAGTATACGGTGAGAATCTTGATATTGCAGCGACCAAGTGACTTGATGGAGTGTCATACTTGTTCGTGTGCTCACCCCAGTGCTGTTTTCCCTGCGCTACGAGAGATGGCGTCTCATGCCTTGTCGTCGGCGAATTGTGGTGCTGCAAATTTTCAGGTACCCGCCGCGGTGGCTCAGTGGTTAGGGCGCTCGACTACTGATCCGGAGTTCCCGGGTTCGAACCCGACCGCGGCGGCTGCGTTTTTATGGAGGCAAAACGCCAAGGCGCCCGTGTGCTGTGCGATGTCAGTGCACGTTAAAGATCCCCAGGTGGTCGAAATTATTCCGGAGCCCTCCACTACGGCACCTCCTCCTTCCTTTCTTCTTTCACTCCCTCCCTTATCCCTTCCCTAACGGCGCGGTTCAGGTGTCCAACGATATATGAGACAGATACTGCGCCATTTCCTTTCCCCAAAAAACCAATTATTATTATTAAATTTTCAGGTAAAGAAAGGATTGCTCGCATCTAAAATTATGTTTATTTAATGAAGGTAACCAATCTTTTCCAAAACTTTGGTTCACATTATACTTTCTGGAAAAACTTGTTCTTTATCTTTTGTTGATTTTGACCATTTTGTAAACCCTGGGCTCAGGGCTAAATAAATGAACAAGTACGCAAATATATTATCTTTCCTTATTACAGCCAGACGGCTAGAGGGTAAGATTACGAAGTTTTTGTCAAATCATTATAGTCGAAATTATAATAATAGTCTGAAGCTAGCAAGTTTATAAGGTCAAAGGGACACTGTAGAGACAACTTCATCACGTACTTACCCTTTGTAAAAATACGTTAGTCACGGCCTCTCGTGACCTTGTCGACGTTTGTCCGGCAACGTAAGACGCCTTCATCACTGAGAAATTACGAGAGAAAAAGCTGGGACATTTTTTTCCCATCGCATCTAATCAAGCTCGTGACGTTGACAGTGACGTCGAGAGTGTCTCAGGATTGCTGTCTCAAATTTCCCGCGTTTAGTTCTTTTCTTCTTTCTATCCCTGTTGAGAAGTAAAGAAGATGGCTAGTTAAAGAATGCTTGCCCTCTTGAACTGCTTAATTGCCATATCTCTGCTGAAGCCGAGGCTACCATCCTTTGTTCATACGCACACGCGCGCACGCACAACGGAAGGCCAGGTTCTGGCCGGAGCGTCGAGTAATGTTGCCCCAAGCAGCGTTTTAAAACTTTCCTGCATATGTGTGTGTGTATTTGTGTGTGCGTACGTACGTACTCGTACACATGCACCGACTCAGCTGACCGCAGCCTGTTTCGTCGACGCGGAGCGCTCCCTCTGCACCGCCCTTCTCCAACGCAGCGGCAATTAAACTGCCATTACGGGACACTTCGCGCGGCACTATCTTCCCTCTTGCTCAGACCGAAACGCTCCGCCGAGGGGAAAAAGCGCCTGGGCTGACCATCAGGACCACACCAGAGGGAGAGAAGGGCGATCAGCCAGCCGGGTGTGTGTCTATATATATATATATATATATATATATATATATATATATATATATATATATATATATATATATATATATATATATATATATATATATATTCACGCACACACGGCTGGCTGATCGCCTCTCTCTCCTTCCTGCACACACACACACACACACACACACACACACACACACACACACACACACACACACACACACACACACACACACACACACACACACACACACACACACACACACACACATCTCTCTCTCTCTCTCTCTCTCTCTCTCGTCGTTCTGAGAGCGAAGCAGCCTGGCCCTGTCTTTTTCTTCCTTCTTTCCTTCCTCCTTTCTTCTGTCGTCTTCTGTCCCGCACGTGGCAGGTTCGTGGCAAAAGCAGACAACGGTTGTTGCTGCAACGACCGCCATCTCTGCGGCACTGGCCAGTATTCACAGCGCGTGTGGGGACTTTGCAGCCATAGTTGAGCGACCGTAACCATACCTGTGTGACCAGGTCGCGCTACCGGCCAGAGTGGATTTACTCAGACGTGCGACAGCCGCGTTTCGATGGAGGTGGAACGCAAAACCTTCCGCGTGCTGTGCGATGTCGGTGCACGCTAAAGAGTGTTACGGGGTGGAAATCAAATCCGGAAATCGAATCAAATCGACTTGGGCTGGCCGTCTTGGAAATCCTACGTATTTTACGTATTTATTTTCTTTTTCCTGCCAAGCGTAGTGCCCGATGCTTGTATCATGAAATTATGCGTCTTTTAATTGATTGAAAGAATACCACGAATTACGAAGGGTTCGGACACGAAGTCAATGTGGGGCCTTCATTTACCAAGATTCTTTTCCTGATTCATTTTGTTTTTGTCTTTCTGCTAGCGGTAGCGACCGCTTTAGGGGTCATGGCAGCTTTGTAGCAAGAAGCATGATTTATTTTTTTTTGTTTACTGATTAATTGAATGATAGGTACACAATTGAAATGGAAGTGCCATCCATGTGCAGTAAAAAATTTATTTCAGGACGGGACGTAGCCAGCAAGGGCACTGAAAAATCGTTGCCTGAGCTAAGTTGTTGGGTATTTATATTGTAATAATTGTCTGGTTAGGAATCTACTACTCCTGGGGGGGGGGGGGGGGGGTAAGTTGAGAGCACGTTGGGATGACGTGTCTCGTTTAAAGTTGCTGAATATTTTTTCCTCGCCCTACACCACTAGCTTGCAGCCACAATTTTCACCTCGTGTAACGACCGCGCAAACCGGTGTGACCTTGGTCCTGCGTTCGACTCCCTGAAAAAATCGGTTTCTCTTCAAATGCGAAGGTTGGCGAAACGTGCGTCAGTTTCCTTTGCATTGTCCCGGCCGCGTTCTGGACGTTGTTAATTGTGATTTTCCCAGGCGAGTTCTGAATAATTTTTATCCTCGTTTCGCTTACCACAGGGATCACTGTATAACAGTGCTCGCGAGGTGTGTACTCCCAACATCTTCGTGACGTCATTGGAGGCTGTTAACCTTTTTGTTCCTCTTTTCATGCGTCACCGCGTGCGCGTCACAATTGGCGCCCAGCGTCTCGCTTCGCGAGTCGTAAGTGAAAGAGAATTATATACTCTTCGAGGAAGGGAACAAATTTATGCGCCTGTCAAGTTGCCGCGGTTTCGCAAGGTTTCGAGTCGTGCTGCACTTTTCGCGCCATTTTTTTCCCGCTGTTCTTCCTTTTGTGACGCCCCCCCCCCCTTTGTTTTTTGCCTTTTTAAAATTCTCTTTGGTTTTGAAACAATGTGTTTATAGCCCCCTCTAGGAGGAAACTTGTTGTTATTCCACCGTGTCTGTACGCGCATGGAAAACCGACGCGCGAGGCGAGACCTGGCTGTTTATTTTCGTCAGGTACACGAAGGCGGCTCAATAAAGCAAAGACGTACCGTCGCTTTGGGTCCTATTTGTGGCCGCTTTCCCAAAGGCCTATTTTAAGAAGTGTGTACGGGAAAGCGAGCGGGTGAGAAATGTACAGAAACACGGGCTAGACGCTGCCGTGTTAATAACGTGTAAGAATTGCGGTGCCTGATTTTTTTTTGCTTTTTTTTATCCAAAAGCTTCGCAAAGATCGCCCGCGCGCCCGTAATTTCCCCAGTGTCAGCTTTGGCAATTTTCTGAGCCAACGTTTTCCGAGTTGTTTTTCTGCGCTGAAGTGGTTAAGGCTAGCGAGCTATGCCCTTTGATGAGCTTTGCTTTGAACTGTACGTTGTTTTTCAGGAGAATAGTTAAAATAATTTACAAAGTACGCCTTGTTTTACTTTGACGCGGCTTCTTTTGCGGCTCAGCTCTAATATCGCTGCTTGAATGTGCGCCCCGTGTTTAGGCATCAGACAGGCCGCGTTGTTCGAAGGAACTGTACATCGGAACTGTTGGGGGTAAATTCTCAAAACGCTGTCTCATTTTCGACACTTCTTGGACTTAGCGTTCCGCGACGACTTGACACGTGACCACATGCCTTTTAAGTAAACGTTAGCTTGGAACGACAGAGTTCGCGGGTGACTGAGCGATATAGTAGCATACACAATACTCGAACTCGTTGGGTTCACTTAGTTCGCTGAAGTAGGGTTTCGGCTCACGGATCTGCGTATTTATTTCACCGATTCCGGACATGTGGTGCGGTCAACAGATGACCGATGGTCTGTCAGCGTAAATGACTGCGTTCCAAGGGAAAGGGAAGCGTAGGTTGAAAAGGGAAATTATTGCTTGCAAATTGGCTGCGATAACGTGTCATTACCGCGCACTAAATGTTGTGATCGCCACCTTTCCTCCTGATCACCCCACCCAGTGGTTCGCCTCCTTCGTAATGCAGCCGCCGGAGCCGGATTCGAACCCGCGACCTTAAGCTCTACAACCGAACGCCGCAGCCACCGAGACAGTCACAATGGTGGTACAGGAAAGAAGAGAAGCGCATGACTCGTAACTACTACCGAAGAGGGTGATGCAATGTGCATGGAACATTGCAATTACATCGGTCTTATTGCATCACATTTAGGCGTCTAACTGAATGTGCCCCTTAGGTTGGAGGAGGCACTGGGCCAAATTAAAAGAGTCACAGGGCCAATGTGCGTTTCTTGTCTCCCGCTTTCTTGCAAGCGGTTAATAATAATAATTGTTTTTTGTGGAAAGGAAATGGCGCAGTATCTGTCTCATATATCGTTGGACACCTGAACCGCGCTGTAAGGTAAGGGATAAAGGAGGGAGTGAAAGAAGAAAGGAAGAGAGAGGTGCCGTAATGGAGGGCTCCGGAATAATTTCGACCACCCGGGGATCTTTAACGTGCACTGACATCGCACAGCACACGGGCGCCTTAGCGTTTTTCCTTCATAAAAACGCAGCCGCCGCGGTCGGGTTCGAACCCGGGAACTCCGGATCAGTAGTCGAGCGCCCTAACCACTGAGCCACCGCGGCGGGGTTGCAAGCGGTTGGAAAACAGAATCGTGAAAAACAGAGAATCGTGAAACGATGCCAGACGCAGCACTAACCTCGTTGTTATCATCGCGTTAGTCGTCGCTCGCGCCCCCGTGCGGCGGAATTGCGAGGCTCCCCTTTTTTTCGCATCCGCGCCGCTCGTCGACGGATGGCGAGGAAGTGCGGCGCATAAAGTGGACGCCACTGCCGACCCCCAATCTCGCTCCACTTCTCACGAACGCGGAAAATATAACGCGCGGCTCGGCGGCGCCGATGGGGCTCACCCGCGGACTGCAGTATCCCGCGTTCCCACGTGACCATACATCTGTGCACCGAAGGCGCGCGGTTCTATTTTCTTCGGGAAGCGTTACTTTCGTCGTCGGTCGCTCGTTCATCGGTAGAACCTCGTTATAACGAATCTGAAGGAATCCGGCGATTACTTCGTTATAGCCGTAGCTTCGTTATAGCCGGTATTGACCGAGCTTCCGAAGAGAATCGTCACTCCTCCGGTATATGCATTATTTCGTTATAAACATCTTCGTTATCAGATATTGAAGGGACCCGGCGATTACTTCGTTATAGCCGTAACTTCGTTATAGCCCGTGCTGACCGAGCTTCCGAAGATAATCGTCATTCCTCCGGTATATCCATTATTTGTAAAGCCCTCAAGGGCCCTTGAGGTATCTATAATAAATAAATAAATTTCGTTATAAACATCTTCGTTATCAGAAGTTGAAGGGGCCCGGCGATTACTTCGTTATAGCCGCAACTTCGTTATAGCCCGTGTTGACCGAGCTTCCGAAGAGAATTGTCATTCCTCCGGTATATTCATTATTTCGTTCTGAACATCTTCGTTATCAGAAGTTTAAGGGGCCCGGCGATTACTTCGTTATAGCCGTAGCTTCGTTATAGCCCGTATTGACCGAGCTTCCGAAGAGAATCGTCATTCCTCGGGTGTATACATTATTTCGTTATAAACATCTTCGTTATCAGAAGTTTAAGGGGCCCGGCGATTGCTTCGTTATAGCCGTAACTTCGTTATAGCCTGTGTTGTCCGAGATTCCGAGAGGAATCATCATTCCTTCGTTATATCCGTTATTTCGTTGTAAGCCGTTTCTTTATAACGAGGTTGGACTGTACGTTCAAATGCACACGTGCTCTTTGAAAGGATAGTCCACTGGAAATCTCTGAACATTTCAACTTTAAAGTCGTCTCACGTGCGTACGATATTTAAGTGTGCACGACTGTGCCCTCTCGTGAAGGTATTACGTAACAGAGCTAGGGCAGGGTCCTAGGAGAGGGAGTCCAGTATTGCGATGACATCGGTCAATGAGTCAGTTTCATTAGTCAGTTTCATAATCAAAGCCTGTTGAGGTTGTTACAGTATTTGATTTTGCCCAGTACAGATATGGCCTAAAAGCAGTACTTAAAAAAAAGGTTAATTAGAACAGGCTGAGCAATTATTACACAAATAAATCAATAAATATACTGGAACAGCTTATCCACTCGGTAGGTAACCAAATTTCGAAATGCGCTGCCTGGTCGATGTTATTGCTGTGTTACGAAAAACAAACTTGAAGCGAATGATGCGAAAAGCACGCTGTATATAGTGGTTGTAGGGAAGGAATGTACTTGTACATGTTTAAGAAATATACGTCAGTTACGTGAGATCCTTTTTCATTGTGGCTTATGTACATCGTCGCTGGTGACGACTATTTCGGAAAGCGATGGGCTTCAGAAACAAACAAATAAACAAACAAGCAAACAAACAAACAAGCAAGCAAGCAAACATTCGAAACTTTCACATGAATGTAACGTAATCCGATTCCCCACCTCTTTAGAAAAAAAGTCACAGTCTAAGAGGGCAACGTTTCTGAACATCCATATTAATTAATTAAACTTGCACGTGGACAGGTTCGAGCTGTACTGTTCATTTCTACCTCCTAGTATGTATACTCGGGAACCAATACGCCAAGCTTTATGAACACCCTTCTTATTAATAATTACTTCATTAAATTAGACCCGCACGAGAACAGGATTCAGCTGTATTGTTCATTCTTGCTTCCTAGTATGCATACTCGGGAACCAATTCGCTTGCGTCGGTAAAAGTCAAGAGTGTGTGGCAGGAACGATAGGATTCACTGCGTCGCCACCTCGCCGTTAACGTCTTTTAGTACAAGCCAAACATTCTCCAAAAGCAAATCGCTCCTTGTTATATCTGCGCATCCTACTTTGTTGCTCTCCGCGCCGAATAGTCGCCGAGCTTATCTTATAACATCTAGGACTACCTATAAATAGCTCCCACCTATGTGCCATTGTCTTTCACCATAACGCTGGAAACGTAATGAACAAGCAGAAAAAAAAGTGAGCTGCAATACACCGGGAAAAGAGGACACGTGCTGATTCGTACTTCCGCCAGTAATTATATTTCTCTCTTTCATACCCGTGTCTTTTTTTTTTCGTGTCACATTTAGTGTAAGACGAAGTGATATTGATCAGGGCCCGAACTGGGCCTAAGCGGCTAACTGCACTGCACAAATGACGTGAAACGGGGGGGGGGGGGGGGGGGTGTTTAGCACGGTAGAGTAAGTGTGACTGTCATTGCGGTGAGAGATTTCGCGCTGAGCGGACTCGCATTGAGGAGACCATTCGCACGTGATTTATACAGTCGCGATAAATAGCACTTCCGACGGCACAATGCTGAGATCTGAATCCAGATCTGCATCGAGCAAAGTGTTGTCAGAGTCGGCCGCGAAGCCTACAGAGCACTTCCCTTACAGTGCAGGCAAACCTCTTAGTAAGAAACGGCGTGCGGCGAAGTAGTGGACAGAACGGAGTAGACCTCTCGTATTCATGTTTAGCCTTCTTGGGCCAACAATTTTAATATTGTAAGGTACTCTTATGGAAATATATTGAAGATAATGGTCCATTCTTATGATGCGTAGCGAAATCTTTTTACCCGCCGCGGTGGCTCAGTGGTTAGGGCGCTCGACTACTGATCCGGAGTTCCCGGGTTCGAACCCGACCGCGGCGGCTGCGTTTTTATGGAGGAAAAACTCTTATGGCGCCCGTGTGCTGTGCGATGTCAGTGCACGTTAAAGATCCCCAGGTGGTCGAAATTATTCCGGAGCCCTTTACTACGGCACCTCTCTCTTCGTTTCTTCTTTCACTCCCTCCTTTATCCATTCCCTTATGGCGCGGTTCAGGTGTCCGCCGATATATGAGACACATACTGCGCCATTTCCTTTTCCCCAAAAACAATTAATATTATTAAAATCTTTTATTTTGAGCTTTTCCATCGCTCGCATCCTGCAGTTATGACCGCCATAAAAAACCAACGGGGAAAGTTTTTGACGGTACCGAAAACGTTAATGGCAAGAAGAAATGCAAGCCTGCCGACGGGAGGTCCGCGGATATATTGATTATTATAATGAAATCTTGCAATATATAAAAAAAATTGCATTCATAAACTTTTTCCCGCTGAAAAATGCTTTCGTCCAGAATTGCTGGGTATGCGGTCCTGACAGCTGTCGTTAAGAGTTGTGTGTCTAGTTATTTATTTATTACCACCATCATTATCATCAATGTGACCCGTGCTCAGCATCCCCTCACTGAAGCAGACGTGGGGACGGGTCAGCAGAGGCTATTCAGTGGCTGATCGTCAGACCTAAATCGTCAACAGCTTAATCAATCCATCATCTAATTTCGCTCACCAGGCCATGACAGACGCAAGTCTATCCAATTCTGCCCTTGCGGATCGCTGTTCCCAGATGGCAGCACACATCGAACCACGCAAAGCGAAACTTCTGAGAGCTTCTTCTCTGCTCAAACGCCGTCTCTCTCTCTCTCTCCCTCTCTCTCTCTATCCTAGGTGTTTACATTCGCGACTGCAGCGTAGTGAATTCGGTGATTTCTCTTTCATCTTCCTTTCCGGTTTTGCTCGTGAATAAAGAAATGAAAAACCTAAATAAATAAAAAAATATACGGTAGTGAATGGACGCGGCGCGGTCGTAATGCGAAAAACGTGCGCATCGCGTCCAAGGTCTCGTCGCCCGGTGAGCAAGGCGTGAAGAATCAGTCGCGCCCAGAAGAGCTGCAGAGACCGCATGCAGAGGCGCTGTTTCAGTGGAGGTATATAGGAAGAGTGCGAGGTTGCTCACGAGTGATCTCTGTGCGTTATCGTCAGGCGAGAGGAAATGAGTGAAAGAAGATAAAAAAAGTTCACAAATATGTCTAGCGCGCAACTTTCTTAGGCCTTTTCCGCAGCGGTATACGGCCCCGGCACCGCGGCGACTTGCATACAGAGAGGGTTCCCACGCTCTTTCGCGTGAACTTGGACGATCGCCGAGCACTGCTCGTAGCTGGAAGGAGGGGGGGGGGGGGGGTTGTTTGGCAGGGCGGTAATGCGTTCGGCGAGCTGGTCGCTCACACAGAATGCGGAAAAAGAAGGTGGTGTTGTTGCTATAGCCCCAGGGTGTTATAGGGCCACGCTGTGCGCGATTCGCCAAACTTCGGTTGAGAACAGTTCGTTATCTTACAAGCGGTGATTCTAATTAGCCGAGCTGCACGACCGCCCCACTGTTTCCTAGTGGAAGATATAAGAATTAGACAATAATAATAATAATTGGTTTCGGGGGAAAGGAAATGGCGCAGTATCTGTCTCATATATTGTTGAACACCTGAACCGCGCCGTAAGGGGAGGGATAAAAGGGGAAGGGAAAGAAGAAACGAAGAGAGAGGTGCCGTAGTGGAGGACTCCGGAATAATTTCGACCACCTGGGGACCTTTAACGTGCACTGACATCGCACAGCACACGGGCGCCTTAGCGTTTTGCCTCCATAAAAACGCAGCCGCCGCGGTCGGGTTCGAACCCGGGAACTCCGGATCAGTAGCCGAGCGCCCTAACCACTGAGCCACCGCGGCGGGTCAAGAATTATTTCTAGTTCGTGATTCGAGCCCGAGACCACCGCCTTACAGAAACAGCGGTTGGATGAATCGGGTTTTTCATTTGGAGAGTGCTTAGCAGAGTTATGCCGAATGAGTCAACAGATCGATGTGGTGTGTTAAGTGGACCAATTTTCTCAAGGGTATTCCCTTCGCTGGAGTAGAGGTGAAACAGGGAAGTAGATACCGTGCTCTAGGGGATTCCCCTTGTGTATAGTATTAATGTGTTGTGTGTTTCTGAGTGATTCAGGGCACTGATTACTGTATATACGGGGTGTCCCATCGAAATATAACATTAAAAAACAAAACAAATACGGAGTGTTTTAGGCGGCTGAAATCAACCGAGTGTTGTTGAGAGCCCTGTGGCGCATCATGCAGGATTTCGTTCGTTCCGAGAAATTTTTGTGAGGCCATCTTTACTGTAGACGACGGTGACGTTGTAACCGTTAGATAACAAGGCCCTGTCACGCTAGACGTGTGGCGAAAGCATTGAAAGCGGTTGTTCGCTCAGTCGCGCAGGCTGCGTTGGCACGCGCCGAAAGAACCGGGAGAGGAAAAGAAAAAGGCAGAAACAAAGGCCACCAGTGACAGAAAAGGTGTCTTCCCTCCCCCCGTTACCTGTCGGCGGCCGCATTGTTCCAAGGAGCGAAGCCGTGTGTATGTGCGTGCGTGCGCGTTTGTGTGTGTATGCCCTGACGCGGACGCTTGACACCCTTTTCTCTTTTCTTTGTCGAGGACTTTTGCCACGCTTTTTCCTGCCGCTGGCTCACTCCTTCGCTTGGCGGGGCATTGTCTCGGGGGCGACTCGCTCGCCTGGCTCGCCACCACACGCCGGTGAAAGTGACCGGGCTGTGGCGGAAGTCCGCGCCGGTGTCGCGCTGGCCAGATGGCGCTCGCGCTGTGGGACGCTGTTCAGCGCGTGTTGCTCGCTCGATTGGAGCGTGTTCTTCTTCTTCTTCTAAGTCCGCTACAGTCACTTGTCAGCCTCTGCGTATTGTGTTCGCCTCTGTCGGAGAAACCATCAGTGTCCTTGCGCGCGGTCCAACGGCGATGACCAATCATGACTGCTGCCATTGAGCGCGGCTGTTGTTTCCCTCTCTCTCTCTCTCTTCCTGCTCATTTTTCTTTGCTTTCTCTCTTTATTAGCACTTTTCTATTTTAGTGCGAATGAATTACTTAACGCGGTAACAACCAAGAACCTTGTGTAAAGCCTCGGAGTAACTCGGGTAATCTCGGGTTTGTTCGAAGGAGCGTCGCGCAAGCTGCAGCCAATGGGAGGAAGCTCGGGTTAGCCCGGAAAAGCGTCGCGCCAGCTGCAGCCAATGGGAGGGTGTGGAGGTGAAGGGTGTGAAAGGTGTGAAGATGAGGAGAGAAAAACGCTGTTGCGTGCGCGTGCAGATGCCAGAAAGAAGAGGTTAAGAATCAACACATGCTTTCGCACGCCCTCTCGGTTGAACCACGTTAAATTCCTGCCACTGTTTTCTGAGTTTCTTTATTTATGTTTTAATTTTAATTATGGGGGATCATTTCTCCCGTCTTTATTTCTTTATTCAAGGATAAGCGAGATTAGCCCGAAGGAGCTGCGGCAGAGGGGGGAGGAAGGGGAGGTTATAGTCTTGAAAAAAAAAGACGCATGTTCATTCGCACTACAGATTTGTTTTGCTGAAATAATAATAATAATTGGTTTTCGGGTAAAGGAAAAGGCGCAGTATCTGTCTCATATATCATTGGACACCTGAACCGCGCCGTAAGGGAAGGGATAAAGGGAGAGTGAAAGAAGAAAGGAAGAGAGAGGTGCTGTAGTGGAGGGCTCCGGAATAAGTTCGACCACCTGGGGATCTTTAACGTGCACTGACATCGCACAGCACACGGGCGCCTTAGCGTTTTTCCTCCATAAAAACGCCGCGGGAAAGGAAATTGCATTCCCTGAAGGCGCGAGCAGAAAAAAAAAAAGGACTGGTGGATGTATTGGTTCTGCAGCGCGTTATTCTAGAATTCGAAAGCAGGGATCGATACTTTTCGAAACATAATGAGGGTTGTGTATATATGTGTGCCTATGTATTAAAGTTGATTGATGAACGGACAGGACTGAAGAAGCTGCTTCATTTCCTCGGAAAATGAAAATTGGTTTTTGGGGAACGGAACTGGCGCACTATCTGTCTCATATATCGTTGGACACCTGAACCGCGCCGCAAGGGAAGGGATAAAGGAGGGAGTGAAAGAAGAAAGGAAGGGAGAAGGTGCCGTAGTGGAGGGCTCCGGAATAATTTCGACCACCTGAGGATCTTTAACGTGCACCGACATCGCACAACACACGGGTGCCTTAGCGTCCGCCGCGGTCGGGTTCGAACCCGGGAACTCCGGATCAGTAGCCGAGCGCCCTAACCACTGAGCCACCGCGGCGCCGGTTTCATTTCTGGACCATCAGAACTTTCCCATAATCAAGCGGCTACGTGTTTCAACATTTGAGGTCAGCTGTTATTCGGCAAACCAGCTTGTAACATTAACGAGTCAGTAACATATGATGTTTTCACTTGGGGGTAGAAGTATGTCGTACTTAGAGCTCTCAAGACCTGTTGATATCTCGGTAGAGAATGTATCAGAGGACACTGGTACTCTTTCTCGGAGTTGATAGTTCATGAAGTTCATTAACGGCTATTTCAGACGACGATTTAATCACAAAGCCAGTCGCATTGCTTGATATTGAACGTTTGAGTACTGTTTGACTCTACGCTATGACATCTTCGACCGGACTCCAAGGCTCGATACTTTTGACGAGTTAAATGCTGAGCTGGCCACCGAAAAGGCTGCTGTAACAATGAATTAAACGTAGACCCATCTTCCTGTCTATTTATTATCGAAACAAATTCGCTCCTGACTTGCAGTTCTTGTTTTCAGTAGCGTTCGGTGGCTCATGAATGTGCCTGCTAAAAGCGCTTCCGTCTCGTGACACGTTCGTCACCGCTAGACTCAGAGCGTCACCTACTGTGCTGTCGCGCCAGTGGTATTGCTCAACCGTTCACTTCGCGCTACCAAGTTGGTGACGAGTCGTACTGCGGCCTTCATCCACACGATGACGTCACGTCCGGCCTACGATCCGTGTTTAATGTAAAGAGTTCCTTGCGCTAAGCATTTTCAACAGCGCGACAAAAGATGAAGGCGAAGCAAGGGACTAACAACAACAACAACAACAACAACAACAACAACAACAACAACAACAACAACAACAACAACAACAACAACAACAACAACAACAACAACAACAACAACAACAAAACAGCAACGACAAGCGACGAGCGACGACGACGACAACAACAGACATTACAACAACAACAACAACAAAAGGGCTGGCTAGCAACTGACCTAAGCCTCTGACCGAAGCTGGATTCTGGTCGTGAGCGCCCTCTACAAATCAGTCCTTGCATTTCCAAGCTTTCAACGCTGAGAGAGTTTTCACTCACTAAGGCATTAAGAGCGCTAGGAATTGCATGCGAGCCCCATAACGTTAGACTGCGCCACGTCAGGTAACGCGTTCAGTGACCTTTTTGTTTTTTCTTCTTTCATTGTCTGCATCGCAGCTCTGATAGTCTATAAAACTGTGAACTTACAGCGCGGCGTTGTGTAGCGGTCTTCAGTGCTTCGCCTCGCCTCGGCGGCACAAAGATGGCCGACCAAGCGACAATCTGTCTTCGCTCGAATGTAGCGTCATTACACAGATAGCCGTAGATAGGGAGACCGAGCCAGGGGAAAGCCTTTTGTCGAAGTGCAGAGCGTCGTGCATTGTAGTGTAATGACCGCGCGAACTGAAGGGAATGCCCTTGTTTTGACCGCCCTCACGTCTTGCTCGCTGCGTCGCCGGGCTCCATTATGTGCGGCCCTGCTCTGTTGCATTGCCACTATGGTTATAACGGCACAAGTCTGGTCTGTGCACGACTGAAAAAAAAGAAAACGTGCTTTGATATTGACCATAACAGGGGCTAGGTAAAGGAAAGAGAACAAGATGTGACTATGCGACTGGCCGGAATTGAAATAACGAAGTTAAAGAATAGGTGAAAAAAAAAGCAGGTTGGCTGTTTCGCACTGGAGAGAGGACCTGAATAGTTTGCTGCGGGTCGGGAGTAGTGGTGAAGTACTGGAGGCTGGGGGCGCTGGCAGCGTGCTTGAAACACGGTCTGTCACGAGAGGGCATTGTAATAAACCAAGTCGTATACTAGTCAGTGAATGCCCTGGAGCATTACTTCGCCTTGCGTGCTCTTGTGCTTTCCGCTGCGAATTCTCTTTGCTTAGCTGCTTGAATTAGTTGGCGCAATGAAAAATAAGAACAAACCAGTTCGGGTCACTTCGGAACCGGAACTTTAGTAGACGTAGCAGTAGTGGTAGCGGTAGTATATTATTATTATTATTATTATTATTATTATTATTATTATTATTATTATTATTATTATTATTATTATTATTATTATTATTATTAGTAGTAGTAGTAGTAGTATTAGTAGTAGTAGTAGTAGTAGCAGCAGCAGTTGTAGTAGTAGTGGTGGTGGTGGTAATAGTAATCGGCAATGATTCAAATTTCCATCGTTAAATGTAAAATAATCCAATTTCTCTATGAAGCTGGAAGTGCACGGAAGGCACGAAATGCCGGCTTTCAATAATTGTGGCGCCGATCAGAATTCTGGTTCATATACAGCGTAATTAAATCACGCCCGCTTTTCCTGCTTTCACGCAACTCGTTGAACGTTCGGGGCTCTCTCGGTAACCGTCGAGTGTGCAGCGCGTTCACAGTCGTTTCTTCAAATAATGTACGGCGTCCGTTCTATTGCCACGCGCTGAAGCGTTCGAGCAAGTAGCTTTCACTCCTTCCTACCGCTGAAATGCACCTATACTGTATTCGAAAGGCGCCTGTGAGGAAACCCCGCGTAAAGGCAGGGTTCGCATTTCTTCTGTTTTTTTTTTCTTTCCGAGACAGTTACGTCTAGCTAAGATTTCCCTATAGCTTGGATTGGGCTCGCAGTATGTCCTTCCAAACTTCCTCTCCCACCACTTCTACCTCCCATTTTTGTTTGCTCAGCTGATCGCAAGTCATTTCCTTCTACATTAGACGACCGTTCGCGGAGTCGTCAAATTGGCGACCTTCCGCCAGCTGCTCTGTGGACCCAGGCTTGGCTGGCGAGAGCTCCGCGCAGCCACCCCGTAACGAAAAATTTGTTCATGTTTTTATTTTGCAGATATCGATTCTCGTTAAAGGAATAAACAGTGATTCACACCTGCCCTACCGGCTCGTTTGGAAATTCGTAAGAGCTCCCCCAACGGCGCACAGTGTAGTGGTCTCTAATCGCGCGCGCCCTAACCTCGCGGACCTTGCCTCTTGATCTTCTGCGGCATAGTTAACCGGACTCGCACTCCGGTGGTTGCATGGACACGTGATTTCACCGTCACCATCAACGTGACTAGGTCCACTGCGGGACAAAGGCCTTTCCCATTGACCTCCAGTTGACCTCTGTCTTGCGCCAGCTGGGACCACCGTATCCCCGCGTAACTTCCTGCTCTCAAGCACCCACCTGGCTCTGGTACTCATGCTGCTACTTTGGCCTTCTCTCAGAATCCACTCCGTTAACGTAAGAGGCCATTGGTTATATTCCATTCGCACTACGTGCCCTGCTCAGGCCCATTTCTTGTTCTTGGTTTCGACTGGGATATCATCAACTCGCGTTTGTTCCCTGACGCTTCTTGCTATTGTAGCGATAGCTACATTACGGTAGCATTTCGAGCCTTCAGCGTGGCGGCGCCGCCACGCGGTTGGTCACGTGGTGCGGAGCAGCTGCCGGCGACGCGGCGCCGTGGCTGATCACGTGGTTCGTCACGTGACCAAGTTCCACTCGGCCAGCAGTAGCTATCGCGTCACCCCAGGTTTAGCCAGAGCTAAACCACCGCCATTTTTTTCTTTTTGTCTCAACGTTACGCCTATGTCGTTTTTGAGTCCATAGCTCCCTGCGTCGCTCTCATTTTGAAGTTGAACCATTTTCGTTAGCCTCCAAATTTTCACCGCATATGTGAGTACCGGCAAGACTGTTGTCTACTTTCTTCTGTTGAGGGATACTGGTTAGCTGATGTTCACGACCTGAGAGTATCCGCCGGATGCCCTCTACCGCATTCTTATTCTTGCAGCTATTTCACTCTCGCGGTCCGGATTTGCAGTCACTACCTGCCCAAGGTAGATGCGCTTCCTTACTACTTTCAATGCTTCGCTACCTGTCGTAAACTCTTCTACCCTTCCAGCCTGCTGTACATTACTTCAGTTTTTGTCGCTTTAATTTTCGGATCCAGAATTATGCTTTGCCTGTAGAGCTCCTCACTCGTCTTTGCATTCGTCCCCTGGGCTGTTCTGCTAGCAAGGTCATTAGTTAATTGGAGATTAGTAATGTATTCTCTACTAACTTTTATTCCCACTATAAACCCGTGATTCAGGGAATCGAACACCAATAGACGCATAACTTTCAAAGAGAGCTGTCATAAAAGAATACTTCAATACTCTCAGGTCTGTACTTAAGCGGTGGCCTACAGCTGTGAGGACCCGCTTCTTGTGCGGGGGACGTGCGGGTTCGATCCCTAGTACCACCGGGCACCTAGATGTTTTCCAACTGGTGCCGTCTTTCCCTTGGCCTGGTGCTCGGCCTAATTAGGGGGAAACGCTTGTAAAAATGGGTTTTTAGCGCCAGCTCAGGCAGGCAAAACTGGTTAGCCATGGAGCTTTCGGCCAAGCTGCCGTTGTTCCATTCAAGAGCCTAATCACCACCACGAGAAGATGCTGGCTACGCCCCACCACATCACGTGATCTCCTCGCAGCAGAGAGGGATCCTCTGATAGCCTCAGATTTTCAAAGCGATTCTCTTACCCACCAGGATGACAGAAAGTGTTGGCTGCCAGGGTTGAGGTCGTGGTGCCGTTTGTGTATAGACTGCCAGGAGTGAAAATATGGGTGCGTCTCTCATTCGCACGCGCGAAACTGCGCGGTCCAAGATTTCTGCGTGTTAATTTTTGGGGTGATTCTGCGCAACTATATAGATCGGGGTCAACTTTCTGTGGCAATGCAGCTGAGGTCCTTTATGCCCGTGACGTGGGGAGTGGATTGTTCGTTGTTCTGGACAGGGTTGCAGTGGGGTGAGGTAGTCCACTTCCTCCGACACGGGGACAAAGGCCCGTCTCCTCTCTCCTGCCTAGCCGCTGCTACGATGCCACAGGAAGTTGACCGCGACTGTAGAGGCAGTGTTCGAAGAACGATAGCACCTGTCCCGCTAAATTATTACCCTTCGTTCTTTCAATGTTAGTTGCGTTGAATCTTGGAAAATTGTGCTGGGAATAGCAGCTGGCCCAACAGTTCAATCTTGTTATCTCCGCACACCTCAATAGCCATATACCGGTGGCGGGAACAAGCAGACGATTCCCATCTGCACATCCTCCTGCGAAAGTCCAATCTTCAAGCCAATTTCATCCTCGGTGCGCACATGTGTTTTCCCTTTCGTCTTCCTCGACGAGTCTGCTACGCTTTCCTGCGGGCGGCAGCTCCTCTACTTTTTTTTCCCCCGAGCGTTGTTTTTCTCGTTACTGTTTCTTTTCCCGTTCTCGCCCAACCTAGGAGCTATAGCGCCTGCCCGAGCGTGAACTGCTGCATTCGCTGCTACTTTTTCCTCTTGTGCGCCTCTTGCACGTGTGTAATGGTGTTCCGATCACTGCCGTCCTCTCAATCGATTCTCGGTGCTCTACCGACACAAGACAAACAACTCCGAAGACTCGCGCGCGACTTGTTTTGACGCGGCGGGAAAAAAAGAAAAAAAGTCGTCCCGGAAACGGCGCGGAAGCGGCGGGGGCAAGACGCTCCTCTCTCGGAACATCCTCATTTCCAAAATTCGATAAGGATTTTTCTTTCTTTTATCGGAACTGTTCGGAGGTAGACGTTTCGGCACTCTTTCTTTTTTCCTCTTCGTCCCGGGATTTCTATCTCTCGCGTCGCGTCGCTGTTCGTCTCGCCGCCGTTCCCGATCTCAGCGCGGCGGTCGGGGCGCAGTCAGCTGATACGCAGACGCACACACCCGGAGCGGCAACTTTCGCCGCTGGTAGATGAGGGTTTACGCAGCCTGAATTGGGAACGAGCTACTCGCCGATCCTGCCTGCCCTCGCACTCTGCCCTTGCTTGGCCGGCCGGCTCTAGGAAGGTGCGTGTCTATTATACCGGCGTATGCTCGCACGCACACACAAACCACCGCTCTCCTCTCCGGAGCCGCCGGGGAACGCGTCACAGCAACGCGGCTCGCCCCGCCATCCGACGCGCGCGCCCCTAGCGGACGCGAAGAGAAGTAGGCCGGCGAAGCGGCCGCCGCCGTTTGCCGGCTTAGAACCAGCTGCTCTCAGCCCAACGACGCCTGCACCGGCGTCGCGTACCACCGCATCGCCACCTCTCGAGTCGTGGACTACACGTGGAAAAAGCATCTTTCCGTGGTGGCTCTGTGTTCGGCTGTGCGTGCTTGTTTTTTGAGTGCGCGTGCCCCAGTATACTGCATCCTTCGTCGACTCGGGAGAGAAGTGTCCTGTAAAACTCCAGCGTCGCTGTTGGCGATGCGTCAATAACAAGCTGGAAGGTTGACCGTTCCGGTTTCCCGGCGTGGTTCACAGCGCGCGGCGTTTTTTTGCGGCGATAGCCGGAATTCCGCGGCGTCCACTTTTGCTGCCGGAATCACGACGACGCTACCTCGGACAACGCAAGTGTTTTCGCGGGCTTTCGAATGTGGTGCTGGTGACATAGTTGAGGAACTACCAGTTCACATCATCAGTGCGTGGTTCTACGCACGGTGTGGACACCGTCATCTCCAGTGTTCAGTAGCAGAACTCCAGTGTTCAGCAGAAATTCGCTGTACTTGTACCCCAAACAGAAACCCGCGCTTGGTGCATGTGATTGTTTCGGGTGCTCTGTGATACGCCACTGACAGGCGTAAACCGGAAAAAAAGGAGCCTCGACTTTTGCACCGTGCCGGCGTCGCTTCAACAGTTTCGCGCGCGAAACCTGCGTAGTTTCGTTTTAGGTTTCGGATTCGCCACCAGCGATTCGAAAGCGTGGTCCCTCCGAAGTCTGGCCGAAGAATACGAGGCTGGATTTAGATTCCCGCAGTGCTACTTCGCATGAATCTTCTGTGAATCAGTTTCGCAGTCACCTGTGCCTACTTTTGAAGAGACTGTTTTTTTGGCCCCCGCCGCTATCGAAGTGACAGTGAATCGTAGAGTGATACTTCTGTGCAATTCTTCTTGCTTGGCGTGGCACTGCAATTGACGTACTTCAGCGTGACGTGCTGAATATTGTCGTTACACCTACGCTGTTCCTCAAGAAGGTTGAGACAGTGTCGACGTTCGAAGTGTGGTCCTCCGATCTTCCCCTTCCCATTTTCGTGTGACCCGGTCTTGAGCCATGGGTGCCTACTACGCCACACCGGAGCTGACGCCCGAACACGAGTTCGCCCCCGAGGTGGTCGGGGTCGAGCACCAGGACGGCACAAGAGTCGACCTGGGTGAGTGAATCGAATGGCTCCGGTGACCGGGGAGGTTGTTCGTGCATGAAGTGTCGTGCTGTGTCGTGGAGTCGGTATACGGAAAGCACTTCGTTTCCGCCTGGACAACTAAACGTTACGTTAGTTAAATGACGGGGGGGCGGGGGGGGATTGAAGATGAGGGTAAAGAAGGCTAGGCTACAGAATGAGGGTATCTTGGATTTGATGACACGCATGAGTTGCTGGAGGAAGTGAATGACTCAGGTGGAGGACATGGAATTAAGAAGATGTTAGACCGGTTACTGGTCTTCACGTGTTGCAGTTGTATGCCAGTGATAGGACGGCTTCTGGGGGAAAGACAACGTTCTCGTCTGCGACAGGGGCACGTCATGGTCTGGTGAAATTAAGTTAGGAAGAACTTTGTCATGTAGTGGGGTTAACTAAGCATCGGCAGGCGGTGCTGCTGACGATGACAGGAAGGATAGGTTTTACGGTTAGTGCACTCAAGCGAAGAATGCTTTAATGGTCAGCAATAACCTTAGGTCACGGAGGATATTGGGTTTCATCATCCTCTTGTCTGGTGCGTAAAATAACCCAGTACACGATGCAGCAGACGCGTAGCTGCGACTTTAAGGTTACAGTTAAGGTTACAGGTTACAGTGTGATTGCGATAAATGTATAAATGTAACGCACCGTTGTAATAAACCAGTTGAACTTCCGCGCTCTGTCCTGTTGGTCTCTTCCTCGTCCCTTGTCTTTTTTGCGCGGTTTCAAGATGAATTCTACGACGTTAAGATCGCTGATTATTGCCTAAATTGATCGCCACCGCCAGAGCACGTCCGAAGACTGCGATAAAAAACATTTAACAAGTTTCTAACACAGTTCATAAGGAGAGTCGTAAATGAGCGGCGGTTTAGCCAGCACCACTGAATCGTAGCTGGCGATTTGAAAAGACAATGGCTGGGAACGTTAAAGGGCTGGAGTCAAAGGGCAGGCTTAAAAAACAGGCGGCTGAACGATGTAGTCCCGTACAAGATTAGAGCAGCAGGGCATGCAGGCAGTGGTCTAGAATCCGTAGTTCCGCGGCGTGAAGCAGAGCAGGCGGTTTGAACACGTGTGGAAGCAGCTGCGGAAGGCTACTTTAATGCGCAATAACTTATCGGCCACCCCCACCTTCTCATCTCGAAAGTTTGCTGCGCTGGAAGGAGAGCAAGCTGATGGCCCTAGACAGGCATTCTGCCAATTTTTTTTTGAGCATATGTCGCTTTGTTTCCCTAGCGCTTATGAGGCTGTCTGGTGGCTAATTTTCCTTTTCATATGCGGGCAAAATATCGAGGACATAAACCGCACCGCAAACAGTCTCAGATTGTATACAGTCGTGCGAAGTATGAAAGGGAACTAGTGCGCAAATTGGGCAATTTTCTGGTTATTTCGCTACTAAATTTGAGGATGACTTTTGGATGTCATACGCGAAGAGGAAAACTAGTTAGAAAACTGAAAAAATTGTGATTTTTCACGCGTAATTTAGGAGTAATAATTAAATCAATGCTCAAGCTCTGTTCCCGCTCATATTTCTCACAACTGTACGGCAATCGTTGGAACTTTTTGACCGATGGAGAACTGAAGCCACCTGACACCTTTACAAAAATTTCTTTTGACATTCTATGCACTGCCCTTACACTTTTTTCTATTACGTCTATAGACTTTCTATAGACAAATCATATAGACTTGTCTAAAGGCACTACAAATCTTATAGACTGTCTATGGACAGTGTATAAATTTTTCGGCCATATGCTCTTAGTAGGCTTTTTTGTGGGATACATATAGACTGGTAATATAAATAAGGAGTTGCCTATAGGAATGCAATAGAGTCTATGAGAAGTCTACGAACAGTCTATAGACCATTTTTATTAGGGCGCAGCTGTTTCTCTATATATAATCCGACCTCGTCTAGAAATCTAGCTTTGTTACAACGTGATAAAGCGTCCGCGCAATCCGATGAGTGTACAGGTGGTTAATTCCTTTGCCAACTTTAATCTAGCTTGACTCTGAGCCGAGCCTGAAATAGCGGAGGAGGTTTTTATTTTTATTCCTAATCTCTCGCCTAATCTTTCCGGCCTCGTATTGAGGAAGCCGAAGGGGAAGACTCTGCACGCTGTTTCTTTTTGTTTTTTCTTTCCTCTCTCATCTTTTTTACATTATCTCACTTATTTCCTTTCGAGGATAGAACGAGAGCGGCTGAAAGGAAGGTTGTGTACGTGCTTAGGAAGTGAATGGAAGAAAGACGAGCCTCTGAAACCTCGGCGGTGCATTAAGCGCCAGATAGGCCTGAAAATTGATCTGCGTGCGTGCTCGTGTGTGTGTGTGTGGAGGGAGGGAGCACGTCGGGGTTATATATTACGCGGAGTGTGGGGGTACATTATACGGAGTGCATTGTAACCGGAGTATTGGGGAACAGAGTTTTTCGTAACCTTAGAAAAAGAGATGGAACCTAGGAGACTGTTCCCAAAACCTCTTTAAATACTCATGCAATTCCGGGAAACAGTTCCTTTAGGCTCTTGTCTAAAATTGCGCGCAGACTGTCGGGTGAGGATATTGTACCCTGACTATACTGTTGGTAGGTACAGAGGCTTTCGGAACTGCACATGAAAAAAAAAAAAAGAAATCTCGCACATTCTTTGCAAAAACATCCATAATATACTCACAGATGTCCTGGGAACAGTTTGTTTAGGCTCCCCATACTTTCATTCAATCAACGCCGATTCCCTTTCTCTTACTATCTCCGTGCTGCAGTAATTGGGGGTGTGTCTGTGATCTATCTTCTTATTTTTGGTTGTTGATGTTGGTAATAACAGTTGCTTAACTCTAGGTATATAAGCCCTTACTTGTAAAGGATATGCCTCAGGGAATCTATTATCTAGTTCTTTTGCGATGATGTGTTTCGTTTTAATTTTTGTCACCGCTCGAGAACATGAGACCTCTGCTCACTCTATGCAGAACGTGTTCGGCTTGCTCTTCCAATTTTCCTATCCGTATTTAGTTCAGATTTATTGGCTGAGCTTCATCATAAATCTTCTCTGGAAACACGCTCCACTGTCCCTGAAGAGTAGCCTGTTGTACGTATGTGGTGAAGGCAGGGGCCTATTATTTTTCATTCTTTCTAGGTTGCCCCAACCTAATATATGCCTCTGAAGAGTGTCTGTAAATTAATTTTTTTTTCCTGGACGCCCGTACATATTCCTTTTGTGCCGGATGTGGATCTGAGATGTTTATTGCGTCTCTGTGGCGTTATTTACTGTCTTTTTTTTTACCGTGTTTTCTCATTCTTGCCCGTTTTCTTGCGGGCTTGTAGGTGTCCATTTCATCATTCGTCGCATTCCAGTCGTTTTATGCATTTTTTTTTTCACGTAACTGAATGTAGAAGGCGATAAAGGGAAACCCATTCCTTGGTGGGGCTTGAGTATACGCTAAACAGAAATACGCCTGTAAGGGAGTAAAAAAGGGAGTAAGCTGTTCTCCAGCTCACTCCGTTTTATAAAAGGGAGAGTGCTAGAGGAGAGTTTACTCCCTATCTACTCCTTTCGTGTTTATAACGGAGTGTTTAGCCTCTAAAAGAGCGCGGAGAGAGTGTACCGGGGCGGGGGGGGGGGGGGGGGTTAGAATAGGAAGAAAACAGTTGCGACACTGTGCGAAAACGACTGTTCACGTGATCAGAACATTTACTGCGGATCACGTTTGGGTTATTGAGGTTTAACGTCCGAAAGCAACTCAGGCTATGAGGGACGCCGTAGTGAAGGGCTCCGGAAAGTTCGACCACCTGGGATTCTCTAGCGTGCACTGACATCGCACAGTACACGGGCCTCTGAAATAATAATTGGTTTTTTGGGGAAAGGAAATGGCGCAGTATCTGTCTCATATATCGTTGGACACCTGAACCGCGCCGTAAGGGAAGGGATAAAGGAGGGAGTGAAAGAAGAAAGGAAGAAGGAGGTGCCGTAGTGGAGGACTCCGGAATAATTTCGACCACCTGGGGATATATAACGTGCACTGACATCGCACAGCACACGGGCGCCTTAGCGTTTTTCCTCCATAAAAAATTTCGCCTTTCAGCATTTCACCTCCATCGAAATTCGACCACCGCGGCCGGGATCGAACCACGGTGGTCGAATTTCGATAGAGGCGAAATTTCAGACGCCCGTGTACTGTGCGATGTCAGTGCACGCTTAAGAACCCCAGGTGGTCGAACTTTCCGGAGCCCTTCACTATGGCGTCCCTCATGGCCTGAGTTGCTTTGGGACGTTAAATCAAACATAATCCGCAGTAAATGTTCGATATTTACGTAGTTAAGACCCTCGCAGTCCTTTCGAATTCTTGCGTGCTTCGTCGGTATTGTCACTCCGCCCCGTTCTCGAAGACTTATACGGCTAATTCAGAAATTTTCGCCCTCGTTATTTAAATGTGACACGTATAATGGGTGTAGTATAATCAAGCGTCTCATGAACCACCGTCTAACTAGGGCTGAACACTGCGGAAAGGTTGTTATCTGCATTCAGTGCTTGGCGTTGCCATAGCGGATCAACAGGAGATGCTGTTGACTGAGCCGAAGCCACTAACATCGCCACAGAAAAAAAAAGAAAAAAATCTCATCCCGCCTTCTCGTAGAACCAGTGCAGTGGTGAACCAAGAGTCGCTCTTCTAGCGGGACACATTAAAACTTTCCGGACATTTACGAACGGTCGGTGCACAATTTCCCCTGTATCGGTATAGTCAACCCTTCATCGCTCACAGCGCAAAGGGGTCCCGTACGAGCTCCTAAGCGTCGCAGTTTATTGTAACGTATCTAATGTAATGGTTATAACTTAATAATAATAATAATAATAATAATAATAATAATAATAATAATAATAATAATAATAATAATAATTGGTTTTGGGGGGAAAGGAAATGGCGCAGTATCTGTCTCATATATCGGCGGACACCTGAACCGCGCCGTAAGGGAAGGTATGAAGGAGGGAGCGAAAGAAGTAAGAGAGAAATAGGTGCCGTAGTGGAGGGCTCCGGAATAATTTCGACCACCTGGGGATCTTTAACGTGCACTGACATCGCACAGCGCACGGGTGCCTTAGCGTTTTGACTCCATATAAACGCAGCCACCGCGGACGGCGGTTATAACTTGCGCAGGTCAGTACACGGGCGTGCCGCAGTTGAAGCTCAGACATTTCCGCGCCAGCAAAGAATCAATACACGTAGGTACACGTGCGCCAGGTGATTGGGCACATGAACTGAACGTGGTGGACGGCTTGCGCAGGTGTTTACGCACAGGCCACCTCGAGCGACGGAAATAATAGGCCGCTCGTGCGCCGACATTCGCCGCACCAATCACGCCCATCGGCCGACCGAACACCTAGGAAAAAAAAGAGAAGGCGCTCGTTTGCCTCGCTTTCCTGCAGAAAATTTTCGCCCGATCACGTAGAACATGGCGAGCAGCGGCGAATTTCTCGCGCGGAGTAGGTCAGCACGCGGGCAGCGCGCTGGTCTTCCGCAGGGCTTGGTCCTCGGAGGGGGCCCCCCGCGGAGCATTCGCTATATGGCCAGCCGCGAAAGAGGCCTCCGTGTGTTTTAGCAAAACCGTGCAGTTTCGTGGGAGCTGCGCGAAGCTCCGCCTGTAGGCTCGGGAAAGCGAGCTTGTATGCCGATGTTGAGTGCGTCTCGATACTGATCCGTAGTTCCCGGGTTCGAACCCGACCGCGGCGGCTGCGTTTTTATGGATAGAAAAACGCTAAGGCGCCCGTGTGCTGTGCGATGTCAGTGCACGTTAAAGATCCCCAGGTGGTCGAAATTATTCCGGAGCCCTCCACTACGGCTCCTGTTTCTTGCTTTCTTCTTTCACTCCCTACGTTATCCCTTCCCTTACGGCGCAGTTAAGGTGTGCGCTGATAAGTGAGACGGGTACTGCGCGATTTCATTTCCCCAAAAACCAATTTTCAATTTTTTTTTAACCGCCGCGGTGGCTCAGTGGTTAGAGCGCTCGGCTACTGATCCGGAGTACCCGGGTTCGAACCCGACCGCGGTGGCTGCGTTCTTATGGAGGCAAAACGGTAAGGCGCCCGTGTGCTGCGCGATGTCAGTGCACGTGAAAGATCCCCAGGTGGTCGAAATTATTCCGGAGCCCTCCACTACGGCACCTCTTTCTTCTTTCACTCCCTCCTTTATCATTTCCCTTACGGCGCGGTTCAGGTGTCCGCCGATAGGTGAGACAGATAATGCGCCATTTCCTTTCCCTCAAAACCAATTATTATTATTATTATTATTATTATTATTATTATTATTATTATTATTATTATTATTATTATTATTATTATTATTATTATTATTATTGCGTCTCAATGTGTCTTATACTGCTAAGAGGTACAGGCAGTGTGAACAGCACTACCTTGTTTACGGGTAAGTCGTTAGATAAGTTGGCTGGGACTCGTAAGAATTTTATGCGTTCCTTGCACTTGTATTCTCGTACAACGTTAACTGTATCCTATACTATACTATACTATACTATACTATACTATACTATACTATACTATACTATACTATACTATACTATACTATACTATACTATACTATACTACCGCTGTGTGCACTTTAGTGTGTACGCAGTCTTCTTCGCATGCATGCATACATGTGGTATGTTGGGGGACGGGATTATTGAGTTTTAAATCTTAGATTCGAAATATTTTTTAGACTGACAATTTATAGGTCCGTGCGGCTGTATTTCTGTACTCTGTTACGGCGTTTTATGCATACTGTGAGTAGTGTGTCTGTATGCGCTATGCCTTTCCAGAATGTACGGTTATAAGCAGCATAAAAGAGGACACCTCGTTGAATGTTAAATTTCAGATTAAACTAATTGGGACATACGTCAGTTGCTTTGAGTTCAATCAGTTTTATATTTTGTACAGTGCAGCTGAGTGAGTCTCGCTAACGTAAGGATTACTGATGGTTTTATGAGTCAGGAGAATTGTTTCTCCGATCACCTTAATACTCCACTTTTTTATTTAGTGGGAACAAAGTGATCGGGATTCGGAGTTCGGGTTCCGTAAATGTGTTGCTGAAGAAGTCGTGCTTCTAAAGGCGGAAGCACCGTGTGGACGTTCTCGTGGAAACGGTGAAAAAAACGAGGCTAACAGAAGCCAAGGTGACACTACACACGTACTGTTATACTGTCTTTTTGTGTAGTCGTTTTCACGCTGTTTCCACCGTAACCTTCTTTAGTAGCAACCAGGACAACTCTCGATACTGACAAAGCTTTGTCTCTTTTCTTATGTTTACTTGTTCCTCAGACAGTGCCCAATCGAATTAAGCCTAGTCCAGATTACTTTATCATAATCCACGAACCGTGGTTTTGCGAACAGTGGACAGAAATCCTCGAAACAGGGCTTGTCAGAGTACTCTGACCATCTACTTGACAGAGAGCACAACAATAGTGTAAATAACATTGCAGACAAACAGAATATAACATCAACAGGTCTCTAACAGATGGCCAATATGAAATGCTTAAGAGTCTGAAAGCCTGAAAAAAACGAAGATGTTTTTGCGCAAGCATTTTCTTCATAGACTGTGAGACGATGTTTCTGCAAGAACCCTTTCAGCTCATCAGACTTTCAGGCTCGTTTACGTTGAAAGTTGCGAAACAGGCGTGTGTGCAAATACCACCTCTGTTAATCAGTTGAACTTTGGAATGTTTTTGGACTTAACCTATAGAAGCCGGAAAGTCAGAGGAATTTGTTTTGACGCCTATACTACGTGCATAGCGAGCAACCCGGCACGCTACTCTGCTTCCGACTGCACTGCACGCCTTTTTGTGGGCTGGGTTTGCGAACAACGCCGGCACGGCTGGCTGACTTCGGACGGGGGCTGCCGGGCTCACTTGTTCGGCGCCGGCGAGATAGTACTGCCCCGAGTGCTGTTGTTGCTGCTGCTGCTGTTATTGTCGTCATCATCTTGCCGGCGCGGTGCGTTGATTGAGAGCTGCCCGCGGCGTCTCGCGAACATAACGGACGGTCTTCTTCGCAGCTGCGGCGAGTGCTCCGTGAGAGGCCGTGGCTGGTTGCACGCGCTACGCGCTCTGGTCGTACATGTGCGTGAACTGGGACGCCGGTGTGTTTGGTCCGTCGGAATGCGGCTGGCAGGAACGAGGCGCGCGTGCGGGCGATGTGGTTTTGGTGCCGTTGTGTATACGCTTATACACACTAAACTTTCTCACGCTTAGCGTGAGTGACGGTGATTTTTTGCACGCTTGTTCTAAGCGTGGTATGTTTTCACGCTTATAAGCGTGAGTGACGATGATTTTTTGCACGCTTGTTCTAAGCGTTGTATGTTTTCACGCTTAGCAAGCGTGAGTGACGATGATTTTTTGCGCGCTTGTTCTAAGCGTGGTATGTTTTCACGCTTAGTAAGTGTGAGTGACGATGATTTTTTGCACGCTTGTTCTAAGCGTGATATGTTTTCACGCTTAGTGAGCGTGAGTGTCGATTGAGAAATCACGCTTCCTAAGCATGACTCACAGGAGAAGTAACGCTAGCCAAGCGTGAGCGGCGCGATGATTGACCGATTCACTTTGGAAGGAATTTTTGGATAAGTCGGCTCTTTTCGTCGAACTTTCTTCGGCGCGAGGACGTTGCTTCGGAATTGAAGATAGGTAATATAAGAGTGAGATGAAGCTATGACATTTGGTAAGCGCTTACAGCGCGAAACGTTTCGTCGTTTAGTTTCGTATATGGGGTTTAACGTCCCAAAGCGACTCAGGCTATGAGGGACGCCGTAGTGGAGGGCTCCGGATAATTTCGACCACCTGGGGTTCTTTAACGTACATTGACGTCGCACATTACACGGGCCTCTGGCATTTCGTCTCCATCGAAATGCGACCCCCACGGCCGGAATCGAACCCGCGTCTTTCGGGTCAGCAGCCGAGCGCCATAACCACTGAGTCACCGCGGCGGTCGTTTCGTCGCTCGATGCAACATTTCGCGTTGTAGTTTGTATTGACTGTGTTTGCGGAAAAACTTCACGCAGTTGTCTGTAAGAGGCATTTGTTGTCACATTTCAAGTATTACACCGACCTGGGAAGTGACTACGAAATTTTAGAAGCAGATTGAGGGAAATATTTGAACTGAAACTACTCAAAATACAGCATAAAAAAAGGAAACGCAAAACGGGCTGAACAGAGCAGGTCTGGTTATAGGCGCAAGAGCGCTGTTGCCGGCGTCTTATCTAGACGGTTTGTGAACCACTTTATTGCTTTTGCGCCATAGGTAATAAAGTAGTCAGCATGACATTGGTGGTAGTCATCACTACTGAGCTTTACTAAGTTAGCTCACAGCGATGCTATATCGTGATTAATTGGTTATGCGGACACTGGGTTAATGCTAAACTTCCTCGACTTTCAATGAGGAAAATATAGAGTGACGTACAAGTGCATTGTTGAGGTGTCGATAAATGTTCTTCGAATCCCGTTAAGGAAATAGAACGCATTGGACGTTAGTTGCGGGTTCCCGCGGCTTTTTCCATCGTTCTTCCAGATACGTACACACAGATTAGAATAGGATGAAAGGGTTCAGAACGATATTTATGTTTAGCTCCGCATTGCAAGGCAGGAAAGGGACTGTGCATCTGGACTAAACGACAAAAAAGGGGGGTTGGTATCACTAATGCTTCGTGAGTAATCATTTACTTCTTGGTTTAATTGTGTTCCCTTTTATAGACGTATATTTACATGCAGCACTCGTCAAAGGTAAGGAGCCCAGGAGACCTCTCTTCTTTTCCGTGCTGTGTGGTTCGTTGTACGTCGCCAGCTTTCCGAATTTTTCGAATGCGAGAGTATAAGTCCCGTTCTCACCCCTCCGAAAGTTATAGGACTTCCACGGAGGCTACAAGAGCTCTACCACACCGCTTATAGGCAGATTCCTTGGCTTCTTTACTTATTTGACAAAGGCTGCGCGTACGTATACAAGCACACAAACACACGCAAATTAACATACGCAATTAAACACACGCACACAAACACATGCACATAGATATAAGATAATAAACATGTAAATAAACACTAGCGCGCGCACGTACACACGCAAATAAACACACGCACACGCATACAAACACGCCGCCGTGGTGGCTGAGTGGTTATGGCTCTCGGCTGCTGGCCCGAAAGACGCGGGTTCGATCCCGGCCGCGGCGGTCGAATTTCGATGGAGGCGAAATTCTAGAGGCCCGTGTACTGTGCGATGTCAGTGCACGTTAAAGAACCCCAGGTGGTCGGAATTTCCGGAGCCCTTCACTACGGCCTCTCATAGCCTGAGTCGCTTTGGGACGTTAAACCCCCATAAAGCATAAACCAGCATACAAACACGCGCACACAAGCACACGTACATAAACACACGCACACAAACAAGCACACAAACACGAGAACATAAACACGCACATAAACAGAAGCACACAAACACACGCACACAAGCATACGCACATAAGCACACGCACACAAACAGACGCACATAAGCACACATATAAACACAAGCACATACACGCAAGCGCGCACAAACACAATGACACACACGTGTGCACAGCGTAACCCACACGGGCGCACACAACACGTGTTCCTCTAGCCCGGCTTGTTTATTATACGCCGCCTGGCGGTGTTGTGCGCCCGTTCCCAGCGCCGTGGGATGGCCGGGTCACGACCTCGCGGTGACCGCATCCCGGCTCTCGCTATGCGAGTACACGCTCACCGGACGCCCCGAGCGCTCTTGCGCCACCGGGGAACTTCTACGGACGAACCTTTCCGGGTGTCTCTATTAATAGAAGGGCAACTTAGATTTCCACCCCCAAATTCACTCCTAACATTATAAATTGCTAGCCCTCTTTTTTACCTGTACAGTCCCTACGATTCCTTGCAACGAAACGTTTCTTTCCTGTTTTTTTATTCTGAGTACAAGTGTCTTACAGTCGCATACGAACAGCAAAGCTTCGTTTTTATTTGCTCTATTTTTGATATTTAGTTACTGCTCTTGCTGGTATTGAAGGCGCATGGCCCCGTCACAGTGTTCGCACCGCACACCCAACGCCGAATTTGGCAGTGATCAAGTTCGATGAACATTATATTACGCAATAATATTTATTGCGCGCTTCATTTGACTTGCCCCATTGAGAATTGACGTGTTTATTCCACACCGAGAGGAGGAGGGAAAGACTGAGTGACTGCTTTATATTTCTGCACGAAAATATTGCAACAAATTACCCATTATGAAACTTGGGTATACATTGCGGTTGTGTTCGTACAACATTACGCGATAAGGCGCGGAAACTAACCGGCGTCCCTTAGTGCTCCAGTCTTTCCTGCAACACATTTAATTCGGACCAGATGTTTTTAGAAATGCGCCCGGCAAACGCGCGTCTTTCAGACCGAATACGACGGTACGGAGAACTGCGGTCTTAGGAACTAAAACGCATTCCTAACGAGTCTGAACGCCGCGCGACTGGCGATACATCGATACTGGAGGACCGCAGTAACCAATGGGTTGGACAGGGTTACCGTTTGCTGTCGGCAGCTAAGGACAACGCGTACCGGCCGCCACACCCAAGACCTTATACTTACCCTCATCTGTCCTTTCCCTAATCGGTGCACTCGAGAAACCCTTTCAGCGCCAGCATCTCGACAGTGCGAATTCGCGCGGTTAATAGTGATCGATCACGCTTTCTCTGTCAGGTGGCATAGTGGGTGCAGCGAAGGGTATAGGTAGCCCGGCTACTCTCCCATGCCCAGGAGGGGTTAGCCCTCTCCTGCCGCTCACACGCTGCTCGCTGCAGGCGGCGCGTATTAAACGCGCGTATGCAGGGGGGGGGGAGGTGCGCTCGCGGCCACCACCGTGGGATCCGGCGTGCAGCCGGGTCGTGGCCTTGTGCCGTCCGACGTGAACCGGACGGCGCTGGCTTTCCTGACAGCAGCCTCACGGTGTGCCGTGTTTTCCGCCGTACAACTGTACGGCTTTGCTGTCGTCTAGGGAAGAGGTGTAGGCCCCTGTCGCCCGTCTGGTTGTATACGTCTAGCGCACACCATTTTATAAAATGGTGCGCGCTACTGGACAACTTATTCGCTTTTTACTCCCATTTAGGCGCATTCGTGTTTGTAGTGTGCTGGCTTGAGGTACAGTCGTGAGCAGTATGAAAGGGAACGAAGTTTGAGCAATAATTTATTGATTTCCCCGTAAATATGTGTGACAGGAGGTTTTTGTTTTTCTTTAACTAGTTTTCCACTTGGCGTATAATGTACAAAACTCGTTCTCCAATTTAGTGGAGAAATAGCCCCGCAAAAATTCTTAAGTTTGGGAAAGAAGTTTGTTCCCTTTCATATTGCCCACGGCTGTACCTTCCTGCGTTAAGAGCCGTGGGCGTTTAAGGTGCCGGCTCGCGCGGGGTTATAATTTATCTTTATTTCGGAGGTATACTTGCCAGGCCTTGGCAGAAGCCCAAAGGGTGGAGTGGGGTGCGCTCGGTAAACCACGGCATAAAAAGGAAAGAGCTGAACGAGGCAGTGCTAAAGCAGCAAAACAGATGCCGTCGACCTGCTTAGGCAGCTAGTCTGAAGCAATGAGGCGGGCTAAAGGATTTGTACTTGGCCACACTGTGCCTTCAGCAGATGCAGATGAGAGGAGCAAATATGCAAGAGAGAAAGCGATATAAAAGTGAGGAAAGCTGACATCTGAAGTCGCACGCGTGGAAACCGTTAAAGAATGGTTAGACTAAGACAGGTGTAAGACGACTTGACAATCCGGTATTCCTCAGTATCTGCAGGAAGTGGGTTGCAACATTGAAACATTTGAAAAATTGAGACATTTCGTACGTGACAAAGAAAGGAACCGCCTGCGTTGCTCGAGATGCTGTAGTTCAGCAACTACATAAACAAGAACGCGCGGTGGGTGGAGATAATGATCATGATCAGTAGGAATTAGTTAATTAATTAATAATAACTTCATTTTTAATGCGATAGAATTAAGCCTTATGAGGAAAAATTGTGTCTGATCATTAGATCCACCCATTAGCTGGAAGGGAGTGACATCACCAGACCAGGTAACTCCAGTTGTCTGCATGTAAGTGACGTCACCAGACAGGGCCATTCCCATTGGCTGCAGGGAAGGAATGACGTCACCAGACCGGAAGTGACTTTATTCCTGTAAAGGTATCAACAGCTTTTGATGCTATAATAATAATAATAATAATAATAATAATAATAATAATAATAATAATAATAATAATAATAATAATAATAATAATAATAATAATTGGTTTTTGGGGAAAGGAAAAGGCGCAGTATCTGTCTCATATATCTTTGGACACCTGAACCGCGCCGTAAGGGAAGGGATAAAGGAGGGAGTGAAAGAAGAAAGGAAGAATAGGTGCTGTAGTGGAGGGCTCCGGAATAATTTCGACCACCTGGTGATCTTTAACGTGCACTGACATCGCACAGCACACGGGCGCCTTAGCGTTTTTCCTCCATAAAAACGCAGCCGCCGCGGTCGGGTTCGATCCCGGGAACTCCGGATCAGTAGTCGAGCGCCCTAACCACTGAATTGATGCTATCGCTTTGCAAGCATATAATGTGGTTAGATGTCCCTGTCAAGTTATTTATTCAACGTGTTCGGCAACAACAACCTGGGCTTAGTGCTGGAATGCAGGGACAAACAGAGCGATAGAAAACGATTGACAACATATGAAACAACGCAGGACAGCTCAAGGCAAGGTTAGAGTTGAAAGATAAAGAATAGTAAAACAAATAATTGAACAGCGACATACCGAAAGCTCTTCACGCGAAGGCAGTTTGTAAAGAGCGTGGGAAGGAGTCGTAATAAGGATTAGAAAAAAAAAAATAAGCCGCAACATCGCCAGTGCAATTCATGTATAGGAAGGAGTATTGCATAATAAAAGGGAAGAACAAACATTGCAAAGTGGCGGTTTTGCAGCAGCTATAGCTTATAGCACTCTTTTCACCTCTTTGAAAAACATGGACAAAGCGCTTTCTGACTTGTCACGGGTGGAAGAATGGCGCGTAAATTCTGCGTCTTGTGTAGATTAGAAAGGAATTCTTGATGAAAGAAACAACTGAACAAAAGGACTGGTGCGCTTTCGTCGACTTGGAGAAAAATCGAAGATCGATGAGGTGCAGATGGGAAAGTAACAGCTTTGTGGAGCAAACAGCTCGGCTAGTACGCTTTTCGACTCTTTGAAAAAAAAAAAAAAACGAGGGCAGAGAGTTTTGAAAGATGCCAAGGTTAGATAAGCGAGTTCCTTAAGTTCCGAAGCCTATGTTGAATTAGAGAAAGAATGCTAACTGAAAATAAAAATAACTGGGTAAATGGAAGAGACGATGTGCTCTCGTTTATTTAGTATAAGCACGTCGAAGATCGATCAGTAGTGAAAAAAAAAAGAAAGTGGCGATTAAAATTGCGGGAGAGACATTTGCACAAGGAGACGAGGTCATCCTGCTCTCGTCCGCAGCCCTGAGATGGAAGTAGCGACAATCTTGAGCTGCCTTCGGGGCTAGTGGTTAAGAAAAAGATAAACTAACAACGAGGAGCCAAAAGTCTGGTTTAGTAGACGACGTATGTATTTCCAGTTGTCTTGGTGCCTCTCTCGTTGTCTCTGTTGCGCGCAGATTTTTGGGTACGAAGCTTAGACCCTGAAGTAGAGAGTTGGACGAAAACTCGTCTAATCGGGGACGATCATAATAAAACTTAAAAGGAGGACGCCGACCAAAAGTAAAAAACAAAAAAAACAAAATGACGTTTCGGCTCCCGTACGGGAGCCTTGTTCACAATGAGAAGGATTAGAAAGTGCATCAGGATTAAATACGTTTGAAAAGAGGGCGCAGGGAGCGTGCGTATACAGGAGTTAGATTTCCAGTGTTGCGATTGAGGGTGCGATTAGTCGTTTGAATGAATAATGATTCGAGGTGAAGGCGACGGTGCAGATTCTTTTCAGTTGCCAGCACATGTGCCATACCCCAGTCAATATCGTGGCCAGTTGACTGGGGTTGGGCACACGTGCTGGCAACTGAAAAGAATCTGCACCGTCGCCTTCACCTCGAATCATTATTCATTCAAACGACTAATCGCACCCTCAATCGCAACACTGGAAATCTAACTCCTGTATACGCACGCTCCCTGCGCCCTCTTTTCAAACGTATTTAATCCTGATGCACTTTCTAATCCTTCTCATTGTGAACAAGGCTCCCGTACGGGAGCCGAAACGTCATTTTGTTGTTTTTTTTGTTTTTTACTTTTGGTCGGCGTCCTCCTTTTAAGTTTTATTAAGCTTAGACTCTGCTTTAAACGAGCCCGGCTGCGAATTTGTTTAATTTTGTTTATTTATTTGTATACAGGGTGTTTCACCTAACGCTTTCCACAGTATTTAAATATAGGCTTCTTGAGTTAGAAGCGCGCTTTTTTGCTTCTGAATAACAACGTCAATGGTGTACCACATCAGAATACGGCTAATATGTGCTAACTAGCTCGCTGCTGAACTAATATTGAATTGTCAACGTTTGAAACTATTAGTGAGGCTTCTTAATTATTGTAAGGTGTGTAGCCCACCGTAGGTAATATCCATATCGGTTTTTAGAATGTCGAAAACGCGGTTACTCTCGGTGCTGTGGCCCAACAAATCTTGTTTTCATCGCTCCAAAATGCACGCGCTTTCGAGAAGCTTTCAGGCAAAGCAACCTCTCCAGTGCATGTAGCTTGTCGAAATGGCCAGAATTTGTTGGGCCATAGCGCCGAGGGCAAGCGCGTTTTTCGAAATTCTAAAAACTGGTATAGATATTACTTACGGCGCGCTACACACCGCTCAGTAATTACCCCCGCAGCACATCTAGTCGGCCACATATTGGAAAGGTATTGGCAAAGTCCGGTCCTACAAAGGATCAGGGTGACACCAGCCATTCCCAATATTGGCCCAGTTACCTGTGCTGCTTGGGTAAGGGGCATAACGGTAATAGTTAAAAAGTTAACTATTCAATACTAGCTAACCAGCCTTCTAGTTAGAACGTCTTAGCCGCATTCTCAGGTACTTACTACACCGGGGGCAATGTTATGCCGAAAAATGCGTTGTAACTCGGAAAGCCTGTTTTTAAAGATTGCGTAAAGTCTTAGGTGAAACACTGTGTATAAGACCCGAAAGCCGCCGCGTGGGTGTCGAACCCGTGACCTAAAAACTTGGATGCCGTCTTGGGGGGGTATTGTGCTGGCCTTGGCTCGACTCGCCGAGTCAAGGAAGTATATATCGACTGCGCCGCGGGACGAGTGGCCGCCGAGTCGCGAACAGCGTCGCTGAGCGTTTGCGTCACGTTGCGTCACGTTGCGTGCGTTTGCGTTTATTTCTGCGTTTTTTCCCTTTTCTGGGCACGGAATGGGAACGGCTTCGCAAAGGCCGTAGCGCCGCGAATCTCGAGACTGGTTTTGGAAAGTGGCGCTAACGCAGTTTCGCCCTTGCGTGAGACGGAGGTTACCGTGTGCGCTCGGGGTTGGCGTTTTATTTAATGCGCTCAGACGAAGCTAGGCGCGCGGCGTGCGCTTGTAAGGACTGAGAGCAGTTACAATCGAATTCGACCGCGGGCGAAACCACGTGAACGGATGTAGGAAATTAAAGGTCATGCGCTTTTTTCAAGTATTTGTATTGGTGCTCTGCAACTTCGGACTGCCCGCCGCGTTGGCTCAGTGGTTAGGGCGCTCGACTACTGATCCGGAGTTCCCGGGCTCGAACCCGACCGCGGCGGCTGCGTTTTTATGGAGGCGAAACGCAAAGGCGCCCGTGTGCTGTGCGATGTCAGTGCACGTTAAAGATCCCAGGTGGTCGAAATTATTCCGGAGCCCTCCACTACGGCACCTCTCTCCCTTTCTTCTTTCACTCCCTCCTTAACCCTTCCCTTACGGCGCGGTTCAGGTGTCCAACGATACATCAGACAGATACTGCGCCATTTCATTTCCCCCCCAAAACCAATTATTACTATTATTAACTTCGGACTGAGTGCAACAGTTCACTTTCCCGACTGTCCGGAGATAAGGGCAGATAAAGAAGGCGTTTGCACACACATAGCGCTGCCGTTGCCTCCCCCTATATTTCTCTGGGACCAGAGTGGGTGTGTCGACTGACTCGTGTTAAGCCGACTCTCGAGCCGACATTGAGCCGACGTTAAGCCGACGTCGGGCTTGAGTGTCTGCTATCGAACCGCTATCGATGACAGGGAAGAAGAAAGGAAACGAAAAGAAACCAGTTTATAGAAACCCCGCTCCCCTTGGCACAGGGACAGTTATAATTAGTGGAAGAAGAAAAAAGTAAATTAATGAAAACAGAGAGAACTAGTTAGTGTAGCAGCTCGTTCTCTTGGCACAGGCCGGACCTCTGACGGCGGCCTGCGTAAGCATTTATGCCTAAAGCAGCGCAGCATGAGCTGGCAGCGGGACTAGGTGCGGCACTGTCGTGGCTGTGCGTTAGAGCACTTCGCTGTGCTATACAACTGAAAAAAAAGTAATCGTAAATGTGGTCCGCGTGGTACAGATGACGCCCAACAAGAGCATGGCTCCGTGCCAGTCGGCCAGGCAGACTGCGCACGCCTTTCTCTCGTGACTGTTCTTGCTTTCGGTTTCTTTTCGACGCGTCTCCGTGGTTGGAAGAAGCCAGGCAGGCTGGCGTATCTGGTTGGGTCCACAGCTTTGTGCGTGACAGTGATGAACCACATCTCTCTCTCTCTCTCTCTGTTGTACTTGCTGTTGCTGTCGTCGCCGCTGCCGTTTGTGAATGAAAAACTCACTAAACAAAGCGCATTCAGTGTCGCGAAAATTCCCCTATTTGTCTCATCTGTTCAGTTCTCTACACTCTGTGACGTCGTCGTTGAGCTCAGCGCCAGCCTGTTTCGAGTCGAGGTGTGTAACTAAT
Source organism: Amblyomma americanum (assembly GCA_030143305.2). NCBI lineage: Eukaryota > Metazoa > Arthropoda > Arachnida > Ixodida > Ixodidae > Amblyomma > Amblyomma americanum. The sequence continues at coordinate 187,357 of JARKHS020034225.1, read as the reverse complement.
TTTAAGGCTTGCCGCTTGGCTAGCGCAGTTTTATCCGGGCTTCGCGTATAATTATCCCGGTCTGCTTACTTGGACTAAAAGGGCTGTCGTGGTCGCAGGATGTCCGCCTAAAACCTTTGCGAGGAATTGTGTAAAGGTAAACGAACTCACGGGATGAGAAATTTGAATGCCGCTAGGGAACGGACACAGAGAGACAGAAATATAGAAAGAGCGCCTCCCTCTTAAAGAAAGTAAGTGCGTTAGAGAACAGCTTACTTTCTTTTTACTGCTTTCTGTTTAAAGTGCAACAGAGCAAACGAAATCGGAATGCATAGCGCAGTCAAAGTGGGCAAAATGGCCATGCGCATAAGTGAGGAGTGACCCCTTGCAAAAATTTTTTTTAGACAGTCTATAGACTGTCCATAAGCTTCTGTCTATAAAGTGTATGGACTTTTTGTTGACAAACCTTAGAGAACAGTCTGTAGGCAATACAAATACTATAGACAGTCTATAAGCAATCTATAGATCTATGGCCATACACTTTTTTAGTAGACTTTTTAATAGACAAAAACAAATATCTATAGGAAGTCAACAGAGTCTATAAGAAGTCTATAGACTGTCTATAGACCATTTCTGTAAGGGACATTCTTGCCGTCTTTAGTGAGCTTAGCATCTCTAAACATGCACCCCAGGAAAGGTTAAGCCCCTATATTGAAACAGTTCTTTTCATAAGCCGCCCCGGTGGCTGAGTGGGTATGGCGCTCGGCTGCTGGCCCGAAAGACGCGGGTTCGATCCCTGCCGCGGCGGTCGAATTTCGATGGAGGCGGAGTTCTAGAGTCCCGTGTACTGTGCGATGTCAGTGCACGTTAAAGAACCCCAGGTGGTCGAAATTTCCGGAGCCCTTCACTACGGCGTCTCTCATAGCCTGAGTCGTTCTGGGACGTTAAACCCACATCGACTAGACTATATATAGTTCTTTTCACGATGCATTTGTTTTTGAAACTAGACTTTGGTCATCTTTGGTAACGGTTTGTCACGGAACAGCGCAGAACAATGGGACAAGAGACAAGCGCTGGCCTCGAACTTCCCGATTCAGGACTTGCCTTAGCAACGCGTCGCACCATAGCTAGAAGCTCCGGTGTTGTCTTCTTAGGTTTGATGGAAAACTCCGGCTCAGTGCTTAGCACCTTACGGACCTGTTGTGGCAGCACATCGACGCCAATAATAATAATAATAATTGGTTTTTTGGGGAAAGGAAATGGCGCAGTACCTGTCTCATATATCGTTGGACACCTGAACCGCGCCGTAAGGGAAGGAATAAAGGAGGGACTGGAAGAAGAAAGGAAGAGAGAGGTGCCGTAGTGGAGGGCTCCGGAATAATTTCGACCACCTGGGGATCTTTAACGTGCACTGACATCGCACAGCACACGGGCGTCTTAGCGTTTTTCCTCCATAAAAACGCAACCGCCGCGACGACGCCAAGCGTGTGGATCTTGTTTTCAGGGCTCTGTGTGGTCATGCCTCTTTTCCTTTTATTGAAGCCAGCGCGCAGCCTTGACAAAGTGGAGGGCCACATGGACTTGCTCGCCCTGTCTATAACGCGAGACCAATCCTGCAACTGGCACCATTCGGTGAGGCAGACCCTGTACAGTTGAGTTTGATGCTTCCACTCTGATTTAAGAATCTTCAAGCATCTTCGGGCATGGCTCGCAGAAGGAGCATGCCCTCCAAAGAGAGCCAACACTTCTGACGGTAAAAACTTTTTTCCGGATGCAGAACGACATGGTCCGTGCTCGGCACACAGCGCTGACGATGACAGAAATGAGAGTTTGGAAGTCAAACGCGAAACACTGAAAATAGCCCCAGGTACTGGAAATGAAATCAGTCAGGACAGCAACTTCGGCATGTTAATAATTGGTTTTTGGGGAAAGGAAAATGGCGCAGTATCTGTCTCATATATCGTTGGACACCTGAACGGCATGTTGGTTACTCATTTGTAGCGGAACAACATGGGCATGGAACAACATGGGCATATATATGCGCGGGCATATGCGCGCGCGGCGCAGTATGCCTAACGGGTGTGTATTTCATGCGGTAATGGCAAACTTCACCGACCAGTCTTGATCACCGGCCTCATCCTGCTCATGAGGTGAGAAAGCATCTTTGGAACTGTTCACGGAGTCCGAAGCGACTTGCTTCTGATCCGTCATAAAAAAAAAAAACAGGCGGTAACGTTGCACTCAAACGACCCATCGAATACGCGTTGAAACCTTGCGGAGGAAAGGAACTAAAAATACGAAAAATAGGCTTGTGGAATGTGCTCCTTCTTGCAACTTTCGACTGATCGTTGTCAAATGGCATGCTACGAATTGGAGGGGGGGGGGGGGGGGGGGTTGAATGTGAAACTAAAGAGCATCAGAAAATGGGTTGAAGTAGAAAATATGTAAACGGGGTCGTTTGCAATTTTCATGAAGTGACCATTACAGTTGCGAAGCCTTAAGTAACCACATGCGAGTATTTAATGCCTCTCAACTAAAAAACTAGTTCAGCTTCTGCGCGTTTGAATTGTCCTGTTTTAATTTGATTTCTCCGCGATAATAATAATAATAATAATAATAATAATAATAATAATAATAATAATAATAATAATAATAATAATAATAATAATAATAATAATAATAATAATAATACCAGTAATATGAAGAGCACTGTCGCAGCTTCATCGTCGCATAAATGCTTCCAACGACCAGGCAATAAAAATGTGGGATATACATTAGTCCGATGCGAGAAAAAATGAACTAGTATAAAGCACTTTCTTTGTGATCAAAAATAGCAAATTAGTGTACTCTCTCAACCCTCTCAAGCGGTAAAAGAGCGCACATTTACACTGGCGCACACATTACGTCAATAAGAACAGTCAGAATCATTTCACACCCTGCTGAACTAGTTGTAAAGCTGTTGGAATTTGAGGTTTTTTCCTCCAAAGGCCTGGATTTTTTCAGTGAGGTATGTTACGGCGAAATTCTTGCTTCTGTGTCGCATGACGCTTTGCTTCGGGAAAAAACCGTTGCAAACGTGGTTGCGTTTTTATGGAGGAAAAACGCTAAGGCGCCCGTGTGCTGTGCGATGTCAGTGCACGTTAGAGATCCCCAGGTGGTCGAAATTATTCCGGAACCCTCCACTACGACACCCCTTTCTTCTTTCATTCCCTCCTTTATCCCTTCCCTTACGGCGCGGTTCAGGTGTCCAACGATATATGAGACAGATGCTGCGCCATTTCCTTTCCTCAATAACCAATTATTATTATTATTAAACGCGGCTTGCGCATACTGGGAGGATTTGGTATCGCCCCCGCGCGTAAAAACTACAGGTAATGACGCCGTAATCTAATCTTGATAACACTCGGAGGCAACCGGAATATGCGGAGTTCAAAGTCAATTCGAAATTAATACGCGTGGTGTTGGTGAATATGCGGAGCTCAAGGTCAATTCGAAATTAATACGCGTGGTGTTGGCGGAACCGAAGCCTCTCGCTCCGTATTAACCGAAAGTTCGAATTAAGCGGGTTCGAACCGACGAGGATTCAATTCACTTGAGCAGTGTGTGTATCGCACCTAACACTCAGGTCCATTACGGACACACACACACACACACACACACACACACACACACACACACACACACACACACACACACACACATATATATATATATATATATATATATATATATATATATATATATATATATATATATATATATATATATATATATATATATTCTCGTCCCACCCTTCTTTCACGTCAGCGCAGCCCGTCGGACGCGTCGGTTTTCCTCCCGCGCCAGTCTGAGCGCGCGTGCGCTGACAAAGGAGTCAAGTGCCCTGTCAGCGCAATACTCGGTCGCGTTCGTGGACCGCCGCAGCCGCTGTCTTCGGCGCACGCGTCGCGGAAAGAACCGGCGGGACGCGCGCGGGACGGCGCGCTGACCGCTGAGCAAACTGGCCTCGTATTGCGGAGGGGGGAGAGGAGGAGGTCGGATAGCCGGCTCTGCAGCAGACCAGGAAAACGGCGCCGGCGCCGTCCACGCGAAGGACTGCGCGGGCCGACCTTGTCAGGAATGCCGCTGCGTGCGATTCTTCCCCCCCCCCCCCCCCCACCCCCTTGATCGATGGGGCACCGGGGCTGTGCAAACTAGCGCGGCACGCGGACGCGTGCTGTGTGTGGTGTACTTAGCCGCGTTCGGGACGTCCTGGGGACGTCCATGGGATGTATCGTCCGCTGATTCTTCGGCGTGCGCCTTTTTTTGCGGCTTCAGTTCGTTCGGACTGAATGGAAGAACGTTTACTTGCGTTCAGTTGATTTGCCTTAGCGGAAGTTTTGATGGAACGCTAAGGACAGGTTTACGGTATATTACCGTGCTCTAACGACCCGCCGCGGTGGCTCAGTGGTTAGCGCGCTCGGCTACTGATCCGGAGTTCTCGGGTTCGAACCCGACCGCGGCAGCTGCGTTTCGATGGAGGCGAAACGCTAATGCGCCCGTGTGCTGTGCGATGTCAGTGCACGTTAAAGATGCCCAGGTGGTCGAAATTATTCCGGAGCCCTCCACTACGGCACCTCTTCCTTCTTTTTTTTCTTTCACTCACTCCTTTCTCCCTTTCCTTACGGCGTGGTTCAGGTGTCCAACGATATATGAGACAGATACTGTGCCATTTCCTTTCCCCCAAAACCAATTATTATTATATGTTCTAACGACAAAGACGCTGCTGTCACAACGGAGGTGATTTGATAAGCTGAAATGCTCCTCCTCCCCCGACATACAAGCACAAAAAAACTGTATGCAGGTATCGCAAACATCAACCGTTTTGCGAGTAAAGTATACGGTGCGTCAATGCACTTTCTTTTCATTTTCTTTTTCTTTTCGGGCGCGGATTCCTGAAGCCAGGCTGCAGCTCCTTACCCTTACTTCCTCATGGTGGTCACGGAGTCCTTTTCGGTATTGTCGTCTGAGCTTGAGTTGACTGGCGGAGATAATAATTTTAAAAATTTAACATCCGAATTTCTCAGTAAAAATCTGCCTTGCTTCCTGATGAGCGTCAACATACACCAGAAAGAGTCACGGAATCAATTTTTTACTGAGAATGTAAGTTGGATGGGATTGAACGAGTGTCCCTTTAAGTAAAGGCCTGATGAAGTTCGTGATATCCTTCTGACATCGATCGCTGCGCTGGATAAGTAGTTTTCGGACTAAGCGCTGTCGGCGTCTTAATATGTTGTTGCCGGAGTTCCCGGGTTCGAACCCGACCGCAACGGCTGCGTTTTTATGGAGGCAAAACGCTAAGGCGCCTGTGTGCTGTGCCTTGTCAGTGCGCGTGAAAGATCCCCAGGTGGTCGAAATTATTCCGGAACCCTTTATTATTACGGCACCTCTTTCTTCCTTTCTTCTTTCACTCCCTCCTTTATCCCTTCCCTTACGGCGTGGTTCAGGTGTATATGTGAGACAGATACTGCGCCATTTCCTTTCCCCAAAACAATTTATTATTATTATTATTATTATTATTATTATTATTATTATTATTATTATTATTATTATTATTATTATTATTATTATTATTATTATTATTATTATTAACACTTCTTATTCACTTGCAGTCAAAAGGAGGAAGCTATTAAGGGGGACCAGGGCAGTAGTGGTATCCAGATTGTACCAAGCATTCAGTCATGGGGGGGGGGGGGAGGGGGAGGTCGCGAGGCGGTGTGTGTGAGGTGCGAAGGGCAATACATTACACTTTGTCAGTTATCCGCTTCAGATATGGTGAAAACTATGAAGCTTATTATTTTTCTCAGAACTGTTGCGAATTGTCCCCGACTTATAGTTGTTCGTTGCTGCTTAACGAGCGTGGTCATATACGGCCGCTTATTTTTGCGTCTTGGTTTCCTTCTTCCTGTTGTTGCTGTTGCTTCTGCTGATGGCAAGGTGACGTCTTCGGCCGTTCGCTGATGCTGTGGTTTTCAGCCGAGCTTCTTCATCTGCGCATGCGTGCGCTCTCTACTTGAGGTTGTCAATCCTACGTTGGCTGCAGTATGGTTCTGCGTACTATTCATATCGCTCTAAAACTTTCACTAGTAGCACTTCAAGCTTGGATAGGGGGCTTTTTTTGCATGGTCTTGCATCTTTGCTGTATTCAGGTAATATGGATAGGCTGGAAGGCAAAACAATGCAGGATACTGATGCGCAAACTATCAAGTGAAAGTTTGTTCCTGGGAACATTTGAGGTGGTGAAAACAAATTATCGAAACGTAAAGCCAAGCTAAGCTCTTGCTTACTGTGTAAAAAAAAAAAAAGATTGCGGTACGATCACACGTCTGATGTGACAATTCTCCGAAAGCAGTTAGATTTACCTTCGATGTTTAGTTTGATCCTTTTACTTCAATGAATAGTTTTACACTAAGCCAAGGCTTCGCACTGGACAGAATTTTTCTGAAAGGTAAAGGCAGGTGTAGGTAGGTGGTTTGCTGGTGGGTGGTGCTTCTGGGGTGTAGAGTTGGGTGATGGGTGACGCTTTTCGAGTGTGAAGACGGGTGGGGGTGGGAAGGCGGATCGAAGGTGGCGGTTTGTAGGTGGGCCGTGCCTCATAGCTTGGGTGGTGCGGTGGCTGTGGGTGGTGCTATAATTAGGTACGGGTATAGAGACAGGCGCCAGAATTTTCGCATTGTGACACTTGCAGTAGTCTGCGCAATGTTTACCTGAATATGTCGCTACACCAACTGGACCAACGTTTCTCTGCTAGTACTGCTTCTGCTGTAAAAAAAAAACACAACTTTGCTTTTAACCTTATCCAGACTAAACGTTTTTTTTCGCTAATACTTTATCCAGAATGAAAGAAAAATAACTTATGTCTGGACAAGAATACTGGGAAGCTTCCATCCTTTTTTTAAAAAAAACGCGGTAAGTGCAAACATGCAAGACCGAGGAATTCACTGCTTCCGGCTTAATTGAGGCCGCTGTTTCACTGACACAAGCAGGTGCTATTAGTTCATCAGAAAAGAAGCATCATCATCTAGCATAATTATATTCTAGAATAATAGCTGCATGCGTACTGTCTTCGGCTCTGTACTTCAGCAAAACATGGATGCGCAAGTGTTGGAAAAACGTTCCACGTTTGTGTGATGCTGTAACCTGAGTGGTGGTGGCAGTGGTTTTTATTAAAATAATAGCAAGAAGGAAGGAAAATATTTTTTTATAGCCCCGGCATCTGCCATCGATACTGAATCACCTGAGCTGGGGCAGCGGAAATAAAGGATAGCAGGCAGAGTGGAGAAATGAAATGAAAGAGGTGAGGGGACAGGAAGAGAGGATAGGGGGAGAAGTAATATGTACAAACTATTTACATAATAAGAAACCAGTGTGAAAATTGGTTTTTGGGGACAGGAACTGGCGCAGTATCTGTCTCATATATCGTTGGACACCTGAACCGCGCCGTAAGGGAAGGGATAAAGGAGGGAGTGAAAGAAGAGAGGTGTCGTAGTGGAGGTCTCCGGAATAATTTCGACCACCTGGGGATCTTTAACGTGCACTGACACCGCGCAGCACACGGGCCCCTTTTGCGTTTCGCCTCTATCGAAACGCGGCCGCCGCGGGCGGGTTCGAGCCCGGGTACTCCGGATCAGTAGCCGAGCGCCCTAACCACTGAGCCAACGCGGCGGGTATCTGAGTGCTCCTATCACTCTCACTCTTTCTTTCCGTCGGATTTATGTCTATTTTGTGGCATTTCTACGCGTTCCATTTTCAGCACTCATTGTGTGAGTCGCGGTTCGCGAGGATTGAGGCGAGATATGCGGCCGCGAAACCATTGGCTCTCATTTCGTTGTCCGGCGTTTCTAAATATATTTCCTCTTCCTGCCCGCTCCGCCTACCCTTATACGGAGCTAAACCGGATCGGGACTGTTTCAAACTGGATAATATTTATTCAAGGCCCGCGCTCCAGGTAGTTTAACCCAGTGACCCGATTGCCTATTCATGCCAGCCCGTCTGTCAACTGACTCTCCGCCTTCCTGGTCACATGTCTGTGTGTCCGTTTGCCTATTCTGTGTTATACATTTTACGAATGCGTGTAGTCGGTACGCGCTTCTCTGATTGTACATCACAAGTCATACTGTTTATTTAAACTTAAAAACGTCGCTGCCACCGTTGCTAACTTAAATCTCCAGAATTAATGGATGCGAGCATGTATGTATGCTTTGTTCTATCACCACTAACTGCCAGTCTGGGGGGTTGAAGGTTGTCGCGCTTATAAGAGAGCAAATCAGGAGGATCCGAGCTTTGAATTTCAATATTGGAAGCACGCAGTCAGTGTTCAGAGGCTTGCGCAAGATTGAAGCCGTTAATGTATGTTTCATAATAATAATAATAATAATAATAATAATAATAATAATAATAATAATAATAATAATAATAATTGGTTCGGGGGGAAAGGAAATGGCGCAGTATCTGTCTCATATGTCGGCAGACACCTGAACCGCGCCGTAAGGGAAGGGATAAAGGAGGGAGTGAAAGAAGAATGGAAGAAAGAGGTGCCGTAGTGGAGGGCTCCGGAATAATTTCCACTACCTGGGGATCTTTAACGTGCACTGACATCGCACAGCACACGGGCGCCTTAGCTTTTTTCCTCCATAAAAAAATCGCAGCCTCCGCGGTCGGGTTCGAACCCGGGAACTCCGGATCCGTAGTCGAGCGCCCTAACCACTGAGCCACCGCGGCGGGCAATGTATGTTTCACGAATCCATTTCTTCCTCGAAGATCCAGGGCTTTACGTAGTTTCGCTTTTGCTTTTGATCCTTCAACTTCCTTAACCCTCCTTACCCAGTCTATGACCTTTTTTCTTTTCTGCTGAAAGGGGAACTGCAGGTTGAAAGAGATTAGGGTCAAATATGGTATTTGGGTTTCTTTTTTTCTTTTACATGCCGCGCAGGAATTGGGCTTCCAAGTTCTACGACCGGGGATGCAAAGTTGCCCTTCATGCGATTATCGAGAGAAGGCGGTGGCGAAAAAAAGATAAAAAACTAAAGAAGTGCTATAGCAGTTAAGAAGCGACGGTATTTGTAGCAGTAATGGAGACGCGTTCGTTTCAGAGCCGCGAATGGACAAAATTTGGGCCACTTTTCTATAGTTTTCGAATCGTTGTTTTTCTTTTCCGCTTTGCGTTTTGTTGCCCACAGTTTCTTTGAGACCACCGCATGGGATGAATTGCAGTAGAGCGCTGCGATGTTAGTTACTGAGGTGTCTAAGAGTGAGCTCTTGCCAGTCATGACGAGGAACTTGTAAGCCTAATATTTTGCCAGGACTATTTGCCAGGCGTGATTATTGAGTGACCTGGCTTTGGGCTGCTCAACCCAAGGACCGGGGATAAAATCTCAGCTACGGCGACTGCATTTTGGTGTACATTGAGAAACTATCGGGTGGTACAAATTAAACAGGAGCTTCTCCTCTGCGACCTAACGACACGCTCCTTTCAGCGTTACGAATCGACGAAATTTGCGCCACTTTTCGAGTTTTAGAATCGATGGCTTTTTTTTTCCTTGCTAGGCGGAGTAGTGTTCAAATTCAGTAATTAATCAGCTTAACGTGCTAATTGCGTTTTCTTCTACAAAGTCCACCGGCGACGAGGGGGGGGGGGGGGGGGTCAAAAACTAAACTTTCTCGCTGTCTGCGCGTTACGTTAGAGGACGTTGATGACGATGACGACGCGGTGCCCTGAAACTTAGAGGTGCATCGACATTTGATTCGTATATGTGCAGACGCGTAGTGAAGTGTCTGTGCTCCCTAGAATTGGTCGCCAATATAATTTGGATTGTCGCATAGAATTCTAATCGACATTGTCAACAAACATGCATGGTTGCTTTGCGTATACGATCAAATGTACACCACTCTCTAATACCGTTCCTCGGTATATTTCTTTTTTTTTACTTTCGTTAATTCCGTCACAACAGCTGTACAGATAGTGGATCCTTTTTTACCGGATGTACGGCAAGGAAATAGACCGGAAGTGAAAGCGGAAGCGATCTTGAAGGGAAACCAACAGGCCGCGTCGGCATTGCCTGCTTGCGTGCTTGCGCAGTAGCTTTTAGCCGAATAGGAACTACGCTTCCGCGAGTTTTCATCTCTTGCTTCCGTAACCAAACTCAGTTGCCTTCTTCTTCGCAAAGCAATGCGCGTTCGACACGCATCTAATTTTTTTTTTCCCGAGTGTTTCCCTCCGCTTCGAGCTCTGTTTGGCTTCGCGCCGATACCACGTGCGCTGCCTGTTTTGGGGCGGGGAAGCAAATGAGATTAAAGGGTGCGCCAACCTCAGCAGCCTAATAAGATCATCGCGTTCCGCGGCTCGGCGCTGTTGTTGCGTCTGTCATTCGTCTGCAGACGACGTCTCGTCTTGAGAACACTGCCCGCTGGAAAACAAACGTGTGGCATAGCGTTCCGGGGGTCCGCCGGGAATCTGCTCAAGCAGTTCGCTCGTCTGCACACGGAAGCCGTTTGCTGCTGCCTTGGCGCGTGTACGGGTATGGAGACGCCGAAGGAAAGTTAGGCGTTGCGTTTCCTTGTGCAAAGAGCGTGGCTGTGACGATCAGGGCTCTGTATGCAGGCGCCGGCTTCGTGAATCTGCGCCGGCCCTAACAAAAATTTCTTTAGACAGTCTGTAGAGCGTCCATAGACATCTGTCTACAAAGTCTATAGACTATAGACAAATCCTAAACAACAGTCTAAAGGCAATACGAATTGTACAGACAATCTATAGATTTGGGGCCATACACTTTTAGTAGACTTCTGTCTATAGAGAGTCTGTAGACTATGAATAGACAAAGAGAAATATCTATAGGAAGCCAGTAGTCTATAAGAAGTCTAAAAACTGTCTATAGACCACATTTGTAAGGGCGGAAAGGTTTCTTTCCCCGTCGAAGATGTCGGTCGAGTTGTAAACAAGCGAGCAGTTTACGCAAAGAAGGCGGACAGATATGGTCGCAGGAGCATGTCGAACGGAGTCCAGAAAGTACAGGAAACAATTAATGAAATGTAACTGTTTACCAGTATTTTAACGCGATAGCGTTAAAGGCTCCGTTAAGCACAAAGTCCGGCGTCGGCGTTGTCGGCGTTGTTAGCGACAAAAAAAGGTGGCGTAGGGTGGCCCAGACAACCACCCCTGCACGGAGAAGGAACCTAGGTGGCCAACGTAGGTCACGTGACCTTGTGGTGTCATCCAAAGCTACCCCACCCGATTTGCGAGAATACTGATCTGACTGGCAGGTGGCAGTTCAGTTAATGGTTGTTCGCGAGAGGTTTTTCGTGAAGAGCAACTTGGGTCTCACAAGCCCTGCCATAGCACCTGCTCATAGCACCTGCCCATAGCACCTGCCCACAGCACCTGCCATAGCAGGGCAGTGGCGCATCACTTAACCGCTGCACCACTGCGCCAGTAGTGGTGTGAGGACTCGCAGGGACATATGCATGCAAAGTTGATAATGACCACTTCCGCATATATGGCCGTTAACTCATTAAAGCTGTCGCGTCATACCCTTAAGGCGGAGCTTAAGTGCGCCCTCCAATTTTTATAACTCGGCGCTTATGCTCGTATCACAGTAGTCAGTAGCTATATATTACAATTACCCTTGCAATTTATTAAGCTTTTCTTGTAATTTGTAAGCATCGACGCACGACACATGTGCGCCTAGCATCTTGCAAATCTAAAAATAAAAACTAGATACAAGCCTGGGATTATCCGTGCCCAAAACACTGTGTACATACGATGACGTCATTGTTGCCGCGGCGAGGGTGAAAATAGAGAGTGTAAAGAGGCGCTGCAACGTGTTTCTGGGACAGCCGCAGTAAATGCTCGCCGATAAGTAATGGACTGCATGAGGGATGCACTTACGGACGCCGTGCAGCAGGGCACAGAACGGATAACGACAGAGAAGACAGCGAAACGAAGCAGAGGCGAACTCAGAAGAAACAGAGAACGATATGAAAGAGAAGTATGTCGAAGACATGACTCGAGCAGGTTACTGTAAGACCAGTCTACGCCACTATGTTAAGCCCTCCCATACGAAACACGAAGCGAGGGTGTGTACCAGTGCGCTTAGGGCAGGTACTGGGAGGTGTGCCACACGTTTAGCGGGCTCTGCAGACAGGTAGCCTTCGCTTCCAGCGGCCACGCTTTCCTTGTTATATTTTCCCCTTTACTTTACCCAATTCCCGCGAATCACCAGTTACTGCTCCGATAAGGGAGTAATTACTCATTGCCATCCACCCAAGCGCCGCCAAATGGCTACAAAGGAAAGCTATACAGCTTTCTCAGAAATTTCGTAGTTAAAGAAAAGTTCGTCCTGCTCCAGGGTTCGAACCCGGAACCACCGCTTCGCCGGAGCGGTCACTCTACAAACTGAGCTAACCGGGACGGCAAGCTTATGGTAGGGCGAGAGCGAATTGATCAATAACTCGAAGTGGGAACAGCGCTGGTCAAATGTTTTAGGGGAATCCCCCAAGGTGGAGTAAATTTGTAATAAAGGATTAATTACTTATATGAGCATTACTGCTCCGATAATTGGCAAGAGCTTCGTTTCGATTCCACGCGTTCTTCTAGGCGTATAGTTTGGCACCTTTTTGACTCGGCACATCTTTCTTGTGCATACGACGGCTCCCAGTATAGGGCAAGGTTCTTCTTGGTTTTTTTTTTTTTCCTTGTCACCTATCGATCACCTTATACCTTCCCATGCGACTTCGACGGGTCTCATTAAATGACTTAGGCGGCTTGCAAAAAGGCTTAACGCGTGTTAAAACACAAGCTAATTAGAGGTGCGTCTGGCTCGTTTTGTAGCGATAGCTACATTACGGTAACATTTCGAGAGCCTTCAGTGTGGCGGCGCCGCCACGCTGTCACGTGGTTGGTCACGTGGTGCGGAGCAGCTGCTGGCGGCTCGGCGCCGTGGCTGATCACGTGGTTCGTCACGTGGTTGGTCACGTGAGCAAGTTCCACTCGGCCAGCTATAGCTATCGCGTCACTCCAGGTTTAACCAGAGCGAAACTAGCTCCATTTTTTTACCTTTCGCGCAGTGTTCAGTAGACTATTCGTCTGAAAATGTAATAATAACGGCAGATATCTTCTTTTAAGGCAGGGTTATGTGGACAGCCGAATACTTCCTTCGAGGAAATTTGGGAATTTTATTTGACAAATTACCAATATCCTCTAAACGGCTTATCGTTGATCCATCCTAACTAATCTGCGTTGAATAAAACCAAGCTTGGATATATCTTTCATCGCCCTTATACTGGAGCAGCCTGCCAGGTACATTAGCAGGCTTGCATATATGAAGGTACCAAATGGAGACTCTGTTTGCTGCTCTTAAGTGGGTCTACTGAAGCAGCCAATCGAAGGCGTCGCATAAAAGCGTGCATCATGCACACGACACGAAGCATGACGTATACTAAATGCATGACGCATAGGACTTGATGTACGGGTCAGAAGTCGTAAGAAAAAAAATATACGAAATGAGAAAGGGAAAACCAGATGAAGGGGGTATCTGCTGTAGGGAGAAGGTGGCGCCAAAAAATGTTGGCGCCAAGTCAAGAGGAAACGTTTCTGCGGTGACGTAATAAAGTAGCAGGCGGTTTGAACTGAATCAGACTTGGCTCTATGTTTGAGAATGCAGAGTTCCTTGTTAGAGAGGGCCCTTCTTTCGTATGCTGAGAGTCTGGCCGCTATACAGCTGATCCATATTGGCAGGCGTGCAAGTATAGTGTGTCGCATACGAAGAAACACACCAATAAACAAACAAACAAACAAGCAAACAAAGAAACAAACAAACAAAGAAACAAACAAACAAACAAAACGGAACATATAGCGCTAAGACACCAGGACAAACAAAGAAAGAGACACTACGAGCGCTATTGTTCGTCCTGGTGTCTTAGCGCTATATGTTCCGTCATGGCAAACCAACTCGCCCGAACAGCCACTCTAAACAAACAAACAAACAAACAAACAAACAAACAAACAAACAAACAAACAGGCACACAAAAAAACAGTTGGTTGCGCCGTGCGAACGAGGTCTCTAGTTTCATCATCGGGCATTTCTTACCCTCAGGATGCTTTTTCCTAAAGTGACTTCTCGGCGAACCACTGAGGTTGCTCGAATCATCGTCCTCTTTCGTAGAAAAATAAGGCGGGGGGGGGGGGGGGGGAGAGAATCTATTTTTCTATTCCTTTCTTTCTTACTCAGCAGGCGGCGCCTTGAAATGCCCGATTTTTCGGCAATCGCCCGCCCGCGCTTTTTTTTTCTCTGCACTTTTTTTTTCTCCCTCGACCGACATCTCACGCTCGCGGCGTTGCCGCTGGGCGGGCGGGCTTCCAAACTCCGCTTTGGCCGCGGGAAAAACTTTCGGCCGCCGCCGCCGCTCCAATTTGGCCGTGAAGCGATGCGTGAGTCCCGGCCCTTAACGCCGCCGCGACTTTTATGCCCCCCCCCCCCTCCCCCCTCCTTTATTACAGCACGCGCTGTTTGCTCAGTGTCTTCTAGGCCCGGGCCGCGTTCTTCTTTTCTTCCCTCTTCTCTCCCTCTCTCTCTCTCTCTCTCTCTCTCTCTCTCCTCTAGTGTGTGTGTGTGCCATTCGCGGAGCCGGTCGTGTGTCTGCAGAAAGCGGACAACGCGCTGAGAGAAAAAGGATAAGGGGGGGGGGGGAAGAAACAGGGTTATTGTGCGAGAAGACAGGATGGAGTCTTTGGCAGGACCTGTCCTCAAGCGTTGTTTAGTGAACAGCCAAGCATGAATTGTGTCCCTCAGAGAGTGGGTGAGAGGTAGGATTTATCGGACATTGCTAAGAATGATGGGTCAACCTGAGTCGTATGATCTGGACACCGAACTGGCACCGTGACCAACTGCGCCGGGGATATACCCTATAGCAGCAGCCTTTTTAATCCATCCGGACTAAGTTTGTTCTCTTTCAACCAGCTAAGATTCATTCATTCATTCATTCATTCATTCATTCATTCATTCATTCATTCAGGGTCGCATGTGTGCTTACGCTGCACTGAGGAAAAGGGAGCATGTTATGGAAGACGGTAACGGTGCGTGATAATGTTGACAGGTGAGATCAATGCGAATACACGACCACATCACATTCGCGAGTCTAGGACCTATGCTGCGTAAAGATAGAGAGAGAACGATAGAAAGGAAGGGAGAAAGAAAGAGAGAAAGAAAGAGAGAAAGGAAGAAAGAATGAAAGAAAGGAAGGAAGGAAGAAGAAATGAAGAAAGGAAGGAAGGAAGACATGAAGAAAGAAAGGAAGGAAGGAAGGAATGAAGAAAGGAACGAAGGAAGAAATGAAGAAAGGAAGGAAGGAATGAAGAAAGGAACGAAGGAAGAAATGAAGAAAGGAAGGAAGACATGAAGAAAGGAAGGAAGGAAGGAATGAATGAAGAAAGGAACGAAGGAAGAAATGAAGAAAGGAAGGAAGGAGGGAAGGAATGAAGAAAGGAAGGAAGGAAGGAATGAAGAAAGGAACGAAGGAAGAAAGGAAGGAAGGAGGGAACAATGAAAGAAAGAAAGGAAGGAATGTAGAAATGAAGAAAGAAAGAAAGAAAGAAAGAAAGAAAGGAAGGAAGGAAGGAAGAAAGAAAGAGAGAATGCATAAAGTACAGCTGTAGGAATGAAGGAAAGTAATGAAAGAAGGAAGGAAATAAGAGGCAAGTACAGGAACAAAGGAGGAAAGCAGGAAAGAAAGAACCAAGCAAACCCCGACTGGCCTTTCACATCACATCATCAGCTGCGCTGAACACATTGGTTGAGTCGTGCACTGGCTGTAGCCCACGGCGATGGCTGCTCCGCTAAATGGTGCTCCTCTTCATTCCTATTCGGATCGCGGGTTCGATCTCCATCAGGGGCGCAGTGCGCACATATCGATGTCAGCGAAGTACGAAGAAAAAAAAAACAGTGATTTTCATTTCGGCGTTCGATATGGTAACGCTGGGTGGTTGAAAATAATTCGCACGCCCGTCCGTCACGGCGTGTCCTTCAATATCCAGAGCGCGTGTATTGCTTTGGAGCGCTGAAACACATTAATGTAAGGTCTCCACAGATTCCAGTTACGCCCGGAAAGCAGTCCGCAGTAAATGCGACCGCCTTTTCTTCTCGGTCCGTAGATTAGAATAGATTAGATTAGAGACAGCGGCGCCGGACACGATGTTCTCACATCGTCCTGTCGACTTGCGTAATGACCTCGTTTATATAGCTCATATCGCTGCAGTTCTATAATTCGAAACTTTAGAGTATGAACGGTTCGATCCAGTTTCACCCTGTGCCACTGTGGCCCATATTGAGGCGCGACAAGTGGAAAGCACTTGAGGTTC
Organism: Amblyomma americanum; assembly: GCA_030143305.2. Classification (NCBI taxonomy): domain Eukaryota; kingdom Metazoa; phylum Arthropoda; class Arachnida; order Ixodida; family Ixodidae; genus Amblyomma; species Amblyomma americanum. Next base: position 170,988 of record JARKHS020034225.1, on the reverse strand, counting down.
GATTTATTTTCACATTTTGTTTATCTAATCTACAATGTCCGCCGTCCATTGTGCGTTTATATACGTATATACAGCCCTAAATATGCGGAGCCAAGCAATCGGGAGGCCCAGTTTCCACATTGTTCGCATTATAATATCGGCTCGGGCGAGAAAAAAAAATAAACACAAAACAGCTCCAAACCGAAGCGAATCGTTGACAAGGCACCCCATTTATCAGCCTCCAACACGTGCGCCAGGATTTCTGTATCCTCTATGCGAAGTACATGGCGAAAGAAAAAGGCAGTACGCCTCACATTTAATTGCATCTCCCCCGCCTTCATTTTCCCGAACGCCCCGGCAGTTCACTTATCTCCCCCCTCGAGTCGTCGTGTTGTTCTTCCAGTTTCCAGCATCACGCACCCGCCGCGGCGTGCTGTCGGGGATAAAACGTACAATAATGCGTCCTCCAACCCTCCTCTACCTCCCAATCGAAGGAGGTGTACAGGGTAACGCCCTCAACCAAGCAGAAGCAGTAATCCGCCTTCGATTCAATCTCTGGGCGCTCGCGAAACAACGCATGATCGAAACGGCACCGGAAACAACGGCAGAAAATGGATTTCCACGGCCGACAGTTCTGAGTAGAGGCGGCGGTACAGTCGAGGAGGAAAGGCGCTCGCAAACCAGCTCGCCTTGGCTGAGCAGCCTCCGGCTCCTTCCCTGCTAAACCGCGCTCGCGCTCGCATTGTCGCCGTCAGCGAACCGAGCTGTATACGCATTGGTTTACCCGTAGAGCCGCTAGAAAGGAAAGAAGCAAGCAAGCCTCGGGCGTACCGGCCTGCTGAACGCGTGCTGTTGTCGTTGCGTATCGCAACGAAGACGCCGGGTATAGGCGAACGTCCCCTCGTCGACGGCGGAACTAAGTAGTGTTAAGCCCGCCGCCGTCTTCGCGGTATCGTTTGTTGCGCGGTTTCCGTCTGCTCTGTTGGCTGCGGGACGGGGCTAACGCGCCGGTGAGCCCTTATCGTCTCTCCTTATCGTCGATCAGCGAACGGCGGCAGCGGCTGAGCGCGCGCGCGCCGTGCGGCTGGCGGAACAATCGGAGCGCTGCGGCTGTGGAAGAAAGTGATCGCTACTCCCGATGCATGCCCGATGAGGCCCCGGCGGCCCGTACTGTTGTTGTTGGTATTCTCGTTTTTTTTTTCTTGTCTCGCTTTTGTCGTTTTGTTCGCGGGGAGTGTGTGGCTCGGTAAAGGCTTGCGGAAGTGCGTTGCTATAATGGCGCGGTAGGGAATGCGGGTGACGAGAACCGAGTGTGTTCCGCTGGCGATCGGAGTGGATGCCGGTTTAGGGGAACAATGGCGGCGAGAACGCTGGTGACGTCACGCGAGTGCGAGACGTGGTGTCGAAAGGGGGGGGGGGGGGGTTAGAAGTGCCACGGCTAGTTGCTTAAGTGGAGACAGTATTGCTGACAGTTCGTTAGACAGTTAAATGAGAGCAAGGCTCGTATCGGGTATACGAAAACTGGAATTTTTTGACGCGTCGGGCTGCGTGCCTAGATTTCTCGGAAGATGAGTGTGGCCGCGATGGGACGCTACTTCGTAATCTGAGGATGTATCTGTAAACCAAGATACGTCTGCGATGCCGGCAGGCGCCATGCTTCTGCATTCGTAAACAAACCCAGCCGTCTTATAGACGTTTTCAAAAAAAGCCCCATGAGCGCCCCCATATTGGGCATTGGGCTGTGCTGCTAGTACAGGAAAGAGTTTAGGATTAAGCTCCCCATCGTTCTCCCCACAATCCTGAAAACCGGTTTTCACGAGGATCGTGAAAAGGTCAATTTATGACCACAGACAATATACAGGGCGTTTTATTTTTTTGAATACAGAATTATGGAAAAGATTGTTAGGGAATGTGATTAGAACATGTTACTCCCCTAGCGAAACCTGTTAAAATGGGAGTAACTGCACCGTTTAGTCCCTGCGACGAACGGTTATTCCTCGAGGAGACTAACTCCGGTTTACGTCCCTTTGTACTAGTCCCTGAAGGAGTAACGGTTGATATTTTCAGGGACTAATTGCTGTGGCAGTGCAGTTACTTCCCATGAAACAACCTCTGTGGCAGTTTTAGTCCGTTTCCGGCTTAGTGCGTAGGTCAATAATCAATTAATATTAACAAATGTGCTTGAACAGGAACACGGATTTGGCCGGGCAGCCCAACCTCAAAAATTGCTCTTCGCTGCTTATTGCAGAATTTTTTTATTTCATCGAATAAAATGAAACACACCCTGTATATAAGGCTCGCCTTCCAGAGAGCAGGACAAAGTTAAAAGCCGGGGATTAGGTGAGGAACAAATCGAACTGACCTGCTTTAAAGATTAGAGCAAGCATCGGATCAGGGCTGCACTCCGTCATCCGTGCATTTGGACTCGGAGGTCTGTTGCAGCAACGTATACAGTTGAACGAAGAATTAGCGGGATCCACGATTCCACGGCGCACGTAAAGGACGACCTGCTCCCGATTTCAGGGAGGCCATCGTTAGAAACGATCTTAACTGCCACTCGGCGTCAGAAATTTGCCCGAAAATTCCGCCGCTGGATGCCCGCCCTGGCTATTGGGGAGCGCCACTTGAAATGACACACTCCGCAGATGACCATGTACGATAGAGCGGTCGTTTAGTGGTAGACGAAGGCACAGCTGTGCTCGCTTTCCAAGACCGGTGGCGCGTGCCATAATTAGGAGAACCGCCGTGATCACGAGGCAGCCCGTAATGAGCCATTAGTGGGCGCCGATTCGTTCCCGCCCTTTTTCGAGAACCATGTCCCACTTCTGTGACGGCTGTTTCAACTGGACTGTGACGTTGCTTTTCAAGGTGTTTTCGTTGCTTTTTTTTTAATTGTCGGCACGTGTTTTTTGTTTTTTTTCTGAGAAGCGGTTTCTAGCCGCTCATAGATGTTCACCGCCTTTCTAGCGGCCCAAGAGCCCAGGAGCCAAGACCGTGTGCTTGCGTCTCGCGCTCATGTTAGTAATGATAATTAACTGTTAATGATAATCATGGTAACTGTGGTAATTTACGGGTACTGCATGTGCAACACTTGGCGCAGAGAGTTACCCTCGTCGAAGCGCATAATCCCGGTCCAATCTCTAATCCTCGATATAGGGTAGGAAGGCGAGTTACTGATGTAGCAGCGGAAATCAAGAGAACTAAACGGAATTGCAGGAAATGGAGCGAAATAAGGACATATAGATAGGCTTCTCAATTCACTTGTGCTCAGTTTTGTGGATGCATTCTTGTGAATGGGCTCTGATTGCACCAGACGCCCTTGACCCTTCAGTTTCGTCCATTTTCTCGTCAGTACAGTGGACTCCAAAACCGGAAACAGCGGCTGCCGTGATCGGTTGTGGATGACTGCCCAGTACGCGGCTTTCTGTTAGATATTTGGGTTTCGTCCGGATAAGGGCTCCCGTGTTTTGCAGTAGTGTTAATGCTGCATGTTTAGAAGTGAAAAAGACATGGAACACAGGTCCAGGATGCGTTGTTAGCCCGCAAGAAGTTGCACATGCATGTGTTCTGCGCTGATGATCTGCCGTAGCGCCGAGCTCATCGCTCTTGGACCCGGCGAGCGAGGTTGTGATCAATGCATTTGAATCTCATGAACATGTTGTCATGACCATTATTTCCACATGTACAGTACGTGCCGTACTTAGAGGGAACACGAGGAATAGTTAAGTTGAATCTTAACTCGAGACAAGTAGATGCCTCCGCGAAGCGAAAGAGGGGCGCACAGAGCTCGAAAAGAGGCACCTCGAGTCGTGGTACTGCTTTGTGGGGAAACATCTTTTTTCCGCGTTAAGAGCCGGTTTAACCATTCCTCGTGTTCCCTCTAAATATGACACATGCTGTTGTAGTGGTTTTATTAAAAATAATAGTAAAAAAGGAAGGAAAAGATTTTTGCTAGCCCCGGCATCTGCCATCCATACTGAAGCAACTGAGCTGGGGCAGCGGAAATAAAGGACAGCAGGCAGAATGAAGAAATGAAATGAATGAGGTGAGGGGACAGGAAGAGAGGATAGGGGGAGAAGTAATATGTACAAAATATAATATGTACAAAATATAATATAATATAATATAATATAATATAATATAATGAAGTAATATGACACGTGCTGTAACTTCTGTGCATCCGCCGTGGTGGCTCAGTGGTTATGGCGCTCGGCTGCTGTCCCGAAAGACGCGGGTTCGATCCCGACCGCGGCTGTCGAATTTCGATGGAGGCAAAGTTCTAGAGGCCCGTGTACTGCGCGATGTCAGTGCACGTTAGAGAACTCCAGGTGGTCGAAATTTCCGGAGCCCTTCACTACGGCGTCCCTCATAGCCTGAGTCGCTTTGGGACGTTAAACCCCAATAAACCAAATTTCTGTGCGTTCGCAGAATCGTTCACGTCCAACCAAACCTGGACCACCCGGACGTCTACAGATATATGTATGAGTTTCCGACTCCCGAGGTTGCGAGCTGACTTCAGCTTTACGTCCCTTCACTGACCTACAGAGTCCGCCGAGTGAACTGCAGTTTTTTTTCTTTTTTTCGTTTTGTTTTCCACTACTTTCCGTTCGTCCCTGGACAGTCCTTCGACACATGGTGATGCGTAGCGTCGCTCGCAAGTAAACGCTATACCTATTACTCCTGCTGCCCCCCTTCCCTCTTCCCCCTCAATATCCTTCAAGTACTTCCGCCGGACATCTGCTGGCTGGAACCTGAAAGCGCAGTTCTTACGCCTCTCTCTTTTAAGCTTCCGTGATTCCTCCCGTGCAACCACTGCTCTCCCCTGACGAGGCTCGTCCGAAAGCGCTTCCTACCCGACGAACTCCCGCTGGCTCAACAACCTCTTCCGTAGAGCGTCACCAACCTTCGCGACCTCCTCGAGAGAAACGCCGGGTGTGCCATCCACGTGGAGGTCGAGCGTGCGATGGAGTCGAAAGGGGGGGGGGGGGGGAGGCAAGTCAGTGGTGGCGGTGACCAGAGGGCGCTAATGACGTTCATCCGAACGTCACCGTCCTTGTTGGGTCTCCGCCGCCGCTCGGCTGGGTTCATCAACGCGGAGGAGGAGGAGGAGGATTGGCAGAGGCTGAGAGAGGGTCCTCTTATTCCTCCCTCCTCCTCCTCCTCCTCCTCCTCCTCCTCCTCCTCCTCTGTCTGCGGTGTCCGAAGCGAGCGTTCTTTTAAAGAAGCGGGAAGCGACTGCGTAATGCAGGGGCTCGCTTCACTGATTCCGCCGGTGCTGTGTACAGAGTCCGGCGGGGAAGGAAATAACACGAGAACGCGCGCCGCCGAATGGTTGTTGGTCACTGCGCGGCCCGGTTGGTCACCGCCGCTTCGGAGGAAAGTAAAGAGGCGGTAGAGGGCGCATTCGTCCGTGACCACCGCGGATGGCCGCAGGGACAACTTAGCGGCCCCCAAGGCTTTTTCTGCCTCCGCCGCCTTTCGGAAGCACGGCACTACCGCGTGCCCTCGTCCTCACCCTCTTTCTCGCGGAAATCGGCGCTTTCTTTGCACTTTTTTTTTTGTCGGCTGGTGAAGGACGCTCGCGCGTGGTGCTCGCTCGTTGCTCACGCACATGTTGTTGCCTCTATGCCGATTACGCTGGGGAAGAAAAAATAAAGAATTGAAACGAGTAGGAAATCGGGAGGACAGCTTGTGAGGACGTAGGCTGCTCATCATAGTTGCGTGGAGGAAGCGAGAGCATTATATTCGGCACGCGTTGGCTTTTCATCGTTATAGCACGGTGCGAGACATTAGAGAGTGCGTATAGTATACGTTCGTTATTTTCTAACGCTGGCTGGCTTGCAGTTGTTTTTTTTGTTTGGTTTTTATTCCCTCGCACTGTCTTTGATCGTCCTTATGTATAGTGGGCTAAATTGTTTTGAAAAAGCAACGTATTTCTCAGATACAATTCCGGCCCACTTTGTCAACAGTAATGCAGTCGACTGTTGATGGTTCTAACCTGAAGAAGTTCGAAAGTTTGTTCGAATTGTGCAGAATTCGAGACAAAGAAAGCGTTTTAGAATGTCAACTGCTAAAGCCAGATTTCTGCGCTCCTCATTGCCGAAATAGCCTGGGGGACGTTCCGATCAAATGACGTCATCATGTATGAAAATCACACGAGCCATGGATCAGATTAGCGGGCGAAGTGACTGAACACCTCGATCCATTCACTGCTTACATTCTTTCCACCTGATCCCCACCCCCGTCTCTCTCTCTCACACACACACACACACACACACACACACACACACACACACACACACACACACACACACACACACACACACACACACACACACACACACACACACACACACACACACACACACACACACACACACACGCACGCACACACACACACACACACACGCACACACATGCACACACGCACGTACGCACAACAGGTACAGCTGATGCTAAAGCTTGTTCCATTGCTTGTGAACGCCTTTTGTGCTTTCTCATGCACTAGATGTTGAAGGGACCACAGCCTAAATTCGAATAAACCGGTAGTTCGAATTAAGCGAGTTCGAGTTAACACCGCTGTAACGGTTACGAAGAAGGGAAAGGTGCAGTAACAGACTCATTCACGGCGTGGAAACTCCAATCGCGACAGGGTTCAGGTGCCCAACGGCCACGATTTTCAAAGCACATCTAGCCGCGGACAGCAGATACACGGTGCGCCGCCCAGCAGCGAGTGGTCCGCTAAGGCGAAACGTTCGCAGGCCTGTCGGCGAGTAAATGCTGGATACCTCGAGTAAATAGCGCCCGTCCACCCACACATCGTCACTCTTCATGTGGGCCACATAGCCTCGTTGATAGGTGACAGGCCGCACCTTCTTCTTCTCGCCGAACGCTGCCTTCCGCACCCGCACCTGTCGGATAAGAATGAAAAAAAGCGAAGTGGGGGTGGAAGGCCGGGGGGGGGGGATGCAGCGGAGGGATAGGACCCACCACCGCTTGTCCTTTTTCGCGGTGGCAGTTGGCACGACTGTGTTCGCTTAGAGGGACCGAGTAAACATCTTGCGGTGAGTAAAGAGTGTGCTACGTTGTAAGTAGCTGTGTTGGCGTACTCACATATCGACGCACTGCGAGCGAGGATGTTGTCGTGTGCGCGGTATATGCCTGGTAAACAAAGAGGTGTTTAGGATCTTCCTCGGGATGCCTGGTGAACAAAGAGGTGCTTAGGATCTTCCGCAGGATGCCTGGTAAACAAAGATGTGCTTAGGATCTTCCGCGGGATGCCTGGTAAACAAAGAGGTGTTTAGGATCTTCCGCGGGATGCCTGGTAAACAAAGAGGTGCTTAGGATCTTCCGCGGGATGCCTGGTAAACAAAGAGGTGCTTAGGATCTTCCGCGGGATGCCTGGTAAACAAAGAGGTGCTTATGATCTTCCGCGGGATGCCTGGTAAACAAAGAGGTGCTTAGGATCTTCCGCGGGATGCCTGGTAAACAAATAGGTGCTTAGGATCTTCCGCGGGATGCCTGGTAAACAAAGAGGTGCTTAGGATCTTCCGCGGAATGCCTGGTAAACAAAGAGGTGCTTAGGATCTTCCGCGGGATGCCTGGTAAACAAAGAGGTGCTTATGATCTTCCGCGGGATGCCTGGTAAACAAAGAGGTGCTCAGGATCTTCCGCGGGATGCCTGGTAAACAAAGAGGTGCTTAGGATCTTCCGCGGGGTCTGGGCCACGAAAACGCCCGGAATGGAGGTCGTCTAGGAGGGTTTGTGGCATTTAACCGGCGCTAGTTCCGGGCTACCAGTGCTGAAAACTAGTACTAGTAACATGCAGGCGTCGACCGCGCTGACTGTTGTGGTTATTTTCAAGAGTAACGCAGATCAGTTTGCGACGTAGGCGACCATTGATAAAAAAAGAAGAGCTGGGAGGTTTGTGTAAAACCTTCACCTAACACGAATGCCGAAAGTGCGTTGACGCGAATAGGAAAACAGAAATCGAACATTATTATATATTCGGTAATACTAGTAAGAGTGAGTGAATAAAGCAGGGAGTGAGGCCAAGAAATTCGTTTGTAGTTCAGATTTGCCGTGTTTGGCGGATGACAAGAGCAATGATAGAACGGCATCAGGGGGGGGGGGGGTGCATTTGCCTTGAAGGAGTTCATCACTGATGGCGGTGTTGATGAGAGCGGTAGTGGTGTTTTTTTTCCCCTTAAAGTTCTCACAGCTGTGACATCCTCGATAACTGCAATCCAGTCGCTGGACTACGAAACGTAGCGAAACCAGCTTCTGGAGAATGATGATGGGTGGGTGAGGCCCCTGTCCGAGTAGTGGATTCGGCTTCATCGGCGGTCGAGAGAAGCTCCTAATAACGGCTCTCGCTGTAAATAATAAATATTCTACGTTGTACTTAGAAAAAAAAAACCACCCCTCAGCGTTTGGAGTTCGACTAAATTTCTTCCGTTCATGTGTTATAACAGAAATGAGGAACTGATTCACTGATGAAGTCAAATACTGAATGGACGCTTCGGAGCCCACGCGAGTTACCTTGTTCACAGTGCACTCCGAAACGTCATTTCCGTCATCGTTGACTTGACGAATGGCTGCATTTCTTCTCCCTTTCCACAGAGTTCTCGCTCTCCGCCAGAGTACCTCCCCGCTCACCGATGAGAGCTCCCCCCTCCCCCGTTCTCTCTCCAGAGACCACAGGGGTATGATTCGACCGCACTTAGCATTTTCTTTACTGCGCCCACCTGGGGGAAATTATTAGTGGTCAGCGAGCGTATTAACTGGGCGGTTTTCTGTAAAGACATACTACGTACTCCGATAGCGTTTACCTCTTCGAAAGTCATCTTCGGCCATAGTTGGGAAGAAAACAAATTCACAAGGACCCTAATTACATTAGTTGTTGGCAATGCGGGAGCATTACAAGCTGTTGGTGCCTTTACCGTAATTGACGTCACTTCCGGTGTGGTGACGTCGCCTCCCTCCAGCCAATGGGAATTATCAGCTCTGGTGACGTCACTTTCCGCCAGCCAATGCGAATTATCCTCTCTTGTGACGTCACTTGTCCCAGCCAATGGGCGAATTTTATGAACGACAACTAATTTTTTTTTCACTTGTTAGACGTTAAAGCTGTTGCATTAAAACGACAAAACGGCTCGAAGTTCCTACCAGCGGCCATTCATATCGAACCGTGGCGCCTTCGTCAGCTCCACAGCGCCGACGTCACTTGCCGCCAGCCAATGCGAATTATCCTCTCTTGTGACGTCACTTGTTCCAGCCAGTGGGCGAATTTTATGAACGACAACTAATTTTTTTTCACTTGTTAGACCTTAAAGCTGTTGCATTAAAACGACAAAACGGCTCGAAGTTCCTACCAGCGGCCATTCATATCGAACCGTGGCGCCTTCGTCTGCTCCGCAGCGCCGACCGGCGCCGAAGTACATTCCGACGAGCTTTTTTTAATATATACAAACGTCGCTCAAGTGGCCTCCCGGCGGCGGCAGGCGGCGCCGCGGTCGTTATAGCGCCTGCTGCGCGTATACTATGGTTTGTAAACACACTCACCCGGTCAAGGCGAATCACGGGGCCGTCTTCCTGCACCGGCTCTTTAAGTGCCCTCTCCACCGCAAGGGGGCCACCGATTGTTTTCGAGGCGGTCATGCGACCGCCGCGCCACTTGTAAAGGGGCGCCCCGCTGTGGAATGCTCCGTGGACCATGCTCCCGTCGGTCGGTCCGGGGCGGCATGGCGTTCCTCCGTAATTACCACCACCGGGGCTGTAGTGTAACACACGCCGTCTTTGCACCCTGAGAGAGACAAGCGGAAGGGGGGGGGGGTGCCAGAATCTGGGCCATCGGATCAATTTAGTAGGCCGCATGAAGCAAGAAGACCTGTTGCCGGGCTATAGTTGGGCCTTATGGTGGAGCGCTGTTATGAAAACAGCGGTTGTGAAACGCCCAGTGTACCGAAACCCGTCACTCCAGCAGACTGGACGTTGGGAGATTAGCAGATGGTCGCACCATCTGCGGCAATCACACAAACTGCTTAGTGTTGCTAAGAGCCCGGTTATGACTGAGGAAGGAAGAGTTGCAGAGCGCCAGCGATAGTTCAGTGCTTAGCCGAGAGACGGCGCCACCTCTGCTAAGCTCCAAGAAATGGGCCGTATCTCGAGCGGGGCTTTGGTTTTCGAGTTAACTTGTACTGGAATGGAGAACCCCGAGCTCAGTTATTCACGAGTTGATAAGACTGTGCGTAAATCACGAAGAGATTGAAAGCACGTCTTGAAGCACTGCTGCTCAATAGATGACAGCTAATACAAACAAGCCCGTTGTGCATTAGCCGTTTCGGACTGGGCAGTTTTTATTTTTATTTTCTTGGCTGCCCACCGTCTAACAAAAGCTATCACAAACATCAGATCTGGATAATAGGTTTTTAATATACGTATGATGTCAACTGTGGCCTGTTTGGAACAGTGCGTAGTAATTAATTGGAATGTCCAGTCTACATGAATGAATGAACCCCTTTTTACTGGCTTTAAAACAGAAGGCGCACGCTGAAGCGTCATTAACACTGACAAGCAAGTTGGGCTGTCCTCCCTCTCTTTCGCGGTAGCGCGCTTCGATATTCTTGTTTTTCTAATTCCAGGACGCTTTACCTCATTTGAGAGCTTTAAGCTCTTTCGGTGCCGCCGTGTTTGAATTTTTTTATTTCTAAGTTCTTTGTTTTCTTTATCCCATAACCGTCTCTGTTTTAATAATTTTTATACTGTTTTGTTTCATTTTATTTGTACTTTACTTCCTCGTCCCCTTTTCGAGATGTCTCTGTCCCTGGGCCGCTTCTCCTACGCTTTAAACAGAAAGGATTATAAGAGGAGTAAACTATCCTATAGTGCATTCCCTTCCATAAAAGGGAGTGGGCTAGAGGATAACTTACTACATTTTTACTCCCAAATAGGCATGTTCGTGTTTGGAATGTATACACAGCGTATAGCACGTCAGAGTAGTAAGTACACACGGTGCAGCTAAAACAGCTGCTTTTCTTTGAACGAACGTCTCTGTCTCTGTATGATTATTAAGCGGCTGCTTCACTCTTATGAATATCGTCTATAGTCAATCTGTAAACTTCTTATAGACTATATTGCCTTCCTACAGATATTTCTTTTTGTCTACTTATAGTCTATAGACTGTATATAGACAAAAGTCTGCTAAAAGTGTACGGCCATAAATCTATGTATTGTCTATAGACTCTATAGACTTTCTATAGTATTTGTGTTGCCTATAGACTGTTCTATAGGGTTCGTGTATTGACCGTCTATAGACTTTATGAACAAAAGTCTATGGACAGTCGATAGACTGTGGAAATAAATTTTTGTAAGTGCTGCAGACATACGGAAGCAGTGTAAAACAGACACTGTGACCTTTTTCCCTCTGGCGAAATAGTCGTCCCTCTTCTGGACTGGCAGTAGCAAGCGAGGTGTTTTAGACATACCTGGACTGCACCGGTCGTCGCGGTGGCGTGCGGTGTTTCTTCTCAGCAGAGGTGGTAAATTTCGGAGTGACGCGAACAGGCTCCACTTCTGAAAGCGCTGGTGCACAGGGTGCAGGTCAAACTATTCTTTTCTTCATTAACAAGTCCTTTGGATATCTTGGCTACCGACAGTCATTGAGCGGGCTTAATTTTCAACCGAATCTCCCGGTTCTCCATAGTACATTCACGGCGCCAAATTGCATACCGCAAATTGTGCCAGTTCCCACTCGGTAGTTGCATTTGAGTCAGAGCGTATGAACGTTTCGGTAGGTGTACACGAAAGCAGCTTTAGGACACGGGACTGTACCGCAGATGTTGACGATGTCCCTCTGACAGTTATATCTAAAGCGTGGGAATTGTGGGCAATGCAAAACCGCTCGAGCCTGTAACCGTGCAACATCATCAAATTCCTCAACCTCAACCTCGGCGAGTGATCTGACATGTATCTTGACAGCACCGAGATGCTACAAAGAGTTCGCATTAATCCATTTTGTTGTTATTTACTGTGCTTGTTGAACAAGCAAACGGTACTGTCACATCAGAGCAGCGGTCGTGAGTCGACGTTCGCAGCCAACGTCCCGCCCCCTTTGGCAGTCGATATTGCTACGGCGTAACCTGGCGGCGATCGGCAAAACATGAAGAAAAAAAATTACACACGTGCGTTCACTAATTCGCCTCACTGCGCGCCTTAATGTCTTGAGCGAAGTTGTGCCAAAACGCGGAAGCCGTGTAGGCGTCGTCGTCTGCGTGCCAATTATTTCATCGACCTGCCACTTTACGGGGCCTCTCTTCTTGTTTCTGGCGTATACGCCCCCCCTCTTTCCAGCGGTATCATTTGGTGCATTCGTTATTCAGCGTTGTGATCGTTTTCCGGGTGGTTCCAGCTTTTTTTTTTTTTACAGCGAGAGCTGTTATACGGAGACCTCCCCGGCGGATGTCGACGGCAAACGCGTCACGTGACCAGCGCCAGGAGGCGCGTGACCGCGCGCCCGTCGCGATCGTTGTGGTAGCCCGGTTTGCCCAAAAAGCCTCTAGGCCTAATACTTTACTGTAGGTCTTGGGCGTTTAAAAAAAAACAGCCAGCAGCAGGGCGTATAGCTTTAGCAACTATAGCGCGTTCTGTGGCACAGCGCAAACACTTGGATTTTTTTTTTTCACACATGTTTGGCTCAGCTTCTTCTTCGATCTTGCCGACTACATTTCGGCGCACGATAAATTTAGAACATTCTGAAACCTGGCAGCTGCGACGGGTTGGCGCTTTGCTTGTAAGGTGGATGCACCTCTCGAAGTGTTGCCACATACATTCGGCGGCGACTGTACTGCGATGTACCTACAAGTGCCCGTCGAGCCGTTCGAGTAGCACGGGCGAATCTAGTTCGAGTGTGTAGCCGCGTGTCGATGGCCCATCCCAGCCGCTTGTCGTCAGCCTGAATGTAGTCCAAGGACTCGCGGCCTGTCAGACGCCTCTCTTCTTCGCTTGTGTGTTGTAGTAGGTACTACGGGGCAGGTGTTGGCTGCTGCACGTCGAAGCCTGCTTTGCGCGGCTGACTCGACGCTTCTTCCGAGGGTCACCGCGGGCACGCGTCTGAGGCGTCCCCTTGAGGCTACACGGCGGCTGGGTCGTGCCGCGTTTGGACAACCTACTTCCTTACACAGCGTGCCTTGGCTTACGATGGCCTGCCTGCCTTCCCAATCGTGGGAACGGACCGCGTCGCTCCGAGCGCTGCCCGGCGGCTCCCTTCTGCGTGCTCTCCTATATACGGCTTACTTGTGACCTACGTTTTGGGTCCTGTTTTCTGGTTTTAAGAGCGTGAGCTCTTACTCATCACGTTTCTCGATTTCTTGGGGTCTGCTAGCACCTCCCTTCGGCGTGAAATTTCCTAAGCCCGAGTTGAATGAAAGAAGAAAGGAAGAAAGAAGTGCCGTAGTGTAGGGCTCCGGTATAATTTCGACCACATGGGGATCTTTAACGAGCACTGACATCGCACAGCACACGGGCGCCTTGGCGTTTTGCCTCCATAAAAATGCTAAGGCGCCCGTGTGCTGTGCGATGTCGGTGCACGTTAAAGATTCCCAGGTGGTCGAAATTATTCCGGAGCCCTCCACTACGGCACCTCTTTCTTCCTTTCTTCTTTCACTCCCTCCTTTATCCCTTCCCTTACGGCGCGGTTCAGGTGTCCAACGATATATGAGACAGATACTGCGCCATTTCCTTTCCCCCAAAACCAACCAACCGGCCTAAGCCCGAGGAATTCAATATGACGGCGCCCATAGTAAATCGATATAGCGACCCAATCGGTGATTGACAGGTGACGTAATTTAGCATATCGAATTGGTGATTGATTGGTGATGTCACTGATATATCCAATTGGTGATTGATTGGTGACGTCACTTATAAATTCAAGATGTCAAATTCGTATTTTAATTGTTGTACCTCGCTTTAATCTCATTCATATCAATTCTAGTAAACCAAACAGCTAACGCTCGTTACTTGAACATCTTCCAGCCTTTGGCGGCATCGTTTTTCGTATTTCCGATTTGAAGGGTGTCGAATCGTTGAAGGGACGCTGAGGACGATTTCATTTAACCTTTGCTCCTAGCCAATACTGCATAGGTCTTCGTGGCTATGCCGATGTGTCTTCGGCAGCAGAAGACGCATTGATTGCTGAGAACATTTTGTATAAAATTTTCTCGCCTGTCGATTCGAAGTCGTGACGTCAGGACCAAAACGACTTTGCAGTCATCGAGAGCTCGTAGCGACAGCTCGCTGCTCCAGTTGAACTGAAAAAAAAACTGGACGTGATTGGTATGAAATTATTTTATCGTGGATTGATATAGTGGGGAATGCGCGGACGTGAGGGTGATTTTCTTCCGTCGACTGATTGTTTGATGAGACTTTTTACACGCTAGATCAGAGCTGTGGCCTGTCAGATACAACTCAAGAACAAAGCGCTATGTGCCCCTCAAAGGAGGCTCTCCAGCCAATGGCATCGACCAATTCTCATGACGTCGTGGGTTAATCTCCTTGTACCTGCTAGCTTGACACCAAAGGAAGTGGCAGATGAAAGGACGTTGACCACGGATCAATCGGATTAACCGCGGCGTCATGAAAATCGGACTACGTGTTTAGCTGGAGGGCCTCCTTTGAGGGGCACGTACCGCTTCGCTCTTGAGTTGTATCCGGTAATAGCCCTAATGGAAGGTTCCGGATTAATTTCTCGCACCTGGATTTTTTTGTTGTTGTGCACTGATATCGCACAGCAAATGGACGGCTTATGCATTTCGCCTCCGTTTCTGTACATGCGCTGTCTAAAACGGTTTGTCGGTATAGTGGAACGTATAAGCTGTACGGGCGTAAAGCGATGACTTCCAGAGGAGTGTTGTTCTCTAGTAAAGGGTCAGGCTATAGGCGAGTTGCTACAGGCTTCGTTGATAGTTGCAGCACTGCAACTTACATGTAAGTTCAGTGCTGCTTTGTCGCCTTCTTCTCTGTCCTGTCTTTTGCGCGCTGTTTGAAATTATGTGGAGCTGTCCTTAGGAGCTTGGCAGCCAGCTATGCTTCTCTGGAAGCTGTAGCCTCGGAATTAATCTGTAGTGATCTAATCCTTAGTATTTGTTTCAACATGATGTGAGGCTTTGGCACCAGGAAGAGCCATCAAGCATCCAATATTTACGCTTTCCCTGCATTCACCAACTTCAGAGGCAAGTCTTGCAGGACGAACCAAAGAGAAAAACTGAGAACGTTAATGTTCGTTTAGAGGCAAAAACGACATGCAGCGTTTCCTTACATGCGTTTAGTGTTACGTGCGCATCACAATTTTTCATGCGTGCCCCTTCGCTAAGGAATGATTTTCTGAGTACGTGAAGGTAAATCTTAGGATACTTATCAAATGTTCTAATTTTTATTTGTTTACCCTGAATGCTTTTCTGGCATATACTGAAAAAAAAAAACGCTGTCAGCTTACGATACAGGCGAGAATGTAATATGAATTTTTTAAAAAAATACAGCGTACAAAATACAAGAAAGTACAGGAAATGATGCCCGTAAACGTCATTGAATGTGGTACATAACACGATCAGCACAAATGTGCTATTCATTTGTAGTATGCGATGTAGAAATCATATTTATTAGTATCTTCAAGTGGAGTTGTGTCTGTCATTTTAATACAGCGTTATTCGATTCGATGTTCGGATGACCCGAAATATTCGCGTAGTCCCGTAATGTAATCGCACTCCGTCTCCGAAAGAGGGAGCTACTGTCGGTGTCGCCTATCGAACATGGTGCCGAATTTTAGAACTCCTGCGCCTGCAGCGCCTCCTTTTAGGAGACTATCAGATCTGTGCGATGCCTGCGGGTGGTGGCGTCACCTATCGGCTGCGTCCTGCATATAATAAAAGAGTATTGAGCAGTTTTGTTTTCTACCAGCAGGTGGCACGACAATCTTTAAATTGCCAATTCTATTATTCATTGTGTCTGTATTTAATGCTGGTGTTTATAGGAGTGTGTCAACCGGCATGATTAAAGAGCTGTCTTTGTGGGGCGTTTCGGTCATCTCGCTGCGCGGCGCTGCCGGCAGCTGTTGGCGCACGCGGCCTTGCCGCGATAAAAACACGCATGCGGCTAATTTGCATGGGTTAACGGGTGCTCCGCGTGTACGGTGCGTGGTGGAATGAGCGTGCGGTTTTTAATGCGAACGCTTCCACGATTTCGAAGGTCTTCGCCGCGGGCTGACTAAAGTATTTTAAAGTTCGGTGTCCTCCCCCCCCCCCTTTTTTTTTGTTTACCAGACCCCTTAAAAATGGTCGGTAGACTGTCTACAGACTTCTTACAGACTCGATTGCCTTCCTATAGAAATTTTCTTTTGTCAGTTCATAGTCTGTAGGCGAAAGTCTACTAAAAGTTTCTGGCCATAAATCTATAGACTGTCTATTGTATTTGTATTGCCTGTAGACTAGTCTATGGGATTTGTAAATAGAATAGACGAACGTCTGTGGACACGCTATAGACTGTGTGAAGAAATTTTTCGAAGGGAGTGGCAGCGCGTGCAGACAAGAAATAAGGAAATATGAGATATCAAGTTTACCGCAACTTTGACCGCCATGCCAATCGACGGCATAGTTATGAGTGGGGTTCCGAATTGCACTTTTTCGTTTTGCCATAGACGTCACTATTGTTACTGCCATTAGAATATCCTACACGCATCTTAGGTGCTTGCATCGGGAATGCTGGTTATTTTGTTAAATCACGCAGCACAATGCAGCGTGATGACTGCTTTCCATCTCTGGGGCTTCGTTTCACGATGGTAGTAAAAGGAAAGCTGGGCACTCTCTCTGGGGAGACTAAATAAATATGGCCTATCTCGGGAACACATTCATGCGATCGGCTACAAAACTGCGAACTAAATTCACAACACGAATAGGGTGGTGTGAGATCGAAGTCAATTTCTGTTTTGAAATAAGGTGCATAGATGGACATTTGGAGTTCATTGTTTATTCCATCTCTTAGGCAATGCTAGACATCCTAATCCTCTCCCCCTCCCCGGCTTGTCTCTGGCCACTAGTGTCTTTGAGCTACTTTGGTAATAGCTAATTGATACTTGAGGAGTTGTAGTTCCGGGTTCAGAGACTTTCGTCCGGTGCCAATACTGCCCGATCCTTACTTTTTTGTCTGTATCACTGAGGCCTGAAGAAATATGAACAATATACAGCATGCGCGCTGCGCACGTAATACTGCGCACTCACATATCGATTGCTCTGCAAATCTGAGCTAATTAAATAGAAACAACGCGAACATAAGCTGAAAGCATCTGCCCTTGCCCTGATAAGTCCTCTTCGCCGTCAGCAGCAGAGTACTGCAGTGAAACACGCACACCCAGTCAGGTGAGTGAGATGAGGCAAGCATTAATCACACCTTCGAGACCGCTACTCGTACACACATACACCAAGCGTCGCCGAGAACCTCGCACACTTCATAGAACGGAGGAGGGTGAAGAATATATTATTGTTGTTTTGAAGGGGCCAGTTATTCCGTTACTGAAACCGGACTCGTGATGTGTGAAGAACGTTCAATCTCTGGAGAAGGCGGAAAGATATATATATATATATATATATATATATATATATATATATATATATATATATATATATATATATATATATATATATATATATATATATATATATATAATTGGTTTTGGGGGAAAGGAAATGGCGCAGTATCTGTCTCATATATCGTTGGACACCCGAACCGCGCCGTAAGGGAAGGGATAATAAAGGAGGGAGTGAAAGAAGAAAGAGCTTCGTAGTGGAGGGCTCCTGAATAATTTCGACCCCTTTGTGATCTTTAACCTGCACTGACATCGCACAGCACACGGGCGCCTTAGCGTTTTGTTTAGGTATCCCTTTTTGCGTACTTTTCACACTTTTATTTTCAAAAAGCGGCGTTGGCACTTTTGTTGTGTTCCCATATCGGAGGATATAACACGCGTGAACTTCCTCGATCAAGTCAGCGTATCAGGGAATGAATCGATTAGTGAGTACTCAAACGCTCTATTCCTACGCTCTACCTGACGTTTCGGCTTCTACTGTGTGTCCACGTTGTGCAAGAATTATGAACCGACGTTGTCGTCACAATCTCCCGCCCGTATCGGCTCTCCGGGCGCTTTCGACAAAAACGTCCGACCGCCTCGTTTTTCGTTGTCATGCTGATTGGCCTGCCTCCTTGGGCCAGCTGTTCGTCCAATCGCTTTGCTCGCCGGGCTGAGTTATGCGGTCGCGATCCGTGCCAGTCTGTCTGCACAGCGCACTCGCCTCGATTCTCGGTTGTCCGTCTGGACGTCAGGGGGGAGGGAGGGGGGGGCGACCTCTATTGTCGCGCGATTCGAGCCGTCATTGTGTGTCCCCCAGACAGTAGCCGTTGTGCCTGTGTGGCTGGCCGGTGATGGGGACAAAAGGGCCGCGGCTTTAAGACATTGGCTTGACCGCTGCCTCAATGGAGCGGCCCTTCGCTGGGAACGCGCGCCAGCGAACCCGGCTGACGAAAGCTCGTCGTGGTGGTGGTGGTCCCCGTCCGATGGACTATAGAGAGACGGCCTGAGAATTTGCGTACGGATTGTGTTCGGGAGGAGCCGGTGCGTTGCTCCATCATGTCGTCAAGGTCGGGCATGCGCTCTGAGCAATGCTTCTGCGGTCGGCGTTCTTTTCACGCGTTAATTGATATGTCGAAACCTTCGGGAAGACGAGCGGTGGCTCCGTGAAGGTGACAGTGATGAGCAGGCTGAAGGAAGCAGCGGATACTGGTCTAGAAGCACGGAGCCCTCGCTCGGTGCACGGTGCTTTAGTTTGTCCATTCTGGCAAGCATTAATATGGCCCTGACCTCAGGCAAATTAAAGATTGTCTAGGAGAAGGGTAGCAGTCATCAGTCATAGACCTGAAAAATGTTTTCTTTTTGTTTTAACAGCAATTGTGTGACATGGGACTTTCAGTCTGGAAAACGGCGTCACCGTCGCCTGTACCTCCATTCACCAGCTATAGCCTCTGTCATGTACAAACTCTGTCCGCTATCCGCGTTGTTCTGTCATGTACCAACAAGCCATCTCCACACTATTCTGCGATGTGCCATATCTAGCCCACATCTCCACGTTATTGCATTTCGCGGTGCTAATATGTATGTCGTTACAGAAAATTCCCGCGTTGGCCTGGTCGCTAATGGGAGGGTTTGTTTAGTGGCTGCAGCTGTCCAAAACTTTGCTCTTTAACATCACGTGACACATGTGAGCCTGCCCCTTTGGAGGGCATGGTGTAAACTGTGGCTGTCATTTCTTTGGATCAAAAGGTCGGCAGTAGAGGTGGCGCTTAGGAGGATTCGGGTCGGGGTTGCCCTCACACCAGCCGTCACTCGGAAGTGGCCTCAGTACCGAGAATTGTTTCCTCGGCCACGAGGACATTGAGGCCGACATTCATCACTTACTGTGGGACTGCTCAGCTCTCAAGCCTACAAGGATCCGGCACCTGATGGTAGCAGGTCTTTCACCAAGCAACCCTTCTTCATACATTGCCTGGACGCAGGGACCGTACCATCGTTCTCTACTGGACTGGACTTCATCAAATCAGCCAACCTTTTTCCATTCATTTAGATCATTCATCACACCTTCACCCATCATTGATGCCCTGGGGCAATAAATTTCGCTTTCAAAAAAAAAAAAAAGGTCGGCAAGACGTCTGGGAATACTTTTACAGACAACTAGCTGCTAAGAACATGTTTCCAGATTTTGCGGCGTCGGCATTGGCATAACATTGCGCCCCGCTGACTGCCCAGCATACAGTGACGTCACATGACGTCACTGCAATACGCCGTGGCAACGCGCCACGCTGAGTGGTAAATATTTCGTGGCACCTAAAATTGTGGGCAGTGCGGGACAAGAAATAAACAAGCTTCACTAGTCTCGACTTGCGTTTAAATCAATCAATCAATCGATCGATCAATTAAATAAATCAATGTTTTGCAGAAAAGGAACTAGGTATGTGTGTATTTACAGTACATTCAGAAAAAGGTCCCAAGGTGAGAAACTGAGGGATCACCTCGTATGACTGGTAGCAAAGCCTAATAAATTAGGTAGCAGGAGGGATACAATGTGTCGTAAGTTTTGACGACCATTATACAATGGGATTAAAATATATACAAGAATTTTGAGGCATCGTTATTGGCAAGTAAAATTAGGTTAAAAACAGAGCCAGAACCATCGTGTGTCTGGTCACATAGCGAAGCTCGAGCTGTCTTCACGTCACTGTCTCTGACTAATGCACCGATTTGCAATTTGCGTCACCCTGCGTACAGACTGGAGAGGATTGCTATTCGGCATTCGGTTCTCACTGGCGCTATATAACTAACGCGACTTACTCTATCGAGCCGTTTTGTCGTTGGCTGACAAGCATGAATGTGCTATGCGCATTTGATAGACGAGCGACCATTTTCCTTTTGGTACGAGAGCAGGGCTGATCAGCGCGGCGCAACCACTGCGTGACTCAACGGGAAAACAACAGAACTCGACGATGGGTGGAGGATGCATCTGCGATCAAGGAAGTCGCTCCTGAGAATCACCTGACCGTGCTCGGCAAATCTGTCCGCTTACAGCTGCTACGCTTGGGGACAGTGGAGCCAGAAACGTAATTTGCGACAACGCGAATGGACAAGGACGAACTTAGGAGGGTAGATGTGTAGGCCAGTTGGTGAGACATCAGGAGGCTATACACCGCAGCAGACACAGGACAGACACGGACACAGGACACCGCACTGTGTCGTCACCTCCATGTGTCCTGTGTCTGGACAGGCGCACTTTTTTCAACGGGAAGTTGTTTATGAACGAAGTTTCTTTGGCGTGTAATAAGATTGTACCATAAGAATCAATAAATCTGCAGGTCCCCCGTCGGCACGCTTGTAGCTGTCTCTTTTATACCTTCATAAGCACACTCCATTGGTTTTTTTATTGCAGTGTATGAGTATGGTAGACATTCGAATAAAATATTCGTAATGTTCACTGCCATTCGACAGTCGTGCCTGATCACCTGAAGTCTCGAACACGTGATCACGCAGATGTGTCATAATCTGTAGAATGTGTAATTGCTAAGGAGACAATACTACAGCAACTGAGTGACGTTTAGGACAGGAAAGGTTCGACCCTGTGTTCTTGTTGAATGCGTTTTTCTGTGCAGACGATAAACGTGTATGTAAGAAATTAAGTTCAGTGCATTCGTATCAATTAGCGCTTTAATGAAGCCAATAAGACCAAAAAAATGTTTTTCGCGCTTCAAAAAAGGTTGTCAGCAGCGTCGTTTTCATCAAAATGAATGAATTGGTCCAACAGGACCTGTTACTTGTGAGGAGTCAGCTTGGCGTACGTGAAACGAGCGCGTGAACAAGCGACTCACGCCGCGAGGGCCATCTCTCGGCGGCGCGCGCAGATTCGAGTGCGGCGCCACCTTTTCACGATGGCCGCTTCCATTCGACGCGCGCGATGGTGGCGCCGCCTTTAGCATCTGGCGGCCAGCCGCCGAACTACGCAAAGCAACAGGTGTCCGCGCGCAGTTCGACGCCCGGCGCCGCTGCAACAGACGATAAACCGCGCCAGCAGGTTTGGCTCGCACGGCCAGCTTCAGCTGCTCGACTGGTCCTCGCTCTTGACTGCGTTACGATCTACGCCCCCCCTCCCCTCTTCCTTCGTCGCTCAGCCGTCGCGCGTCTTCGCTCTGTGGCTGCCATCATCTCCGCAATCGTCTGTCCTGGGGAGCACTGGAAGGCAAGCCGTGCTGCACGTTGCCGTTGTTGGCTGTGCTGAGAACCCGCTGTGTTCGGCGTCATCGTTGTTCGGGTCCCCTATAACTCACTGGAGACTCCTTTGTGAACGGCGTGTTGCGAGTTCAACTTCCTGACGTCTCTCCGGTAAGTGGTTATACGCCCTTGCTTAATTAGTTGCGGTGTTTCCTCCTGAGCTTCTTGCGATACATCTTCACAAGAGATCGATGAGAAATTCGAGGTGTAAAAGAAAGCTGATGTTTGCGTTAAAAGCCGGTAGTGATATTTCGGTGTGACACTCCTGGAGGACTGCTGTCACGTTGTTTCGGTCTTCGCGTGAAGTTGTATCCTTGATCGACGTCCGCAGCTCTGATGTGGGGACAAATTCGTTTTTCAAACGAGGTTTTCGCCCCCACAAAATGGGTAAAATGAAAATGTTGGCTGGATGTATAGCATGTCTGTCTACGAAATCAATTAGGTGCTGCAATGTGAAAACACTTCGACGTCACCATTCTGAAGGAGTTTGCCGGAGTCGGGAAAGACGTCTTATTAATCTTCTAGCTGAGGTGTGACGTCAAGCTGTGTGCCGAGGTCTCGTGACTTTGAGTGCCTCTGTGCCGTACTGTTACAAAGCATTGTGAAGCATACAGCGCGTGACCAGCGGTGCTCGTTTTGTTCTTGTCTCTTAACGGGAACGTGCCGCTGATCACCAGTTCCTGTTCTCACTGCGCATGCACCTGACTCATGGGTATAAAACCAAAGTGTGCCGCAGGCGAATGTTCCGAAGTCAGCAGTGCTAAGATTCAGCCCAATGCTTTCAGTGAGTGCCGTCTGGCAGCTTTGATTCTACAATCGGGTGTGCACCTGTAAGCAGGCAGAATGTATCGATAAGCTGCTGCGGGCGCATGCTTCAACCTCGCTTGAAACTCGGCCGTCGATTACGAGAAATGTGCTTATCATGCTTCGTAATCACTGGGACTTCAGCGCGGGCGCTTCTGGCTGTTCGCGTTGTTCACTCAGTAAATCGAGTTCGCTGTCATCCAGCTATGGGGCCCACGCGGTTTGTATCAATTCTTGAGGGAACATTTCCGCGTGAAACATTCGTGTTAAGCAGATCCAGGTATGAAGGTTCTGCGCAGTCGTCTAAAACCTTGCGATCAAAAAAAAAAAAAACTCGAATGTGTTTTCTTACTAAAGGATGCAAACTGTGATAGTCTAATTGCGCTAGTGTAACGTTCTCTACAATAGCACTGTCCGAAAGGTCGAAGAGGCGAAAAAAACAACGAACAATGTATTCGTTATGTGGTCTATCTGGCATTTGCAAGCTTTCAAACTCGCTTCCTGGTATTCTTCACGTGCGCGAACCGTGTTTGGCGTGCTAGCAGTGGAAAGCGCCCAGCTGCGGGAAGCGGTGTGACACGCGCTGCGTCACACGTCACCACCGAGCCGGGCCGGCGGCGAGTTGTCACGGCTCTCAGGGTCACGTGGCAGATGTCAAATCTCGGTCACAGGACGTGAACGCGTGTTATTCCTGCCTGTGTTGTAGTGTTTCGTTTTTTTTTTTCTACCTTTCGTTATCATCGCGGGTCGGCGGGCGGAAAAAACCAGGACTAATGAAATTGAGGGTTTTGCGGAAACCCTCTTGGTCGCAAAAATAATCACGATGCAAAGTCATCAAGCGCCGACCATTGTTTACTAATTAAATATTAATTAAGGCGCGGGCATGGTCTCTGTATGAGCTAATTTACAAAGTTCATGCAAATGCATGTATTTGAGGTAATGAAGTAAATAAAAGATACAGTAACACCTAATTACGTTGTGTTGTCAATTCGTCAGCATTGACAGCTGTTGATCATCATCATCATCAAAACTTTTATTTTCCACCGAAATGAAACTCCTTTTTGGACCCCCGGCAGGCAGGCTAAGGGAGCCTACTCAGGAGCCTCGCAAACTAACGTCTTGTGTAGATGCATTGTCGCTTCATGACCTCAGCTAGCCGCCAGGCGGGTGGCTTGTGGCTGTTTGTTTTAACGAATGTGA
Source organism: Amblyomma americanum (assembly GCA_030143305.2). Lineage (NCBI taxonomy): Eukaryota > Metazoa > Arthropoda > Arachnida > Ixodida > Ixodidae > Amblyomma > Amblyomma americanum. The sequence continues at coordinate 147,152 of JARKHS020034225.1, read as the reverse complement.
CGTCATTTCCGGCCTGCTAACGTCACATCCCTTCAGCCAATGGGCGAATTTTATGAAGCACGCCGTATTTTGGCTCCACGGGGCTTCTAATGTGGGCGCGTTGAAATCTGTGGATAGACAGTGGTCCGTCGGATGAAATTGTTTTAAAGTCGGGCGCCATGTTGTCAGTGTTTGTGAACAAGGCTTCTGTAGCGGTCTATGGGGAACCTGCGCTGCCAAGGTGGCACTGCAATTGTTCCATTCGGTGAATCAAAACTACTTTTGTCAGCCGCTTGGGCCGCTGCAAACGCGAGAACACATTCTGCGCGATTACCCGCGTTTTGCTGACAGCATTCTTGCCTAGCTTCTCTCGGCGTAGCCCAGATAGCTGACGCACGGCACGTGCGCCTTCGACAGAGCGCGGTGGCTGACGCCAATAAGCGCCTGAAGGTGGCGCGGAAAAGCACTAATAGTACTACCCAAAACTGCTTACTCTTCTCGCTAGGCAGTGTGTTATGGCGCTGCAGTCGGCACCGCATACTTCAGCGCAAGTTCCCGATAGTTGGTGGGAAACATTTAGTTGCGAACAAGCAGTCGGCGTTCGATGACTTTCCAACGATGTAGGCTGTACGCAAACGACTGACGTGTACCCAAAAATATCTTGCCTGTGAAGAGACACAAAGCGCACGCTTCTTTCGTGCTTGCAATATATATACTGTGTATATGCTGACCTCGTGGCCTTTGTGACTGACGGGACGTTGATGAAATATGCATTTCCCTCAGTTCTCGACCGGGAGCTGTCACAAGCTGCCGGACCTCTCCGAATCTCGTTCCTAGTGATGTAATTTTTAGACGTGACGTCTCTCGTGGCATGTTTGTGTTCCGTGTGTACAGGAGTTCAGTGAGCCACTGGTAGTCCGATTTGTTGGTGGACGTCACCTCCGTAGCATGTGCCGTGAATACGTCTGACTTCATATCCCATCACCTTGCTTTCTGGAATTGTAACACAAGCTGCAGCGCATTAATTATGCTGCATACGTTCAACAATACGTCCACTACTGCCTTTGGGGGAGGTCTGTGTGTAGATCGCATCAGAATAGCTTGAAAATTTTGTGTGAGCACTCCTGTAAGATCTAGTAAGCGCTGCTTCTCAGGTCAAGAGGTGTAAGACAGTGGATTTTTATGTAAGCACAATAGGCGCGATATGGCTCTCCCTGGAGGACTGACTACCGGCTGGCGCCCATTTAAGAACGGCGCTGTCATTTAGCTACAGTGTGACGGTTCTTATTTCCCGTAGCACAGTACACTTGCATAAATCATTCTGAGTTTGTCCGTGCTCAACATTTAGCGGCATTTTTTTTATTTTTTGCCAATAGCCGACGCATTTTCGTCACTGTGAAGTACACTACGCTTGTAACAGGGCCTGTCTATGAATAGAATTTTCTATACTGGTTGAAGGAAAATTCAGCTGATTTCTGTTTCGAGGATGCAGCAGGAAGAGCGACTGCTTTTACGAGATAACTGTATAAGAATGTATTTTTGATTCGGGCTACTTGCAGTGGGCTGACTGATTGATTGATTTTGACTTGATTGTACTTGATTGATTGATTTTGACTTCATTGATATTGAGTCGATTAGAACAGTTTTCAGGTTATTTTACAGTTGACGTTTGACTTAAAGTTACATTTTAGTTTTTTTTTTGTGTTCTTTTAGCCCTTGTTCGTTTATTTTGATTGGTTTTATCCTGTGGCAACTGTGCTGAAGCAGGCATTCCCTCACTTTTTACTTTATTCTAGATTTTACCTCTCAAAGAGGAACTCCCAGATGAGGAAATGAGGTTATATTGACTTTCTTTAACTGTTCCAAGGTAGTGAAGACAGCTTTACGCATTGGGGAAGAAACGTTGACGAAATGGGCGTAGCGTTTGTCACAGCAGTAAGATGATATGCTCATTAAAGGTCGTATGTGAGTGTGTATTCCAATCTCCTATTCACTATGAAAACGAAACATAGTGTTTACCTTTGAACTGGTTGCTTCTTCTAGGTGTGTAAAGGCACTCTTCTGCCGATTCTTCAGCAAATTCACTGTCTTTTGCTAAACTATCTCATACGAAGTATGTGCTACTGCGAGAAACTTTCAATAACTGGACCTTCCAATACCCAGAGATTCACAAATAGAACCAGCGATGCGACTCAGTGTACGGTTCTGTAACAAACATTTTTTTCCTCAAGCGTTGTCACAGTGCTTGTATTCAGCTGCGGGAAAGATCCGGCTCGGTGTGTTTCCGGATATCGATCACTGAACAAGAAAAAGAACTAGAATGAGCCCCGGATGCAGCTTTGTTTTGATCCTGGGATGCGAATGTGCCCGTTTCGAATGAAGTCGGTTCAAAGGCCTTCCGCGATGTCGCACAGCGCACCTGACCGGAGTGAGCGGTCGTGTTTTCGCATTTTCCGTTCTCGCATGTATACTCTGCCAACCATGACGGGCTCGTCGCAATCACGCCGTAGACCTGAGGGTTTGCTTTCATTCTGGTAGACAGTGCGTGTAAAATTAATCCATTGTCAGCAGGGCTCTTCTTCTTCAGGGCAAGAGCTCTGCTGTTACAAACACAGCGTCCGAAGCAGTCGCGATGAAATGGAGATTTTCCTAATAGAACAAAAAACGCATTACTACGTTTCCCTCAGAACTGTCTTGCAGGGGATATCGAACTGCCGCTGTGGCAAGGTTGAGGAAATCGACATTGGCGCTCTCGTTTAATAAATATCAGCGGACCGTTTATTTGACTCGCGACCGACTCGCTTCGAACTGGTGGACCATTAAAAACCGCGGGAGAACAAAAACGAACAGAGAAGACCAAGGCATGACCACGTCGGAAGCTCTGAGCATACCGAAGATACGAAGCCGCGCTGCACGAGGCATCTCGAAACCAGTTCATGCGTATCCAACGCACACTCATATCGAATACATTTTACCTCCCTCCTTCTGTCTCTCTCTCGCAGTGTGTGTTCCCGGTTCAACAATCCGGTGGCCCGCGTGTGCACCTTCGAGACTCCCGTCTTCCCTTTATCTACGCCTGCTTTTGTTTTTATTTACTTCGTCCGTTTCGCGACCTCTTCCGCCCTCCCTCCTTCATCCCCTGCCTGCTCTCTTCTGTCTTTCCCCCACAGGCAGTGAGTGGCCAGCGGCGCGAGCTTGGATCGAAAATTCGTGTTTCGCGAGTTTTCCTCCGTTCCTCCTTCATTCTCCTTCATTTCTTCTCTCTCTATCTCTCTTTCTTCAGTCCGGCGGCGCTTCCTCCTCCGCCCCTGGGCACCGTTTCGTTCCGTTCCCTTTCCCCTTTTTCTGGATCGCCGCGTCCGGTCAAGCGGCGGCCAGGGACGACCCGTCGCGCGTAACATTCACCGCGCGCGGCTCCGAGAAAGAAATGCCTGAAAGAATAAACGAAGCGAAAAGAAAGAAAGATTAAGTGGAACGGAGAGACAACAATGAGAAGAAGCGGGGAGCGAAATAAATAAATAAAAAAATGGCGCGAACGATTCGGCTCGAATTTCCCGAAGCATTCGGAGCTTCTTCCGCGTGCGCGAAGGAGTTAACAAAAGAAGGATGTTGTAGGTCGGCCGAGATAGATGGAAGAGAAGAGAAAACAGTAGAAAAAAAGGTAACTGCTTGATACTGTCGCCTCTCGGTGACAAAGACATGCACCGTTGTTGAGGCTGTGCACCTGGAGTCAGACTGTTAGGCTGAGCTAACGAACTCGTTTCTTAACGTTTGAACGCTGACGTTTGGTCAGACGTGATAGGTCAAGGCGCTCCGCGATCTGATCACGAGGGCCCTGCAGTCAAGCGGAGCGTTCTTTACGCGCGAAAAATAACCCCGCAAATTCGATCTTCTATTGGCTGGTGACCCGTAGCCTCGGAGCTGAATAGCAGCGTTGTAGAATCTCTGTACACAGCTTCTCCGGCGGTGCTACGTTTTAGTGAAGAAAAAGGACTCCCATGGACGAGAGCCGTCAGTCACCTTTCTTCTACATTGAAGTGCGTGTGTGTATTCACGCACATACGCTGCGTATTAGGGGGTTACTGCCTGTGTGGCGACTGCCGGGGTCTCCGCGGGAATGGCCGCCCGGCACTTCCGTCGACTCGTGATTTCGCAGGTAGCCTACGTGTATAATGGAAGTACCTGTGAGAGACTAGAAGGTGGGGAGGGGGGGGGGGGGGGCGAAAGGACGTCACGCTTGGGTTAGATGGAGGCGAGATCGGGCCGTGACGAACCGGAACAGAGAAAACACCCGGGCGACAGCTGTGCGCACGAAAGTGTCATTTCTCTCTCTCTCTGTAGCGTCGCGAGCAAGTCGGGGGTGGTGTTAGCCGCCCCTGTATGGCTGAACTTTCTTGTACTGTCTTTGTGCCGGAATGTCTGAACGTTAATGGGGCCGGCGTTGTTTGGCTTGCGCTCTCTCGTGCGGGAGTTCAGCTAGTCAGTCTGTTTTTCGGTGCGGTGATCCAATTCAGATTGAAATTCAAACATTTCTTATTTCTCTAAGAGAGAAAAAGGCCCCTGGGCGAAAAGCTACTTGTAAAGTATAGCTTGTCTGGACCCGGAGCGCTTTGCCTAGCAACATGCAGCATACAGCACTAGTAAATAATAAAACAATGGCTGAAACTGCATAAATGACGTAACTTAATGCGTAATAAAGACAAAACATCAAAGCATTTTTACCTACGAAATAAAACTGAAATGGGACTATGCGATAAGTGAGAAAAAAAACAACATTGGTATCAGGAGTCAATGAACACAATGCGACTGCGCGGTTGTTAATTTAGTGAACACGTAGATACAAGATATATTAAGAAATAAAATGAGTTATCTATGAGATAAAACAGATAACTGCGTTCGAATTGCCAGAGATACTGGCGTTTATTGGACAGAAAACCTTTTGATGCGTGTTGTGGTGACCGAGCTGACTGGCTCAAAGCTTGAGTTTATCACAGAAACAGTTTTTTTTTTTTTTTTCTGGCAGCGTCGCGTTTTCTGAGCACTGTAAGTGTGTCCCCGTTGTCTAGTCTGTTACCAGAGGCATTCTTGGTCTGTCTTAAGGCTGTATCAAACGAATGGAGGCTTAAGGAGCTGGTGTCCAGATATCTAACACCGAAGCACCCTGCTCATGCGAGATTATGTTAACTCTTCGCATTCACAAGGGTTATGAAAAGGAGGTTTCGGCGACTGTGTGTGGTACCTGCAACTCATAGTTGCGCAAACATCCGTATAGTTCCCCGCGCGCTGTTCTCTCCGACGAACCTGACGCTCCCCTCCTGTGATGGAGCGCTCAGTGCATTGCTGTAAAAACATGCCACTATACTGCAGGAAAGTTTGCCCTCTGTGGTATAGCTAAAAGATAGGCAGTTCTCTTCGCGCACAAACACGTCCGAGAAATGAGGCTTGAGATACGCACCGCGTATAATAAAACGCTTCCAGGGCGACGCGGCCAGCATAGCACGAGGCGCAACAAATACCCCGGCGCAGTCGAGCAGTTCTCATTCAGGGTTGTTTTTCTTGCAGGCAGCGCTGTACGCGGCCCGAAATACATTGTGCGTACCGATAGCGGTTGTTATTGTGCCTACGTTTTTCGGGCGCGTCCGTGGCCTGCCAGAATCTATCCGAGTGGAGAAGGTGGGCGCGCTATTGTAGTGCGACTGCCCGATGTTGCACCGCTGGAACAATATACTGCAGCCTTTGAAGACCCGTACGTTTCTGGCCGAGTGCCGGTGGGCAATGCTTCAAGCGAGACCTATGTAGCTGGAGAATGGGAGGTTGGAGACATTAAATTTTTGCCAATACCATGCATAAGAGAAATTCGGTCGTAAACTTTACCTCGAACCACGGAAAGGCGTTACTTCGGGGCAGGCCAGAACGGGAGACGTTTATTTGTCATTTGTATATTGTGTATTGGTGGACCTTAGTATGTCGTATATTCGTGGTCCTTTTGGTATGTCGTATATTCGCGGTCCTTAGTATGTTGATATTGTTGGTCTGTTATATTTTATATTAGTGGTCCTTTGTATATTGTGGTCCACACGTCCCCCTGGTTACCGCACGAACAAGAATGATGACTCGTAGAAGCCACTTGCCGGGATGTTGTTTGACCTGAAGGCTTTTAATGTTGTGCGTCTTTCTGTTATTTAACGAACACTGGACTTAACTTTTTGTGTGGTGTTAGGAGATTCTGACGGACCCGCCGCGGTGGCTCAGTGGTTAGGGCGCTCGGCTACTGATCCGGAGTTCCCGGGTTCGAACCCGACCGCGACGGCTGCGTTTTTATGGAGGAAAAACGCTAAGGAGCCCGTGTGCCGTGCAATGTCAGTGCACGCTAAAGATCCCCGGGTGGTCGAAATTATTCCGGAGCCCTCCACTAAGGCACCTCTTTCTTCTTTCACTACCTCCTTTATCCCTTCCCTTACGGCGCGGTTCAGGTGTCCGTCGTTAAGTGAGACAGATACTGCGCCATTTCATTTCCCCAATTATTATTATTATTATTATTATTATTATTATTATTAATATTATTATTATCATTGTTATTATTATTCTGATGGTAATGAGGCCGGTGGCGTGGGCAGTAACTATTGGTTCTTTTCGAAAAAAAATGGTTTTTAAGGAAAAGAAATGGCAGAGTAACTGTCTCACATGTATAGGTGGACACCCGAACCGCGATGATTTACTTTTCTATCGTGGGTACGCACCGGGTACCGAAGCACTGATTACGCTTGCGGACGGTGCGTCACGTGATGCCATGTCATGGGTGCGTGGCAACCGGCTCGCTTCCGCATTTGGTGCGGATGGTGAAAGGGGGGCTCCGGTGTCGTCGAGCTAGACAAACACGGATTGGGAACAAATAAAAGCTCGGCATCCGTCAACCGAGCTGTCATAGACAACAGTCGCGCTGTTTATGGCGATGGTTATAAACATTTCGCGTATGCGAGGAGTGATTCGTACTTGCCGGAGCAACTCGGGCGTGTGTTTTCAGTACCCGGCGGTGGTGTTCCTTTGCTGCCTGCAGGCTGTCGAAAGTTCGCCCGTTCTATTTTCCGTTGTTGGCATCCGTTGTATGAACGCCTTGTGTTCAGCCACGTGTGTTTAATGTCACGGGTTCGCCCGCAAACACCTTTTTTATATGTCACTGGAGGGTGGAAAAGTGAATTAGTTGGCCTTGTGCTCTTTCAAATAATAATAATTGTTTTTTGGGGGAAAGGAAATGGCGCAGTATCTGTCTCATATGTCGTTGGACACCTGAACCGCGCCGTAAGGGGAGGGATAAGGGAGGGAGTGAAAGAAGAAAGGAAGAAGAGGTGCGGTAGTGGAGGGCTCCGGAATAATTTCGACCACCTGGGCATCTTTAACGTGCACTGACATCGCACAGCACACGGGCGCCTTAGCGTTTTTCCTCCATAAAAACGCAGCCGCCGCGGTCGGGTTCGAACCCGGGAACTCCGGATCAGTAGTCGAGCGCCCTAACCACTGAGCCACCGCGGCGGGGCTCTTTCAAAGCTGCAAGTTCAATTTATTATTATTTTTTAAGTGTCATCCTTATAGTGCTCCATACAGGCTCGGTCAGAACAATAGGAAGAATACCTATGCGTTTGAAGTTTTCTAACCAATATTCAGAAAATGTGGAGGTTTATTGAAATTGTATGCGAGCACATTAATGGCGGTTGCTAGTATATATGTTAGGTAGAGTCTTGGCAAAAAGTCTTCAGGCCAAAAGGCCTTTCGTTCAAGCCGCCTATTGGGGTCAATCCGGCATATTGAAGACCGAAGGCTCTTGAAATGCTGGGAAAAAATTCGTCTCGCGTCAGATAAGCTTACTGTTTGACTCGTGCTTTGAATGTTCCTCTACACTAGGCATTCAAGGAACAATAATTCCACTGCACGTGAACGCAGTGGCCTGAGTATTTTTCATGTGGGGTGTACCTGATAATTCTGGCTATGTAAGGCTTGAAAGAACGTCTCGCTGGCCAAGTTGATAACTGTACATCTTTTTGGTTACAGGCGCGAAAACAGACACAACACGAAATTCTCGTCGTCTACGAAATTCCCCTTTCCTGCGGCCCCTCCTATATAGGGCAAAAAGGACGCTGCGCTAACGAGCGAATCAGGGAACACGAAAGAAACGCAGAGCAAGATAAAGAAGGCCCAAATATGCCTAAGCATACAAGGTCCTGCCAGTCACGCTCCTGTGAGCCATGTTTTTCTGGTGCGCGAATTCTATCAAAAAGCAAATACACAAAAGCCAGAGAATTAATCGAAGCCTTTTTTTTTATTGCAAAGAAAGGAAGAATGTGCATCAGCGACACGTCCATATCTTTGTATAAGGTAGAGAACAATTTTTTTCACTCATTCGCTATCTTATCAACCTTGAAGATGATAGCATTCCTTGCCTGTACGATGGTATATATTTGTCCGTGTTGCCTTCAAATAAATCAGTTGTGAAGGCGCTCCGTCCCGTCTTTCTACCTTGTGTTGTGTCTGTTTTCGCGCCTGTAACCAAAAAGATATTAAGGCTATCGAGGAGTTCGACCGTCTAAACATGCTCCGTATTATAACGGTCGCGACTGCACGCAGGAAACCTGGCTCATTTCGTTAGTCACAAAGGTGCTTTTATTGCATGTCTGTTGAAGAAAACGCGCGAACGGTTGCGGTGAACAAAGGGTTTAGCACCGAAGATGAGAGGTTATGGGCCACGAAGCTAATGCAAGCCGGCCGAATGAACCGCTTCCGCTAAGCTTGCCGCGGTTTGCGAGCGACCGTTTTGTTCTTCGGGAGTGTTCTCACCCACGGGCTCTCCTTTTGCTAACGGGTTCCTGCCTGAAAATGATATATTACGGCACAGGTGTGTACTCATTCGACATTCAGGTGTGGCCTTCATTCACGTTACAGCTTTTATCTCGAAAGGAAGCCGTTATATTCAGCCTGACTGAACGCGGCAACGTTTCCTTTGTGCGAAGCTTTACGTCTCAAAAGCGCTTATTTAGTTTAGTAACAAAAGAGAATTGGGATCAGCACTAAGTTATAACGCAAAGTATGTTAGACATCGTCACAATTCTTGGAAGTCGTAGGATGTGTGTGCGTGCTGCGACTTATTGCGGAAAATTGGTAGTGTTATCGCTAAACGTTTCTCTTAATCAAGGGGCGTAATCTGGGGCGTCTTAATGAGTCCAAATTTTCCAATTTCCTTACTGTCGTCGGTGCGGAAGGTGTCGGGTATTTGCCAAACATTGTTGGAATGTCGATTCGCAGCTGATACAACACGCTTAGCGCCCACGAACTACGCGTGTGACGCTTGGACGGAGATCTCCGATATGTAGCGGACCAGAAACCCGCGAACATATTGCGCAAAACACTGCTCTCGCTGGCGGGCATATATATGTACGTAAGTTGATTGTCGCCACGTCCTTATCTCCACTATAGCCCGCAGTTAACCTGGCACGTACGTAATTATCGGCAACAAAGTCGAATAAGACACATGAGTGGAATGCCATGTTTTTTTTTTTTTTTTGCCTGCTCTCGTCGCAAACGCATTCCCCGCACGCATTCGAAATCATTGCCGCAACCTGAGTATCGTGTAAGCATGGTTTGGCCACGGACGCGAACTGGAAGGAATGCAGCATTTTTCCGTAATTCCTTGGCTTGTAAAGCACAAGAGGGTGGTGGAAAGAGCAAATAAACCATGTAATTCCCTCTGTATTGCGTATGATAGTGTGCAAATACCAATAGTTATAGTTTTATCTGGAAAAAGGAAAATTTCTTACAGCGTGACACAAACATTAACCGATTTTCAGCTCCTTTCACAGCGCAAAGTTAATGTGTCAACTTCCACATGGCAGTGGCGTGCTCCAAGAGCACGAACTGCAAAAGCTGTAGACTTCCTGGGTAAAGAGCCTAAAATTACAACGGGCGTACCGCCACACCAGCAGGTGGTAGAATGACATTAAATTTTAGTTTTTAGGCGTCGTGAAAACGGCCTCTACTACATTTAATTACACACTAATAATAGTTTTACAAAACTACCGTTATTTTTTGTACTTTTCTGTAGCGTTAGACAGACTCCGGAAGTTTAGAATCTGCCCACAGTCGCTGCAGGGTTGAGCATTTTGTAGCACGGAATGGATTACCTCATTTATTTCGGCACCCAGAGCGATGGTCTCTTTGGTGCTTCATATTGGAAGCGCGTGGTATGAGCCCGCCGCGTGACTCCCGTAATCGCACACGGAAATAAGCCCTTGCCAACGCTGGCCAGCTGCGCACAGCTTATCTCTAGCACTGCTTGAGCAAAACTGAAGTACAGTGCTACGAGCAGCAGCAGTGTCGGGGAAGGGAGGAGGCCGGAGAACCACCGTCCGGTTCGGACGGTGATTAATCGACCGGTGCGGGATGGCGGGGGTTGGTGCTTAGCGCGTGCTAAGCCGGCGAGCCACCCTGGGCCGCTGCCCGGGAAATCTATCAGTGCTCCGTCGTGATCTGCGTGGTAGACGGCGTCGAGGTCGTTTATACAGGCTGGCTGTGGACCGCGCTTTCTGCGAAACCGCAGTCGTCGGTGGGAGGCGGCCTCGCCTTGTTCGTGATTTCGTTCGGCGAAGGAAGAGGCGTACGACAGTTGCTAAAGTGCACGACTGTTGCACGTTTGTACGGCTGTCGGGGTGGCGTACGGCTGTTTGAGGTGGCGTACGACTGTTTCAGTTGGTGTACAGCTGTTTCGGTCGGTGTAAGGCTGTTTGAGATGGCGTACAGCTGTTTCGGTTGGTGTACGCCTGTTTGAGATCACGTACGGCTGTTTGAGATGGCGTACGGCTTTTTGAGATGGCGTACGGCTGTTTGAGATGGCGTACGGCTGTTTGAGATGGCGTACGGCTGTTTGAGATGGTGTAAGGCTGTTTGAGGTGGCGTACGGCTGTTTGAGGTGGCGTACGGCTGTTTGAGATGGCGTACGGCTGTTTGAGATGGCGTACGGCTGTTTGAGATGGTGTACGGCTGTTTCGGTGGCGTACGGCTTTTTGAGATGGCGTACGGCTGTTTGAGATGGCGTACGGCTGTTTGAGATGGCGTACGGCTGTTTGAGATGGCGTACGGCTGTTTCGGTGGTGTACGGCTGTTTGAGATGGTGTACGGCTGTTTCGGTGGTGTACGGCTGTTTCGGTGGTGTACGGCTGTTTGAGGTGGCGTACGGCTGTTTGAGATGGCGTACGGCTGTTTCGGTTGGTGTACGGCTGTTGGGGTGGCGTACGGCTGTTTCGGTTGCTGTATGGCTGTTGCAGAGTTGCACTGCACGACTACAGTAGAAAGTCACTACTATCGTAGAAGTGAGCATGAAATTTTATTTGCAAAATAAAATTTGATCAGAACTTGCAAAAATAGGCTTGTATTAAAAAAAACATTCCAAGAAACTTTGGAATGTTCAGATTGTCTGCCTTTCCAATAGCGAATACTTCTGAAAAAAAAAAGGAAATTGTAGCTCTTAGTTTTCTGGCTAGGAACCATCACTTTAGGCCCTATAATGGGCACGCCAGACGACGATATAGTCGGTCGAACCTTTCGCTGTGCAGGTGATGTTGAAACATTAAACATAGGACAAATAACATTGATGACGTCAGTATATTTTTCAAAGCGGCCGCCGAGTCGAGCAAAAGGGGCCCAAATAAGAAACTAACCGAAGCGCTGCTACCGATGTTCTGGGCTGGTTCCTTGGGTATTCTTCTCCCTATGAACTAAACCTACCGTGTAATAATAATTAATAATTGGTTTTTGGGGAAAGGAAATGGCGCAGTATCTGTCTCATATATCGTTGGACACCTGAACCGCGCCGCAAGGGAAGGGATAAGGGAGGGAGTGAAAGAAGAAAGGAAGAGAGAGGTGCCGTAGTGGAGGGCTCCGGAATAATTTCGACCACCTGGGGATCTTTAACGTGCACTGACATCGCACAGCACACGGGCGCCTTAGCGTTTTTCCTCCATAAAAACGCAGCCGCCGCGGTCGGGTTCGAACCCGGGAACTCCGGATCAGTAGTCGAGCGCCCTAACCACTGAGCCACCGCGGCGGGTTAAACCTACCGTGTACGCTGCTGAATCATCAGATTTACTGCGTGTCAGTTCGATCCCGGCCGCGGCGGTCGAATTTCGATGGAGGCGAAATTCTAGAGGCCCGTGTGCTGTGCGATGTCAGTGCACGTTAAAGAACCCCAGGTGGTCGAAATTTCCGGAGCCCTTCACTACGGCGTCTCTCATAGCCTGAGTCGCTTTAGGTCGTTAAACCCCCATAAACCATAAACCTACTGCGTGTCAGGGCGCGTGCCACGCTCACGGTGGCAGCCATTATGAACTTATACGCTCCGCTGTTTTCGCAAGTGGTTCAAAAATTTCCGCCACGCGGAAAATCGACAAAAAGAAGGCATAATTAAACCGTAGTTTACTATACCTCAAGGAAGATCGCACAGCGTGTTCAAGAACGGCGCGGAAGCGTATGAAATATGCGCTCACATCCATCGTTAGCGGGCTTACGATGGGCAACGGCCACGGTGCGGATAATAATAATAATAATAATTGGTTTTGGGGGAAAGGAAATGGCGCAGTATCTGTCTCATATATAGTTGGACACCTGAACCGCGCCGTAAGGGAAGGGATAAAGGAGGGAGTGAAAGAAGAAAGGAAGAATGAGGTCCCGGAGTGGAGGGCTCCGGAATAATTTCGACCACCTGGGGATCTTTAACGTGCACTGACATCGCACAGTACACGGGCGCTTTAGTGTTTTTCCTCCATAAAAACGCAGCCGCCGCGGTCGGGTTCGAACCCGGGAACTCCGGATCAGTAGTCGAGCACCCTAACCACTGAGCCACTGCGGCGGGTCCCACGGTGCGGAAAAACAGTCTATTCCGTCATGGGGAATTTCCTATAGAACGCATCCAGCTGAGGCCGTGAGCAAACTCTTGAAGGAGGCGCCGCGTGGTGGTTCGGTGGTTATGGCGCTCGGCTGCTGACCCGAAAGACGCCGGTTCGATCTCGGCCGCGGCGGTCGAATTTCGATGGAGGCAAAATTCTAGAGGCCCGTGTACAGTGCGATGTCAGTGCACGTTAAAGAACTCCAGGTCGTCGAAATTTCCGGAGCCCTTCACTACGGCGTCTCTGAAAGCCTGAGTCGCTTTGGGACGTTAAACCCCCATAAACCAAGCCAAACTGAACTCTTGAAGGGAGGGCGATAAGCGCTGTGCTTTAAGCGCTATACACATTACCTTGCTGTGCCTACGAACTTGCCTGTGACATTTGGGAAGAGTAACTTTGATCGTCCTGCCTTTAACGGCGCGCTGGCTACCGCGGGGCCGTCAAGCAGTGCATGTGTGTGCAGGTGCGAGCACTATAAAAGGGAACACGCCAGCAGCAAATGCCGATGGGGACTGGCTGCGCGCTTGTGGCTTCTCTGGATAACACAAGTGCGTCGTCTCTTCTTGGCGGTGCTCATGCTACTTCCAGTTTTATGAAGAAGAGCAATTACAAGAACAGTGTCTTACATTTTAAAAGCTGCTCTACGTGCTGAACGAACACCTCACTGCGTAGTGACATCTGGCTTTACTATATCAGACAGAACTGAAAATCGCGACTGGATGTGCCTCTAATCGTAGAAAATCCGCAGGCGCTTGATTGGGCCAAGCGGGCACGTTCTTGTATGCTCCCTTTTATGTTGCTGTCATCTGTACGCATCGGTTAATGAGGGAAAGCAGGGTGTTTGGGCGTGAGATCCTCATGCCACTTTTTCGAATCGCCTTCGACGCCGAAATTGTTGGCATTTTGTCGCCATGAGTTTGGAGAGCTGCGGGATTGGGCGAAATACGTTACAAAAAGCAGTATGGAATCCTTGCATTCCACTTGCCGTACCACTGTCGTCATCACTGACATGACAATAATAATAATAATTGGTTTTTGGGGAAAGGAAATGGCGCAGTTATCTGTCTCATATATCGTTGGACACCTGAACCGCGCCGCATGGGAAGGGATAAGGGAGGGAGTGAAAGAAGAAAGGAAGAAATAGGTGCCGTAGTGGAGGGCTCCGGAATAATTTGGACCACCTGGGGATCTTTAACGTGCACTGACATCGCACAGCACACGGGCGTCTTAGCGTTTTTCCTCCATAAAAAAAACAAAGAACGCTAAGACGCCCGTGTGCTGTGCGATGTCAGTGCACGTTAAAGATCCCCAAGTGGTCGAAATTATTCCGGAGCCCTCCACTACGGCACCTCCTTCTTCCTCTCTTCTTTCACTCCCTCTCTTATCCCTTCCCTTACGGCGCGGTTCAGGTGTCCAATGATATATGACAACGATATGCTTTTCACATCCGTACCGGAAAAAAACCACGCCATACCCTGCACCGCGGCTGCTTACACATGGTGGTCAGGTCACCCCCCCCCCCCCCTCGTTTGCCAAAAAGAATAAATGAAACACCAGCGAAATAAAACCAGACCCATTTGTGGCTTTATGTGTTGCATCATTTGGTATATATCGATGTTTCGTCGGAATGCTTGTTTTTGTCGCTTTATTATTACTAGCCGTCTTTCGCAATAGTTTCTCGCGCAAGATGTGTTTTCTCGCTCGCATACACGAGTAGTAACCAAGTATTCAATTTTTATGCATAATTCACTCGCGGGAATAAGTAAGGAGCCCTAATTTACCACCAAAACGCTATAGCAGGACGGTACAGAGCGTTCGCTTTGTTGGTTAACTGCACGAGCAGAAGCAATAACCTTGTTGCCATCCTCGATTTAATGCCTGCAGTCAAGCTTATCATTATGCGGAATCTTTAGTTTTGAAACAGCGAGAGAGCACCTTGAGAATTAAGAGGTTTATTATTTTTTTTTTGCAGTTCTTGCTTTGCAACAGCAGGAGCTAACTATTTAAACACGTCAGTAGATTCGTAATTTGCATAATAGTTCCGCCTCATGCGGTCTGCCAACGTTAGAGGCGTAACTGCGTATGTAGGTGTGTTGTCTAAGGTGTGGTTCCTCTATCCCGGGGCCTTTGTGCAGGAAAGCAGTGTTGCGGCCCGGCGGTTGAGGGGATATATATGCCGTTGCGCGGGGGAGATCGTGGGATCGATACCTAGCCAACGGTGACCCCATTCCGATGGGGATCACACCCGAAAGCGCGTCCGAGCTGGCGAGATATCGATATGCACGATAAAGATGCTCAGACGTCGTATAGTAAACCAAGGCCCTGCCACTGATACGTCGTCGCTCGTAGCTCGTTTGTAGCGTGTACTGCCCTTGAGACGTTAAATGTATCGATATTTAAGCCTATCACTGCAGAATTCGCTGACAGGTTTTTGCATAACGACATTGATAGGAGGTTTACGCCGGACAACTGCCGCACTTCCGAAGAATATTTTGGCTGTTTCAAGGTTTTTAAATGCATATATTTTTTTCTCGGCAGAGGAAACAAGATGGAGAATAGATGTAGTTTAAAAGGAGCGGCTCGTGCCGGTACGGTATGCCGCGTTAACTAGCTCGGACGTCAAAATTAAGCGAAGCCGCGGCCCTATTACGACGTCGCTCGTATCCCGCTGTGTGTAGGCGTTGCCGGACGTAGGTGCATTAATATTTAAACCTTTTCATAGCTGTATTCGGTGACGGAGTAAAAACTTCGCTGGCGGGTTAACGCGGGACAGCCGAGAAATATCCCGGCTGTTGTTGTTGCAAGGTTTTTCAAACGCACCGCATTTCGGCCAGAAAAAAAAAATATGACAGAACGCGTTTACCGTAAATAGAGCGATGCATGCCGGGACGATCCGCCACGTTCATCTTTCTGGACGCGGAAGCCATAAGTCAGCCTGGCGCGGTTCGTCGCGTCAGCTAAACCACTCTTCTTTCACGGTCGGAGGCAAGCGGTTTGTTCTGTTTTTGTTGTTGTTGTTGTTTTGTCGATGCTCTTCGCTCTCATTCGCCGCCTTCTTCTCAGACAGGGGGTGTTGGATTGAGGCCGAAGCAGCGGCGGCTGCGTTTGTCCTCCGATGTCTCAAGGCCTGCCTCCGGGCTGATCGCGTCGACCGGTCCCCCCCCCCTCTTGTCTGGCATTATAATATACGTGCCGCCGCGCCTTTAAATAGCCTGGCGCCGTACACTGTGCGCCTGCGTGCTCCGTCTTCGCTAGTTAGGCGCAGCGCTGGAAATTATGCGAGGCGTGGCCGGCTTTGCGTCAGCTTGGTCCGTCGGCAGTGCACTGCTGCAGCTTAAATGACATTTTTACGCAGCGATTTATATATTTATATGAAGGGAGCCATAGCCGCCGAAACCAAGGAAAGCGCTGGGGAATTTATGCCTTTTAATTTGTGGTGTTGGTCAGGGGCAAATTTATAGTGTAATGATTTTATGGCTGATATATTATTGATTCGATAGCAGAAGATAAAGCAACCACATGCCGAAGATAGGATCCGAACCAACGACTTCCGAATTTCGCGTACGGTGCTCTAACAACTGAGCTACTTCGGCGGCTGTCCAATTTTTAGCATCAAGTCTGTGCTTGTATGTGCGTGCTTGCGTGCGCGCATTTTTATTACGTGTGAGTTGTGCAACCAGTTCAGAATTGAGCTTGCTTCCTGCAGCCAGTGTTCGAAGGCTAGCGTATGGACGCGCCACTTAGGAGCTCTTCGTATCAGTTACTGGATTCGCCTGAAACTTTGAAGTACATCTTGCTTAGTTTGGGTATTCTTCCGATAGGTGACGCGACAATCTCTAAAATCTCGAATTTTTGATCCAACCTTCGTGCTGTTTTCAGACGTGTGGTTCCGTCGGAGAGGTTTGAGGGTAATAGGAATTGAAGAACCCTTCTTCGGTTATATGAGATCGCGCTGCGCGTTGCTTATGGACGCCCTTAAATAGCTTCGACAGCGCTGCACGGAACAATTGAGGTGGAGGGTAGACGCCCGCCGTGATCGGAGGCGAAGACAATGCCCAATGCAGCCGCCACTCGCTCTGCCAATGTCTGCGCGTGTTCAGAGGCCACAGAGCTCGCGCGCTCCGCAACTGTTGTGATCGCGTTCTTTCATGCGGCTTGGCACGGACTCTCTGGCACGGGCGTTCCGGCCAAAGGAAAATTTTTTTATCGTACCAGTGCTCGAGGCTTCTCTTGAGGCTCATGTATCGACATCTGGCATTCTCGTTGTCCCTGGCGCTCGAGGGTTAGCAGATTGTCACGCCATCTGAGTCATCCAGACGAACCGCTCAACGCTGCTCAAAACACTGTTGTGGGGAACGTATGGAAGAGTTCCGGGGCATCATCCACTGCATTTCGGAGGCCTTGTCTTGTGGCGACTTTTTTCCGGACTTTCTTTTTTTCCTTGAATTAGGAGTTGAGACTTACGACGTCATGACTGACAGCTATGGAATGCAGTTCCCCCCGTATGAAGAGATTTTCAGCGTAGTCGTCATGACAGAATATCCCCGTAATGCTAGGCGCATCGCCTGCGATACGGAAAGTAAAATTTCATTACTTTTCATTTCGGCTCGCAGAACTACATGAATTGCTAATTTAAAGAAATTTTTCTTTCGCAATGTATTTGTCAAAGCAAGACCGAAATGTCAACTTCAAGAGAGGCAGGAGGCCTGCTGAAAGACATTCGCGCGAAAGGTAGCCCCAACGGCGAAACAGCCTAAAATTTGTGTCCCCAGTGTTGCTATCGCAGTTGATGGAGCGGTTGTGAAATTTTCTCGATATTTACTGCGCGCGTCTGCGCAGTTCCGCCCAATTTTATCGTTGTTAGAAATTCAGAAATCATCAAAATTTGCTCAGTTTAGTTGTTCTGCGATCTCTTCTTTTTTGTGCATAAATCTTGAGTTTTAGTTTTTATATTTCTGCAATTAAAGGACCATTTGAGATTTAATAATAATAATAATAATAATAATAATAATAATAATAATAATAATAATAATAATAATAATAATAAAAATAATAATAATAATTGGTTTTAGGGGAAGGGAAATGGCGCAGTATCTGTCTCATATATCGTTGAACACCTGAACCGCGCCGTAAGGGAAGGGATAAAGGAGGGAGTGAAAGAAGAAAGGAAGAAATAGGTGCCGTAGTGGAGGGCTCCGGAATAATTTCGACCACCTGGGGATCTTTTAACGTGCACTGACATTGGACGTTCATGTCTTTTGTCCGACATTTTCAGCGCCTTAGGCTTTACAGGGTCAAAGTACAGGGGCGCTCAGTTTGAAAGGGAACACGGGAGCGCATGGCCACCGCACTTCGCGAAGCGCTGCAGTCGCCGCCGAGGGCTGGCGAGAATCGGCGGCTGCGGCGCATGCGCACTAAGCCAGGCTGCTCTTCCCGCTTCGCCAAGCGCGGAGGCCACGCGCTCCTGTGTTCCCTTTCATATTGAGCGCACATGTAATCGGTCAGTCAAAAGTTCCCAGGCCACAGGGTCTGCGTTCGGGCGCTATGGTGTGGCCTTTCGGCACCCCCAAATAATAATAATAATAATAATAATAATAATAATAATAATAATAATAATAATAATAATAATAATAATAATAATAATAATAATTGGTTTTTGGGGAAAGGAAATGGCGCAGTATCTGTCTCACATATCTTTGGACACCTGAACCGCGCCGTAAGGAAGGGATAAAGGAGGGAGTGAAAGAAGAAAGGAAAAAGTGCCGTAGTGGAGGGCTCCGGAATAATTTCGACCACCTGTGGATCTTTAACGTGCACTGACATCGCACAACACACGGGCGCTTAAGCGTTTTTCCTCCATAAAAACGCAGCCGCCGCGGTCGGGTTCGAACCCGGGAACTCCGGATCAGTAGTCGAGCGCCCTAACCACTGAGCCACCGCGGCGGGTACACCCCCGAAGCCCAAAATCTCTATAGAGGATAGGAGAACTATCGTTCAACCTTTGAGAACCTTGATAGCTTTATTGTTGTCATGAGTGGCAGGATATGACGCCGAAAAGCAGACCCTGTGGCGGTCTGGGAACTTTTGACCAACGCTGTACACCCCTGCTGGGCTCTTTAGCCTGATGTTGGCGCAGTCGTGCCTTTAGGTTTTCACTTCGCCTTTTGAAGAGCCATTCGTCCCATGTTTTCGTTTTTTTTCTAGCTTTCTCTACGTCATCACCCGTAAAGCACCTTCCGCATGTAATCAATCCAGAGCTCATTTTGTCCCGGGCTCGGCAAACACTCGCGACCTACCTTTTCGCGACAAAAAAAAAAAAATGCGGACCTGCTCCTGATTTTGAGCAAGGTACATTTTATAGCGCGTTACAACAGCTCGACGCACTTCTTCCGCAACGCTACCGAGACCGAAAGGCGGCCGCTCAGCGGTTGCGGATGTCGGAGCCGGTACACACGCAGCAGCAGCGCTATATGTAACGCCTGCAGACATTCGCAACGACAGCCCTTTCCGGGATCGGCGGTATAGCTCCGAAGAAAGCGCGCCCCGTCGGGCGCGCGAGAGGTCGTTTCTCTCGGGCGCCGTATACTCGAGCAGCCCCGTAGTATAGCTGCCGCTGACCGGCAGGCTTCCGCCGGCAAAACAAACGCGGGCAGCGGCAACAACCGAAGCAGGCCCGGCGTTCTCAAGGCATTCCGCGCAGAGAAAAGGCATTGTTCCGTCCGCCGGCGACGCACAGTTGGGTTCGAAGTCTGCAGCGCGTGTGTGCGTGCGTGTGTGTGTTATGGGTCCGGTGTGTAACTCTCTATAAGACCCTACGCGAACGCGGCGGAGGCGGCTTCTTTTTTCTTTTCTTTTTTTTTAAATAACGGAAAGGCAAGGAAAGGAACGGCGGCAGGTGTATTTCTTGCGCGCCGCGGTTCGAAGCCGTGCGCTGATGGAACCGGGAAACGCTTCTTGCAAGAAAGAAAAAAAAAAGCGTCGGAGGAATACGGCGAGGAAACTAGGTCGGCGCCTGAGCGATGGGTCTTCTCTCCACGGCGCCACGGACTTAGGTGGCTCTGCCCTGTTCGACGCTCTCGATGAACCCGTATTGTGACGGAGCTGCCGGGCTTCTACAGGTCTCTATGCCTTTACCGCCGGGTATCTATTCTTTTTTTTCTTTTTTCCTTTCCCTGGAGTATGCGTAATACGCGCCGAGTCTCACATGTGCGCTTTTCTCTCTGTGTGTGGGGGCACGCTTCCTGTTGAGCGCGCTCCTGTCTCCGTTGTTGACGAAGCCGCGCGCAACAACAATCGGTGCGCTGCTGCTGCCCGCACGCCTTCCTCGTGGCGCCCGCTGCCGGCTGATACAGTCGCGCGCGATTTGGAGTTACGTGCTCCCCGAGCAATCGCTATGGTGTTAGGTGCGTTGTGGCGCCGACCCCTCGCTGAATAGAGCCAGTGGGTTTCGTAAGTTGTGTGCGCGATGTGTTTCCATTGTATATACCTGTCGGCTCCGCATTCCGAGACACTTTGTACTCTTTTTTCCGGTGCGGAGGCGGGAGGGATGGAAAATTAAGTGAAGTTGGAAATAAAGTAGGAGGCGAAAATTGCAGTCACTGACCGGGTCAGTAGATGAAATGAGTTTGCGGGACCACTCCTATACGGCTTTTTTGTTCACGTCAGATGCGACAACCCTTACAAAACTGCTCTATAGACAGTCTATAGATTTCTTATGGACTATTTCCTCCCTATAGATGCAAGAGTCGCTGAGCATATTGAATAGTATGTAGCGTTGTTAAAGGTGATAACTGCGGCCCAATATGTTACTGCTTTCGATCTGTCACGACTGGGTTGCTTTGAGCCGCGGCGTATAGTGACGCCGCGTGCGCGCTTGCCCTTCTCTCTTTTTCTTTTTTTTTGTGAGAAAAAGGGGGGGGGGGGTTGGTCTTGCCTCCCACGCACGCGCTTTCCAACGTCCTTGGCTTTTTTTGCTCGACTCGCTTTCGCTCGCTGCAGCACAAACGAAGCGCCCAGAGTCGCCACCGTTGACAGGAGTGACCGCCGGAGTCAGCTATTCAGAACGCCCTCCCGCTATTCCAATTTTCTTTTTTTTTTACTTTTGCCGCCCGCTCCGGAAGGACACACGTGGCGGCAAGTGAAAGGGCTGATGGAAATTCAGGAATCTGGCCGCTGTGCCGTACTGCGGCCTTGAGCAGAAAGACAGAAAGAAAAAGAGAGATAAAGAAAGAACACTGGAACTGGGGCGAAAGTGAAATGAAAGTGAGCTCGCCAATCGGTCGAGAAATTGTAAAAAAAAGGGCGTTCCTCGATTCCGGGATATATTTCGCATAGAATTTGGCTACGATGTAGTGCGTCCTGCTTCTGAGAACGAAATCGCGGGTTCTGACCCGTCTACAGCGGCCTCGCTTTGATGGAGGCGAAAGCCGAACGCTCCTGTATGCAACGAGAGAAACGTTTCGGTGGACATTGAAGGAAGGTCATACTGTCCCGACTTCACAGTACAGCGGAAGCCAACTGAAAGTGCATTGTGGGGATGCGATGTTGGCGTCAACAACGTCGTGAAAAGCGAAAGAAATTACACACAAAAAAAATACCCGCTGCGAGTTCATTATGTGAGCTGCACGCTTCTCCGTATAGACGCAACTGTCGACGTCCACACCCCTGTTTACAAAAAAAGTATATATAATATGTCTTGTCATCGACCTTTCGAACCTGAGCCACTCTAGCACCTACCTGCTTCATTCTACTGCCTTCAAACATGTACGGCTGAATCTACCGAAGGCTTTAGGAGGCGAGAAATGTTAGTCATTCATTTAAGACAGATATTGCAACTACACCAAGACCAAAACTATGAGGCAAAAATGGGCATAGGGTTTTTTTTTTTATTGCGGCATTTTTCAAATTAGTTATCTTTCTTCTTTTTCTTGCGCATGCAAGCGTCTGTCAGGCGTCCGTTGCGGTGAAGTATTGATTGATTGATTGATTGATTGATTGATTGATTGATTGATTGATTGATTAAAACCGGTAGCTAGCTATCGTGGTGGCTTACCTGGGTGACTGTGGGATTCAGCTGCCCAGGTCGCGGGTTCGACCCATTCGTGTTTGAAGTTTCGGTGCGTATCGAAGGACTGGGGCTGGTTTCGTAAATTGCCGGATCGACAGCGCTTTTTTTTTTGTTTGCCCCGTGGCTAACGGTCTAGTTTTAATGCGTTTAGTAAATTAAAGGCCCGAATAAAAAAAAAAGTAGCGGGCTCTAAAAACCTGTCAGTTTGAGGCTCTGGATTTGATCTCACTTCGATGACCTAGCTTGCACTCACGGGCAAGCAGCCTGCCACTCATGTGAAAGGACGAAATAATATAAGTGACCTGTTTCTGGCGCGTCACACATGTGCCGTCAGCGCTGCTTGGCCCGCAAGCTTAGGAGATAATTGACCGTCAGTTAAGGATACTGGTGTACATTAGGCTGTAAAGAGTTCTGACATGCATGGAGGGGAAAATACGAAGCGATTACGCGCTGACTGCGTTAGAATGAAAAAAAAAACACAAAAAACAAAACATGATACGCCTCGTTGAAAAACATTTGTCCTTGGGAGTCCTGAGCGGTTCTTGTTGAGCGCCCGTGACTGCGACTATGTATACACTGCGCTGTTCTCGTCCCCAAGTGGATGCAGTGTTTTAGCTATGTTGTGCTAACACCGTAGTCAGTTTGCGATGATTTAGTGCGCCAACCATTACTGCCACTGAAAAGGTCTCCGCAGCGTGCTTCGCTGCACTTCGCTTGGGCAGCAGCGATGCGCACTGTATGTAACAGTGCATACAATAAGGCGCTAATGGAGGCGCGGGTAGGTATGTACCGCAAATTCCGATGTAAAGCCCGCAGGCATGCATGTTTATGAAGTTGAAATTGGTTTTTGGGGAATGGAAATGGCGCAGTATCTGTCTGTCATATCGGCGGACACCTGAACCGAGCCGTAAGGTAAGGGATAAAAGAAGGAGAGAAAGATGAAAGGAAGAAAGAGGTGCCATAGTGGAGGGCTCCGGAATAATTTCGACCACCTGGGGATCATTAACGTGCACTGACACTGCACAGCACATGGGCGCCTTTGCGTTTCGCCTCCATCGAAACGCGGCCGCCGCGGTCGGGTTCGGAGCCCGGGAACTCCGGATCACTAGTCCAGCGTCCTAACCACTGAACCACCGCCGCGTGTGATACATGTTTACAAGTTAAAATTTGGGGGCCTGGTGGCTGTATAAATACGTGAAACATACAATATCCTCTTTCAGTATCAGCCGCCGCGGTGGCTCAGTGGTTATGGCGCTCGGCTGCTGACTCGGAATACGCGGGTTCGATCCCGGACTCGGAGGTCGAATTTCCATAGAGGCGAAATTCTATAGGCCCATGTACTGTGGGATGTCAGTGCACGTTAAAGAACCCCAGGTGGTCGAAATTTCCGGAGCCCTTCACTACGGCGTCTCTCATAGCGCGCGTGGCTTTGGGACGTTAAAATCCCCATAAACCATAGAAAAAATTGTTTCAATATCGTTCAGTGTAGCGTGAAGTAGCCAACGCGATTCTGTCTGCTGGTTGTGGACAATCTAGGAAAAAAAAATTCTAGCCGTAATTGATACGTGTTAAGGTCGTCATCGAACTGTAGGAGCTCCTCATCGCGCGAGGGGGACGCCACTTAACACGTATCAGGAAATCCTAAACCATTACAAATTAGGCCGAGCGGTACTTCCAAAAGCAAGTAATCAGCTAACCAAAAACGAAGAGGTTGCGTGGCGCAAGCTCCGAACCGGAGTATTCCCTAACCCTCAGGTTTATAGCAAGTGGCACCCTGAGATCTTCAGCCCCAGGTGCAGACGTTGCGAGGACATAGCGGACATGATCCATATGGTATGGACATGTCCGAGCTTTGGACAACTTGACCGAACAGATGAGTCCTGGGAGGCACTGCTCCACAACGAGGACGAAACTAAACAACGTGAAGTCATCCGTCTCGCCCCTGCCGCTGCTGAGATCCAAGAGATCCCGGTCGACAGCTGAGGGGGAGGACATGGCTGGGACCGAGCGGCGCCTCGGATACCCATCATCCTTTTGACGGGTGCTAATAAATGTTATTTCTCTCTTCTCTCTCTCTAGCCATAATTGAACCTTTCGGACTTTGTACCGGAAATTACGGTACATCGTCTCGCCATTGCCATGCAGCGTTGCGGAAGGTGTGTTTGCACATAAAAGAACGGCTTCATTGAGCGTGCACTGGTTAGTCACAGTACGCCAGTCAGTGCCTGTTCCAATATTGCGAACAGCTTTATAAACTTCCTCGAATCGTTCTGTACGTGGTCTGCAAGCTACAGGGCTCCGTAAATCTTTTTTTTTTCGCCGAGATAGTAAATGGTGCGGCAGCTTTCGCGTGCTTGTCGTCCGCACGCGATGACTAGTCAACCACGCACTCCTGGAAGCCACGGCCCGGCGCTCATCGCTTTCAGTGCTGCACTGCAAGTAGCCCCGAGGTCGAGCACACACTGGCTCCGCAGCGGAGCAGATAACTAGCAGGGCCCCGAGCAGTCTACCGTGTCGCGTTTGTTCCGAATCGTCGTCTAGCCGTGCGTAATAGTTCTCCTTCCAGGCCTCATCTTCTCCCCCCACGTGACCCATGACGTCGTTGCCCAGCCTTGCGTCCAGTAACCACCGCTACTAGCGCCGGCGGCGGCGGGGAGCCGAGGTCAAGCGAGGACTCTTTCTCACAGGACCCGTCGTGGAGAGGACCACGAGATGGGAGGGCGGCGCGCGCGGGCCAGACGTTTTGACCACCGGCTGCGCGTGCGAAGGCGACGTTCGTTTCAAGTGGACAACGAAAAGCGGAACAGATGTGGGGTGGGATCGGGGGGACCTCTGAGGGGGTCAGCGCGAAAGGGGAGCGCCACCACGTGACCTCACCCTCTCCTACTCTGGTGCACGTGCGGGACTGGCGTTATGGTGGTGCATTCGTGCACGCGTAGGGCAGGGTGCGCACTGTGGGGTTTACTGGGGCGAGAGCCTTTGCGAGCCTGTTTAGTCGTTCGAGAAATTTCTAAATGACCGCTTCGTTGCGTTGAGGGTAGCAGAGTGGTCGGGGTGTCTATTTATTTATTTATTTATTTATTTATTTATTTATTTATTTATTTCAGAATACTGCAGGCCACTGCTTGGCCCAAGCAGGAATGAATTAACATTGTTACATAACCAAAAGAATAAAATTATACAATATTAGCACCACAAGGATACAAAATACACACACGCACGCACGCACGCACGCACGCACGCACGCACGCACGCACGCACGCACACACACACACACACACACACACACACACACACACACACACACACACACACACACACACACACACACACACCACACACACACACACACACACACACACACACACATACACACACACACATACATACATACATACATACATACATACATACATACATACATACATACATACATACATACATACATACATACATACATACATACATATATATATATATAATATATATATATATATATATATATATATATATATATATATATATATATATATATATATATGCAATATTAGCAGGTAAGTAGACGATGTAACGCATCAGAAAAATTTTGTGAGGAAAAAACAGATGCCGGTAACGAATTCCAATCTTGCATTGTTCTAGGGAAAAATCTATTTAAAACTGTTAGTTTTGGCGAAAAGGGGAGCAAGTTGTAGTAATAGAGTTAATAGTAACAGGAGAAAACACACCATGCGGAACAAACAAACAAACAGGCTTGTAAGAGCTGTCTGCGCAAACTTCCTGAGGACAATGTCCGAAAAATATGACGCTTATAGCAAGAGGAAATCCAAATGAACCCTCATGAAACATAAGGTACAGCATTGGAGGTGGCTTCACCTGACTCCAGCTGACGATTTCGGCGAAAACCGGTATCAGGGATATATAACGGTCGCCCCGTGCGCTCTGCTGTCAATCCCGCGTTGTGCTACTCTATCGCCGAGGTGGTATCTATGTGACGCATGTATGAGTGCTTCATGCGCAGACGGTGTCCATGTGACTTCGTCTGTCTTGCAACTCTACAGCATTCGTAGACGTCTTCAATGAAGCGACGTGTTGAGTCTCTAGGCCTCTCTGATGAATTAGTTTTGATATTACTTGGGATCCGGTTGACCTGACGAAGAAAGTTCGGGAAGTGCTGAAGGGACCGGTTTTTCATTTTTGGTGTACGTAAGCTTCCCGCAGGAGTAGTTTGTGAAGGAGTGTAGGTGAAGATGCCTGGTAATCTTAATTACAAGATTTTCTCCAGCTTTTCCTATGATTGAGTCAGGTATTTATTTATTTATTTTATTTATACAAAATGCCCCTAAATGCCCTCAATTTGAGGGTATTGCATGTGGGGGGGGGGGGGGGGGGGGGTTCAGGCAAGTAATCAAAAGAAAGAAATAAATAAGCCAAAAATTCATGAAACTGCTAACAAAAAAACAGATAAAAGCTTATGGATTCTTCGAATGAACATACAAAACTGACATAATTAAACATTGAAGCATAAATGGCAAGAAACAGAAACATTAACAGAGCTGTAGACAGTAAAGTTGATACAAGTCATACAATGTCTATCCACAACGGCATGAAAATAAAACAACGAGAATCATCAATAACAGAAATAGAAGACAAAAACCTAATGCACTGGTTAGTTAACAATGTACTAAAAGATGTTACGCAGAAGTAGTGACAGATATTAGTTTATAAAATTTCTCCGAATCAGTGGTGGTAGCAACATCTGAAGGGAGAGCGTTCCAGTTGGTTACGGTGCGTGGAATGAATGAATGTGCATAGTTAGGCGTACGGCATGACAAGCGCTTAACTTTAAACGCATGGTCGCGGCGGTCAAAAATGCTATGGGCAACCAGTCAAACGGAGATGCATGGTTTAGCTATTGTTCCGAGCTCCCAATTCAGCACTCCCCCCCCCCCACCCCCCCCCACCCCCCCAAGCCTTCGCGATAAACAGTGTGTGGCATCGTGAGGACCCTGTGAGGCCGTCCACTCTCGTCAGCTGAGCGCCGTAGCCCGGCGTGAGACGGCGCCGACGAGCCAGGGACCGCTGTCTCCTCCGCGGCCTCCGTCCACTCGCCCACTCGGCGCGCTTATCACTGCTGTACCGCGCTGCCTAGTTACGCGGCAACCAGCTGCGCTCTCTGTAATTAGCTCCCGGCTGGACTTCAAGTGGGTCGCGCATGCGCACGACGCGCCTATCCCTCACCCTCTGCGTATACCTTTCCCCTAGAAAAACTGACACTTTGCGCGCGGCCGCATCGTCGTGATTTCCCGCTTGCCTGACCGCTGCTATCCAAAGCGTAGGGGTCTGAGTGCTGGCCGGGTTAAATTACAGTTATCTATATACTTTGTGGCGCGTCTTGTAATAGAAGGAAAAGCAGAGGTCGCTGGTTCGTTACCCTTCACGTTCGCACCTTTTTTTTTTTGCTGTAAATCAAGCAACAGCTTGGCTGTTACGGAGAGGTCACGGCGGCAAGTTTTCATCATCGTCGTTTAAAAATGAGCTGCAGTTTTTCTCTTGCTTCTTCTGAGGCTGACGGAGGTCTGGAAATTACTAGTCATTAATGATCGTGAATGTATTTTAGTACGTTCACGATAGCTCCTCATATTTGGCTAGCTGTGTAGCAGTGTCACTGGATGTTTTCTGTCGGGGCTAGTGGATCGCTTACTTTTTTGCGGGGTCGGTAAGCAACATAAGTCACGTCTGTGGCAAAACTACACTCTAAGCAGAAAGGAGTATAAAGGGTGTAAGTTGTCCTCTAGCGCACTCCTTTCAATAAAAGGGGGTGTCTCTAAGGAGAGCTTACTCCCTTATTACACCCATATATATGGGTAATCGTGCGCACTCCCTTTCAATAAAAGGGGTGCTCTGTAGGAGAGCTTACTCCCTTATTACACCCATATATATGGGTAATCGTGCGCACTCCCTTTCAACAAAAGGGGGTGCTCTGTCCTTATTACAGCCATATATATATATATATATATATATATATATATATATATATATATATATATATATATATATATATATGGGTAATCGTGTGTAGCATGCAGCAGCGAAAGCATGGCGAAAATGGAAACACGTAGGAAGCAGCGCTTAATTCAGACAATAACAGGGATAGGAATTACTTAGCAGCAGTTCCAGCTGAATGTCAGCACCTGTCCACTCTTCGTCTTATGCTGTCGTCGGGCCTTTCACTCCATTTTGTATATTGGCAATGGAATACAAGCGTAAAATAATAATAGTGTATTATAGCTACAGTTCTGTAAGTATCGCGTACTGAGACGGGACTTACGATCAGATGAAACCAGACTAAGGCAAGAGCACAGGATAAAATGAAGCGCCACAAAATTAAAGAGCTAATAAAACAGTACAAGTGAGATGTAAGTGCTCAAGAAGGATTAAGTGGGTGAGGTTAAACTAACATTTTTGAGAAAGTTGTATGTGAACAAATTAACGAAGGATGAGAATTAGTCCAAGCATAGCAAGTAAGCGCAATCCACAGGATTACACAAGAGCTTGTTCGATAAGCGAAAATATCAGGAAACGAGCGCAAGAAGTCAAGATGATAGAGATAAAACTCTGCAAGCATTATTAACTCCCTCAGTCAGCCACCCAACCAAGTCGCATCACGTGTCCATCTCCGCTGATGTGCACGTAGCATCCGTGAGCCTTTTGTCCGATGTCTCGAAGGGCGGTGCCCCGTGGTGATCGAAAAAGCAAACTCTTATGGGTGTGTGTGTGTGGGGGGGGGGGGGGGGGGGGGGTTTCTTATGCATCTATGGCGCAACGCAGGATGATGCCAAACAACACAGCATCTGTGGAAGAAGGTTAAACCGTTGTTTCCCGCTTACAATGGAACTCTCGCAGTGATAAGGGAATGCACGATAACATCTGTGAAAGGGTACCGTGTGTAGCCCTTTAACGAGGTATATAGACTCATCCTTATCTGGAGTGGCGACTGCTTGGGACTGACCTATTTAGCCTGCAAATAGAGTGCGTAAATGCTTGCGCTGTTGTTCGGTCAAGAAGGCCGACGGGAGAGGCGTAGGTTCTCTCGGCCTCGGTCGGCATCGGCTGAGACAGTTTTATTCTTAGACCTTGATTGAGCACACTGGAACATTACAGGGAGGATGTGAGGAGTTCTCTTGTGTACAAAATGGTGGGAAGGAGTCAACGCAAACATTTGAAGGGCGGAGCAGAATTCATTAACCATTTAAGGCGCTTTGTGCGCAGTTTTGCACAACGCGACATCGCGGCCTTTTTGTGAGTGCTACACCTAGCACTGAACTCTTTCTTTAAGGTGACTTTATCATCCTTCGTGTGACAAATTAGGTGGTTTCGTTTGTTACATAGCGAACGCATTAAATAGTCACGAAAGAGTGAGCTTGGTGGCACATCCCCCGCAATTTTCCATGCTGACAGAATTTGTCACCAGTAATAATTTAAATTTCTGCCCCTGAATTTATAGCGTAATGCGCATATTTTAAAATGAAAGTGATTTCACTATTCAAGGGATGTTTATCTGAAAAATTCAGGCATTTCGACGTTGTTGCAACGCTTGTGGAAGTTTGTACGGAAATTAGTACATGCCAGAAAAAAATTAATTACCCGCCGCGGTGGCTCAGTGGTTAGGGCGCTCGACTAGTGATCCGGAGTTCCCGGGTTCGAACCCGACCGCGGCGGCTGCGTTTTTATGGAGAGAAAAACGCTAAGGCGCCCGTGTGCTGTGCGATGTCAGTAAACGTTAACGATCCCCAGGTGGTCGAAATTATTCCGGAGCCCTCCACTACGGCACCTCTTCTTCCTTTGTTCTTTCACTCCCTCATTTATCCCTTCCCTTACGGCGCGGTTCAGGTGCCCAAAGATATATGGGACAGTTACTGCGCCATTTCCTTTCCCCCCCAAAAAAAACAATTATTATTATTATTACAGAAAAAAATAACCGCTGATGATTTGCGTTGCAAAATCAACAGATTGGGTTTCTGGAACCCCGGATATGCTATATCGATGGAAAAATTTCGTTTCGAATCGAAATAACGAGCGGCTGCCGAAGGGTTAAAATGGGTGGCTTGTTTTCATTGTTCACTTAGCAACAACTTCACTGAAGCGTGACGAAGTTCGGGTGCACCAAGGTCATTCTTAAGTTCAAAAACTAACGCGTCCGAGGTATAACGGAAGCCGTATCACGTTCACAAATGTCCGAACACACGTGCGAGTCCGCCACCGATAGCCATTCTATAGATTCGCAACTTCGTTATCTCACACCTGATCCGAGTCACCCGTACTTTCCGCTGAGTGTTAATCAGTCGTGCCTCCTGTGTTAGCGTTTTCCCACGGCCCGATGGCAATTTGCGCGTGTCACTTTGCCCTTCGTTGCTCATTTCCGATGTTTAATTTCGTGCTTTCTGAATAACGAAATACTTCCGCGCCGGCTTTCATATCGCGTGCTTCCTCTTTCCTGTTCCATATCTCTCGTTGTTTGAAACATGCTAGCTCCATAGTCCGGAGCGAGCCACCGTGAAAAGAGGTATCGCCGTTCATTCGCTTTGGTCCTGGAACTCTAGAGTGTGAGAGCAAGGAAATAATTTTCATCTACCCGATGAGGCGCTATTTCACGCGGCGTTCGGCGACACAAGGTATGTGTATCGGATTTGTGCGTCTTTTTCTCCGTTACCCGCCGCGGTGGCTGAGTTGTTACGGCGCTCGGCTGCTGGCCCGAAAGACGCGGGTTCGATCCCGGCCGCGGCGGTCGAATTTCGATGGAGGCGAAATTCTAGAGGCCCGTCTACTGTGCGATGTCAGTGCACGTTAAAGAACCCCAGGTGGTCGAAATTTCCGGAACCCTTCACTACGGCGTATCTCATAGCCTGAGTCGCTTTGGGACGTTAAACCCCCATAAACCAAACAAACCATCTTTTTCTCCGTTAAACAGTTCGCTTAAACACTTAAGTTTCCTTTATTGAACTCCTATTCGTGCTTTTTCAAAGGCGCCTGAGTTATAGACCGTGACACGGATCTGTGGCGTAAGATAGATGCTGTGGCTGTGCTGTCACCGGTTGGGGATAACAGCTGAGTTTACGTCTCATTAGAATGCATGTAAACTGAAGTTTTCAAAGTATTTTTTTTCTCAGTGCACCTATGAGGTCGTCGTATGTTTAACAAAAGCCGGGTGCATCTCAGAACAGAACGTGGTAGTATGAACGTCATTTCATAGGCATTGTATTTTTAAAAGATCAGGGAAGGGATAAAAAGGGAAGGGATAAAGGAGGGAGTGAAAGAAGAAAGGAAGATGAGGTGCCGTAGTGGAGGGCTCCGAAATAATTTCGACCACCTGGGGATCTTTAAAGTGCACTGACATAGCACAGCACACGGGCGCCTTAGCGTTTTGCCTCCATAAAAAGGCAGCCGCCGCGGTCGGGTTCGAACCCGGGAACACCGGATCAAGTAGCTCAGTGGTTAGGGCGCTCGGCTACTGATCCGGAGTTCCCGGGTTCGAACCCGACCGCGGCGGCTGCGTTTTTATGGAGGCAAAACGCTAAGGCGCCCGTGTTCTGTGCGATGTCAGTGCACGTTAAAGATCCCCTGGTGGTCGAAATTATTCCGGAGCCCTCCACTGCGGCACCTCTCACTTCCTTTCTTCTTTCACTCCCTCCTTTATCCCCTCCCTTACGGCGCGGTTCAGGTGTCCAACGATATGTGAGACAGATACTGCGCCATTTCCTTCCCCAAAAACCAATTACTATTATTATTAAAAGACCACAATATGTGCGTGCCGTAGCTACCCCGGGTGGGAGTACTAGGGGCAAAAGCACGTCTCATAGAAACAGATGTAAGCAAATCATTCCAAAATTATTTCTAATTTTACACTGTACCTACGAAATCGGCCGTTCGTTACCGATGGGAAATGCATTTAAGAATAGCATGAAGAAGTATGCAGCGTCATTTAAAAGCTGGTATATGTTTAAAACCTCACACTAAATGTGTGTTGTGATACCGGACATACGCCCATCAGGCCCTCTATCAGCTGGGTGTTTCTCCCAAGCGCACAAGATCCTGGTGTAGACCGACATGGTTCCGAGTGCGCTACATCCGCTGAATAATACAGCAGCCGAAACCGGGCAGTCTGACAGCTCTACATGAAAAGCAGCTCTCTAACGGCATAAAAATGAGAGTGAACCACGCCCTGTAGTAGACGACGACATAAACGGTACCGCCAGCCGCCTCTGTCGTTTGCGAGCGCCCTCTATATTCGTAAACACGGTGTTAATCTGTCGGGACGTTTTCGAGGTAAACGGGTTTGCTTTCGTAGTAGCCGAAAACTGACGTTCACTCCCTGACCAATTAGTGTCATTCAGGACTGCTCTCTGCTCTAAGGGACTTGTTATCTCTGCAGTGGGTGGTCTAGAGAATGTGCAGTTGGTGTTCATGTTGGGACGATATCCCAGTAGCGACACAGTAAGGACATAGTAACGATACAGTAAGGACAGAGTAGCGACACAGTGAGGACAAAGTGGCGACAGAGCAAGCACAGAGTAGCGACAGATCAAGGACAGAGTAGCGACAGAGCAAGGACAGAGTAGCGACAGTAGCAAGGACAGAGTAGCGACAGAGCAAGGACAGAGTAGCGACAGAGCAAGGACAGAGTAGCCACAGAGCAAGGACAGAATAGCGACATAGTAGCGACACAGTAAGGACAAAGTGGCAGACGGAGTAACGACAGAGTAGCCACAGAAGGACAAGTGCACGAGTAACGAGAGTAGCACAGACAAGAGAGTAGCGACAGAGCAAGGACAGAGTAGCGACACAGTAGGACAGAGTAGCGGTTCAGTAGTATCACAGGAGGGCCTCAGGGGGTCACAGGGGGAATCCTGGGTATGCAGTATCATATAAGGGCCACGAGAGGATCTAAGTCGGGCCTCGGGTAACCTCACGGGATAGTAACAGCTGCCACTATCCCGTTTCCGATGCCTAGCAAGTCTTAAGTCTGGAAGATTCAGTGTATCAGTTGCCGGCATAGCAGCTCCGCATAGACGTCGTTAAGCGCCCTTCGCCGACAGCGCTGTTCCTTCTGACCTTCGCTTTTATGCCTTGTTCTACGCGGCGTCGCTAGCATGCTCGGGGCACAGGAGAGGGCCCGGTGCAGGACGGGCTACACTGTCGGCTGCTCGGCTTGTACTCTACGTCACCGTGCTTTGTCTTCGCTTTATTTTGGGCAAGGAACACTGCCAGCGCGCTGTTTCTAAAACCCTACTGTGCAGAGGGCGCAGACCGAACCAGCCACGAGACGTTGTAAGCGTTTGAAAGAAAAAGCGGGAAAGGGTTGTACAAGATTGCCCCCGGCTGCATAGTCTTTGCACACTGCGCCTTGGCCGGGCGAAACAGAACACACCCTGTACTATTGTGGCTTGCTCCGAGCATAACGTATTGTGGGCAGCCCCGTCCACTGGCGCACCGTGGCTAAATTTACGGCAGCGTATTTAACGCAGTAGTCGTTGCTTCCTTCTCAGTAGTCCAGTCGCGCGCACACTGCGTGCAACGACGGTCAGTCTCCACTCACTTCACGTTTAACGAATAGAGCTTTTTTATTATTTAGACGCTGCTTCTTTAGCGGGAGCGGCGCCTTCTGTTCTCGCTCACGTCGGCCACGTGAAAGTAGGGCCACGGCGAGTAGTATATACGCGTGCCGTATTCGTACACGCGGACCGAGCGCCATGGGCGTTTCTCTTGCGCGCGCAGCGAACAACAAAACGTTCGGCGCATAATAGCGTTGCCCGTCGCGCGAGCTGAGCTTGGGTGTGTGTGTGTGTAGCAGTCGCTCGTGGCCTTGGTGCCTAAACGGCCGATCGTTCAGACGATACGGCCAGCGGTTAGTCTCCCCTCAGCACGACGACGGCGTCCAATTACTTTTTTTTTTTAAGCGCCGGCACAAAAGAGGGCAGAGCAAGCCCATTTGAGCACTGCGCCGTGTCGGCTATACACGGGTGCAACGGGCTGCCTGTTATTCCCGTCCCTTTATCTTTCTCATTGGAGGCCTCCTTTAAGTCCAGCCGGTTGCTGTACTTACTTCCCCAGTTCAATTATTGTCTGCTGTTCTTAATCTATAGCCGCGGTAGCGTGGTAGCTCTTCGCTGCTTGCGTTCGTGACAGATGGGCCAAGAAGCTGCGTTCGGTAAACGATGCTCACTGGTTTAACAAACAGCCGCAGAGATCGTGTCGGGTCATCGTCCACGTGACCTCAGGAAATTATACAAAACAGCGCATTCAGCGTGGCTACCGCACGCGGGTATTAGGAGCCTCTGGGTATATTTGGCCGAGGTGTGTGCTTCGCGGGCAACTTTATCCCCTGCGAATCGAAACGAAGCTCATTTTGGGCCACTGGAATCAAAAGGAGTCGAAACCGGGCTCAGAGCCGCTGGCGCATGCATGAATGATGCATTAAACTAAAAGCTTCGAAAGTGTGGGACTGTAATTGGATCTTCTTTGATTTATGACGGTTCCTTGATGAGCTCATCTGGCTTCATGCGACCTCCTCACGGCACCGTTTTTTGGGAAAATCTTATGCGGCTATCTTGTGGTACAATACTGTGGGACAGCCTTGTGGGTCCCCTTGTCAGTCCTCTTGTAGGTCTCCTTTTTTAGTCCTTTTGCAGGCCCTCTTGCTGGTCTTCTTGCTAGTCCTCTTGTAGGCTTTGTTCTCTTGTATGTCATCTATCAGGCCCCTCTAGCAGGCCCCTCTAGCAGGACCCTCTATCAGGCCCCTCTAGCAGGTCCCTCTAGCAGGTCCCTCTACCAGGAACCTCTTTCAGGTCCCTCTAGCAGGTCCCTCTAGCAGGTCCCTCTAGCAGGTCCCTCTAGCAGGACCCTCAGCAGGCACCTTTAGCAGGCACCTTTAGCAGGCCCTTTGCAGGCCTCTTTAGCAGGCCCCTCTAGCAGGTCCCCTGGTTGGCCTTCTTGCGGTCATGGGCAGATTTATGGGCCACATTTGATGGGGCGAGGGGGAGGATAGTCAGCTCCCCTTAAATGCACTCCTCCTTGCAAATCGTCTTGCAGGTCCTGTTCCGGGGCATGCAGTGGTACCGCATAGTCCCGCAAATGGTCTCGCTTATTCTTTCTTGTTCAGAGGTGTACGTCTACATGAGTGCTCGCAGCGGTGCCTTGGGTTTTATGCACAAAAGAAACACCAGACCTGCGCGCATAAGCTTATCTACGTTGAAAGTTTCTCCACACGTATTAGCGTCTGAGGTCCAGACACGTTTGATCGGAGACCGATTCTTCGCCTCGCGCCACCGCGCACGGGTGGCAGCGATAACGCCGAGACAAAGGCCCAATCGCAACAGTGCGAACGCTCCCATAAATCAGTATCTTGACCACTATAGAAGCGCCACGCCGACCAGACAGGTTGATGCTGTGTAGCTTACCGGACAGACAGACGCACGGTGTTGTACGAGTGGGCGCCGCAACTGCGCCCGCGTCCTTGCCACCGTTCGGGAGTATCACAACCTGGTTGTACCTGCGTGCGATTATATAAAAACGCTTAGGCCCAGCACACGCGCTTCGCGGACTGAAAGAAAAAAGGGAACAGCTCAAACGCGTTCGTAATCTCGCCACCATTCTGGGGCTGGCTCTACTGTTGTCTTAATAGTGCAGTGCTCGGAACGCGTGCAGCTCCAGCCGTGTCGTTCAGCTGATGCGGAGCAAGTGGAGACTCGCGGAACCATCCGAATAGTTCTTTCGTTGGGCCAGTCACAGTTCGAGCCAATCATGGTTTAGGTCAACGATCGCGACGGCCTGTAGGCGCTGACCAGTCAGGAAGCGTTGTTTCACCCGCGAACATCTCTAGAGAGTGTGCTTCTATTCGAACGTTGGCTGAGGCGAGCTGTATAACTTTCGGAGCGTTGCACGCAACTTGGCTGTGGAGTGTAGCTCTTCGATACGTGCTCCCGATCGCTTTCTCCCGATCGCCTTGGTTCGTCCGTGTGCAGCAGCGGCACTCTTGGCGGCCTGCTTTCCGCCTGGGCATTGCGCGGCGTGTGTGTGTGTGTCTAATCCGTCCGCGCGCGCTCCGATAATCTCCCCGCCGTCCCCGACCGTGCGTGTTACTGGCGACCGCAACGGCAGCACAGGCGGCGCACGCGAAGTACCGCGTTTTCGCGCTCTCTACTGTCGCACTTTAGCGCGGATTCTGTAGGGAAGGGGTGGCAGGTTTTCCGAGCGTCTCGCCTTTAGAAAGTCGAGCAGCTGGGCGCAAATGCTTGTGCCCATTATAAAGTCGTTAAGTCGCTCGAGCAGTCAGTAATGATGCTTTTGTTGTACCTTCTCTTACCTGGGCAGCGCGGCTGCCTGTATGATTCTGACAGAGTAAAATAGGTGAGTGTGTGGTGGCACTGGTGTCCGAACCGAGCACCTCACGTACAAGACGTGCAGGCTGTTCTGATGGGCTTTAATGTCTACTTTTTATGCAGTGGAATTTGATTGGGTTACTGGAGGAAGACCACCTGAAACGGCACTTAGAAGTAGTGATGCCCACTTAACGAGGACTATTAAATTACATCCAGTGGTTAATCTTAGTGTTAGCTCACCAGCACTGTTTGACCAGGTTGAGGATAACTGACTTATTTGAAAGAAGCTTCGCTTGTGTAATAATGGCGATACTGTTCCTGAGGTGTAGCTAAATGACGCCTTCTTTGTTCTTCTGTTTTTGCAGTTCTCCGCATGAATAAGTTCATTTCTACTGGCTAGAATCTCTAAACCAACGTCTCTTGCAGCACATGTTCTGGCTATAGTCAGTTGTATACACCTCCCCTTATCGACCATTATGCCCGTGCGGTCACTTCCATTATAATGTCGGTATTATTAAAAGCATGGAACGCGAAACCGACAGAAGCTCGACAGTGTCGGCAGAGCCTTGGTCGGAACGCCCTTGAAGCAGTAAATTAGGGGAATAAGCCAGGACGGACTTGTTCATGCGTCAATAGTGTCAAATCAACAGTATATCAGTTGTGTCGAGTCAGTAGTGTCAGATCAGTAGTGGCGGTCAGTAGTGGCTGGTCAGTAGTGGCTGGTCAGTAGTGGCTGGTCAGTAGTGTCAGATCACTAGTGTCAGATCACTAGGGTCAGATCAGTAGTGGCTGGTCAGTAGTGGTTGGTCAGTAGTGTCAGAACAGTAGTGGCTGGTCAGTAGTGTCAGATCAGTAGTGTCAGATCAGTAGTGTCAGATCAGTAGTGGCTGATCAGTAGTGGCTGGTCAGTACTGGCTGGTCAGTACTGGCAGGTCAGTACTGGCAGGTCAGTACTGGCAGGTCAGTACTGGCAGGTCAGTAGTGGCTGGTCAGTAGTGGCTGGTCAGTAGTGGCTGGTCAGTAGTGTCAGGTCAGTAGTGTCAGGTCAGTAGTGGCTGGTCAGTAGTGGCAGGTCAGTAGTGGCAGGCAGTAGTGGCAGGCCAGAAGTGGCAGGCCAGAAGTGGCAGGCCAGAAGTGGCAGGTCAGTAGTGGCAGGTCTGTAGTAGCAGGTCTGTAGTGGCAGGTCTGTAGTGGCAGGTCTGTAGTGGCAGGTCTGTAATGGCAGGTCTGTAATGGCAGGTCTGCAGTGGCAAGTCTGTAGCGGCAAGTCTGTAGTTCTGTAGTGGCAAGGAAAAGGGCGCGGCTAAAAGGGCGAGAAACGCGGCACTTGCAGCCTCTGGCGCTGTGCGTGTCGTCACGACTCCTTCGCCCGAGCCTCCGGGCGAGCCCGCGGGCGTCGCGTTCTGGAGCGGCCGTCGCGGCCCAACACGCTCGTGCGGGCGCCGTTTTCTCCGGCCGGCGGTTTTCGCCGTGGCCGATGAACCGCGAAGCCGACGCACCGCCGTCGTTGTCGATGCTTCGCGGAAAAAAGCGCGAAAACCAGGACTCGCTGCTTATCTTCGCCGCCGCACATTCAGCGGCAGCTCCGTGCATGCATGCGCGTGTTCCCCCAGTGAAGGACTTCACTTTTTTTTATTCCTGCAACTCCCTATTTTTTCTGTCTTTTAGCCGCATTGAAACAGCAAGAAACGCCTCTGCCGACGAAAGTTGTGTATGCCTTTTCCAGTAAGTCACGTATAGCGGACTAGCTGACGCAACCCAGCACCCGAATTGAAGCGCTCTGCCGAAGCGGTGGCGAACAAGATAAGTAGGGGGGGGGGGGGGGGGGGGTTGGTATGGGCTGGCTCTTTTTGTATGCTCTGATTAAGGTCCCAGTAGGCTTCCCACTAGACGACTGTCGTATCTCGTTCTATCGCACGGTTGACTTTCCCGAAGGCACATCGATATGGTTTACGCAAAAAGCGTACAGGCGCTAAAAGACGAAGACAAGCACACTCAAGACAGGACAGGCGCCAGGCGTTGTCTTCGTCTTTTAGCGCCTGTACGCTTTTTGCGTAAAACATGCCAAGCTACAACCAACTAGCTCAAATGAAAGTCTTGCTGCACATCGATGATCCTCCGTGTGTTAGCCAACTTTGGCTTTAAATCATCACTAAGAGTGCTCGTGAGACAGAGGCGTGTAGGCGTGGATAGTGCGGCTCATTGAATCGGAAGCGTGTGCTTGTTTGGTTTAGAGTACCAATACATTCAGTCTTGGTTGCGTCATCATTGCAGGCACGTCATGCACTCATGCGTGGTTGCATCATATTGCATCATCATTCAGCGGCGCGCAGTTCAGTGCCGCTTAAGCGAAGCCAGTGAATCCTACCACGAAGGTACTTGAAGTATAATGCACTAAGGACGCAGAAGAAAAGCGAAACAAAGAAACAAAAACATACAAAGGCGTTGCTGATTTCACTGCGTTTGTCTGCGATGCGCCCTATGTTTTCTCAGTGAGGTTCTCAGTCGACTATTGTACCATACCTGCCTTCTGCTCACTGTTCGCGATGTTTTCCGTGCGCGCTGGCGCTGCATAGCCGAGCACAAGCAACAGCTGACCAGAGCAGTGCTCGCTACTCTAGACAAATGCAGCCCTTTTTACGGGCATCACTTTCGGACTCTGAAAGAACCTTCCGCCGATGGTGTGAACGACCGACGATAAGTGAAAGCAAATCACTCCGAAAAAAAGGGAAAACAGGGGAGGGGGTGCTCAGGTGTGCTCTAACACCATCTTCGGGCTCGCATGTAAACACGCCACCGCCGTGCGATGGTCGCTGCATCGCCCGAGAGTGCGGAAGTGTCGCTTCAGCGATGGATCATCAAGTCCTGGACACATAATGGGGCACCCGACGACCAGTTCTTCCTCCGTGTGTGTCGTGTCTCATTCTTTTTCCTGGCCGCCCCATCGTTGACGTGGAGGAAAAACAAGCAGCAGCGGATGCTTTACAGTCTCTCTCCCCCTCCTCATTGTCCTCCTCAGCCTCTTCCTTCTTTTCCTTATCCAGCAGTGCCGCCTCGCTCGGCGGCAATTTGATGGCGGCGCTCTCTGCCGTGCCGCCCCCCTCTCGCGTGAGGCCTCCGTGAGAGAGTCCGGTGCGCGCTCCGGTCAAACAACGGCGCGCCAAGTGGCGCAGGATGAAAGGTCGCCACCCCTGCAGAGACTGCGAGAGAGACACGGGAAGCGAACGTCGCGGTGGGGCGCAGTCTCTCGGGGTGTATAGCCGTCTCTCTTCTTCCGCCGTGAGAATGACGATGCTGTGCTTCGT